>OZ025289.1:400561397-400986397 GCA_964019185.1 Maratus speculifer
GATTAAAATACATATTTAGTTGCATTTTTTATTTATTTATTTCGGCATACAGATAGGTGCACTCGATGATTTAGTACAGTTTAGCAAGTTCCAACTGAAATTAAGTATTTTATATAAAAAAAACTAGTTGATGAAGGAATGGCTACCGTAATACTTATTACTTACCCACGTATATGCAAAATATAAAAATAAAACATGTGTAAACTATTCATAAAATACATTGCAGTTTCAAAATAAAATTTAAACATATAGTTTGGCAATAGATTTTTGGTCAACAAGTAGTACCAAATTATATAAAAGAAATATCCTTATTACTCCAAAAGTAATAATCATATTAACTGACAGTTTACTGTGTTGGATTAAGCATCTCATATCAAATTAAAATATATCTCTGAATTGAAATAAAAGTTCATGAAAACTTGAAGAGTGTGGAAAATAGGCGTACCAATATCTCGGCATCTAATTATCCAAACAACTTCATTCTTTATGTAATTTTTTTTTTTTTTTTTTGTCTTTTACATTCACTCCTTAAAATAAAAAAATTAAAAGTTTTCTGTATCTTTTTTCAAAAAGTTTTTCTGTACATCTGAATAAATATTTCTAGAGTTAAAAAAAAAACAAAAAAAAAAAAAAAAACTGCATAATCGAGGTTATTGATATTAAATAGACTTCTTCCCATTATTACAAACTAAATACACACCAAATTTTAAGTCTCTATCTCATTTTTTTCAGGAGATAGAGCATTTACAGACACACAGGCAGATGGCAAATTTTTTTCTTATAAAAATTGTATTTCTGCAATGTCTAAAGGTGTAAATCCATCATTTTTTTTTTCTGATTTTTAAAACAATTGCAAATTTTTCCCTGTACTATGTATGGTGGGTAAGTAATAAAAATATCCAATTGAATGGATGTAGGGTCTCAGGAGGATATATAGGATTTTATTATGTCTCATTCCTTAAAATTCTGTTCATGGAGAGAGCAATTTTCTATGATTAAGTTTTAGATTTTGAATTATTTTTCATTGTAATCTTTTTAATACCCAGTAAAAATATAAACTTAGAATAATTGCATGTAGTTTAGAATAATTACATGCAATTTTATCCATTCTTTTCCTTCACATTTTAGAAATTATGTGTATCAAGTGTTATTTTCCGTTCTGCTGTGCATTTAATCTCCTATTTATTGCATGAAATTTCACATTCTAGGTTCTTCGTTTAAGGTTTAGTCAAGATCATAGAATTCATGATGTCTATCACATGCTTCAATCTTCTAAGCCAGTGCGCATAGCTTTACAGCAAAAACCAGAAGTTAGGTATATTTATTGATATTTATTAATTTATCTATTTTTTAAACTCTGTAATCTGGTTTTATGTTGTTATTTGTGCTTATAGTTATAATTTTTCCTCTAAATTCTCTTAGTGATCATGAATTTATTGAAGAACAAGAGCGCCACTTGTTTAATCTTTGTGTGCGAACTATGGCTGCTACTGTTGGCAGGTATTGTGTATAAAATTGCTAAATATTTTTTCAATGCATTTATCTTTCATTATTCCCTTTACAAATTGTCCAGATGTAATGCTTAAATAATAATATAGAAAACATTGGTAACAAAACAAATTTAATGTAAACAGTATATAATTGTAATAAAATACTTGTTACAAAAATTTTGTATTGTTAGTAAGAAGTAAAAAAGTTTTATGTTTAAACAGGCAAATATAAAATCTTATGTATTAAGTCTGGTTAAGGCTTAAACATTAATGTATATACAATTAAAATCATAGTAATTTAAGTAAGTTATATAGAAAACATTGGTAACAAAACAAATTTAATGTAAACAGTATATAATTGTAATAAAATACTTGTTACAAAAATTTTGTATTGTTAGTAAGAAGTAAAAAAGTTTTATGTTTAAACAGGCAAATATAAAATCTTATGTATTAAGTCTGGTTAAGGCTTAAACATTAATGTATATACAATTAAAATCATAGTAATTTAAGTAAGTTATATAAATTAGCAGAAGTAATTTAGTCAAATTTAAATTTTAGAATGCTAATTTTTATTGATTTTTATGAGTTTTAAATAAGAAATATAAATATATATTTTAGATATATATTCAGCTTTAAGGTATCCCATTACAGTTTGACATTCATTTTTTAAAAAATAAAGCAAAAATCGGTATAATACCGATTATTTCAAATAATAGAAAATAAATCTAATAATTAAAAGATAATTTGTGTATAACAAGAGAAAACATATTTGTTAAATTATTTATTTATACAATTTATTTATTCATTCATTTAAAGAAAAATAATGCAATATTTGATGCTTACAAAACACAACAGAAATAATAATTTTTTAAGATTTTTTTTCATTGAATTTACAATTTGATTCTTATGAGTTACAAATAAAAGTAATATTTGTTAGAAAAATACTTGTTATTTAGCTATGCATTTGGCCTTAAGGTATCCCATTGCAGTTTGATATTCATTTTTTTTTTTTTTTTTTTTTTTTTTTTAATAAAGCAAAAATGGGTTTCAGGGCTTGAATTTCAGGGCGGGATGGCGGGATTCGCGCCCAAAATTTCGAAATCCCGCCCAAAAGAATAACGTGGACGGGAGGCTCCCGCCCAAAAAATTTTGCATTTTGAAACTATGATCAACTCCCACGACCGTTTTGTGAATTTTATGACATTTTCGTGCGAGAAATAGACACATTTTGCGAGTTATTTTACAGCGAAAAATCATTGAAAATCACGATTTTTTCCGCGACTGATTGACAAATTTTGCAATTTTTTTCCTGCAATGATTTGACGAGTTTCGTTGTATTTTCCGCGGCCGAATAGAGGTGATTCTGTTCGGAATTTCCACTCCTCCTCTCCCCCCCACACACACACACACAAAAAAAAAAAAAACGCATTCAATTCCAAAAATTATGAAACGGTGATGCCGCAGACGCGCTATCGCGTGTAAATTACTCAAAAGATCGAAGATGACACACAAAAGAAGTAGCTCTTATACGTTTCACAAGACGTATGATTTCGTAAAAGTTTGCTTAAAAACGGCAAATATTGTTAAAAGATCGCGAAAAAACAACTAATTTCCGGCAAATTTTTTCAAAAGATTCACGAAAGAATACCTAATTTCGTCACAGAATTCTGTAAAACGGCAGTTTTTTTCAAAAAGGTTGCTAAAAAACGTCAAATTTCGTCGAAAAATCGCGAAAAACGACAAATTTCGACAAAAGATTCACTATAAATGACAAATTTCCCCAAAATATCACGAAAAACGGCAATTTTCGTAAAAAAATCGCGATAAAACATCAGATTTCATCAAAAGATCGTGAAAAAACGGCAAATTTCCTCAGAAAATTCACGAAAAAACATCAAATTTCGTCCAAAAATCGCAAAAAAAACGACAAATTTCGACAAAAGATTCACTATAAACAACAAATTTCCCGAAAATATCGTTAAAAACGGCAATTTTCGTAAAAAATCGCGATAAAACATCAGATTTCATCCAAAGATCGCGAAAAAACGTCAATTTTTCTCAGAAAATTCACGAAAAAACGGCAAATTTCGTCAAAAAATCCCGAAAAAACGGCAGATTTTGTGAAAAGTTAGTAAAAAAAGACAGATTTTATCAAAAGATAGTGAAAAAATACAACTTTCATCAAAAGGAACCTCTCCCTCCTCCCCCCCCCCCCCAAAGTAATATAACGGGGAGTTCATTTTTCTGTTCAACAAACTAATTTTCCTGCTTCAATATATATATTTTTTTTCTTTGCTACTCTAAAATCAGTTTCTGACAGCTCCAAATCTTTCTGAGTGAGTGCAATTCCTGAAAGCAGCCATATATTAAACAAAAAGTATCACTTTACTCAACAAAGTATTCATTTTTTAAGAAAATCTTTTTCGATGAATTTGACTTGCCCCTTTTTTAAAGGAATGCAAACAATAGTGATACTTCTTATCTTCTACACTCAAATAAGTATTATTTTATGATTAAATTTGTATCTTGCACATTTAAAATACAGAAAAATAACATTATTAATTATAATTATTAATCATTAATTATAAATATAAATTTATTAAATTAATTAGAAGTTTTATTAATTATTATAAAAATAATAATTAGACCTGTGACAAAAATAATTAGCACCGAGAGCGAATTTACCACCAGTAAAAACTAAACAGTACAAAAGTTTTTTTTTAACCATTTCGCATAATTATTCTGCATTGTTGATAAAAATTGCTTCAGTGATATTTTTTTATGTCTGTATTCTGGTAATTCTTTAAATAGCACATAAAATAATGGTGGATTTAAAAAAAAATTTCTCCCTCCCAAACAGCCAAACTCCCCTCCATTTATAAATGTTGGTAGGGAGACTCCCCTCCGTCGGAAAATTGAATTTCAAGCCCTGGGTTTGATACTGATTGTTTCAAATAACAGATAATTATTATAATAATTAAGATAATTTGTATGTAACAAGAGAAAAAAAATATTTGTTAATGAAATTAATTTTTTTATTTATTCATTTAAAGAAGAAAAAATGCAATATTTTATACTTACAAAGTATGACAAAAATAATGATAATTTTCTACATTTTTTTTTTTTCATTGAATATACAATTAGGATTGAAAATCTAGTAAACTATGATACAAGTCATAAAGTGAAAACTTAGATATACCCTTTCAAATTATCACTTTGATAATTTTTTATATACCGTATTTACTCGTGTATAGGGCGCACACGTGTATAAGGCGCACCCCTACTTTACAAGTCAAAATGGCGATTTCTTAAAATCTCATATATAAAGCACGCCATAAATTTGATACGCTAATGAAGAATGACCAAATGAATTTCAGTTTTTAAAAAAAAAGTCGAAACAAACATTACACCAGACCAGAAAACAAGACGAAAATGCATTTTTAGACTTCGGGTTGTAAGAGGATGACGGGAAATAGGAATGAGTGATGGTAAAGAGAATTGCTAATTAGTGTTTAGATAATTTCATTAGCTCTGTTGTATAAAAAACTGTAAGGAATGAAATAAATATGCAATAATACTTCAATTAAGTAACATTTTCCGAGTTTTAATATCTTCTTTGAATAATTTCTTGTTTCATAGGTATATCGTTCGACTGCATCCAACAGTAAAAAAATTATTTTGTGTATAAGGCGCACTTTGGAGTTTTGCCCTAATTTTTTGGAAAAAAGTGTGCCTTATACACGAGTAAATACGGTATTTCCCGTATATTACTTTATAAATAAAGCTGTAGAAGTTAAAGAAACTAGACCATTTTCCCAGACTGATTGTTCATAAAAATCATATTTTTTGTAAAATTCATTTAAAGTTTTGTTTTTGAGGATGTTTTAGAAATATTTACTTCAAATTCTTTAAAAAATTTCTCATTTCTGTATTGTACTTACTTTAATTTCCATATTAAAACCTTTTTCTATCTTAAGACTATTTAAGTACACAGTACTGTTTAAATATTTATTTATTTATTTATTTTCGAATTAGTTATAACATTATAAAAATAAAAGTGCGATATAACAGGTGACGTTTTTCTTTTTGTCATACTTCAAACAGTTTAGCTGATGAAAATTATAAAAATTGGCTAAAAAAGCAGCTTTTTTTTTTTTTTTTTTTTTTTTTTTGCTATGATATTTCTAGAAGTATTATTGTGTACATTTGCAAACTCAAAAAAGAAAGCTTTTTTGATGAACTTTCACTTTGGTTCTTTATGTCCCAACCAATTATCAAAATTATCTAGAAATATTATTATAGGTTCATTTATACAGATATATTAATATAGATATTTATTAAACACTAATTTCATTAAAAGAAATTCTATAATATATGCTTTTAGAATCTATCTAATAAATTTTATGATTGCTTCAAATAAGTAAATAAATCATCAGAATTTGTAAACCAATAACTAAGTTAATCTTCAATCATAATGTTTTGAAATCTTGACAGCTATGAAAGTTGGATTAACCTAGGCAATCTTTACTTAATTCTAATAAAATTTATTTGAGAATAGCTTTAGAGTTTTCTCTGTCAAATCTGATATTGAATAAACAAATTTGACCTAACCATGTTACATTCCAGAGTTGCAACACTTATGTTGATATACATTTTCTTTACATTCATATGTGATTATATAAATATGCGGTCATATATGATTATAAAATGATCTTGTGTATCTTTCATAGTTGTTTAACAGTTAATAACAGCTCTATAAAATTTACCACTAAATTTCTTCTTTCCAGAGGAATGTTTTCTCTTAGGACATATAATCCAGTTGTAACTGAAACACTTCCAATTCCCAGATTATGCCTTACAGGTCGTGCTCCTCCAAGGTTAGCTTATAATTTCCTTTTTTCAATTACACTGTTAAAATAAAACCAATATTTTAGAACAATTCTATGTATATTATTTATTCAGTGATGTTTGTATAGTATGTTATGTTGATTATTTTAGGTCTAAAATAATAGAAAAAAAAATAATATTAAATAAAAAAAAATTAGGTTGTTTTATTTAATTAATTAGTTTTTACTTTCTAATAGGATATATCTCTTTTTATCAAACAATTTACAAATTACTCTATTATATCTGGTGAATATTTTTAATGTCTAAAAACTTTTGAGGAGGTTTTGTTATGTTGGCATGGCGCCGGCCAGTATAAACAATCATTCCTCGGAAGATATTTAATATAATGTATGTGAAATTCAGATTTAAAATAAAAGTTTGAGGGAAAAAAAAAATGATGATTGTTTTCGAAGTTTGTAGAAATAGGTGATTTGAAAATATACAAACATATTTTATATTTTAATATTCTGAGATACACGTGGTCCGGACATCGAGTAATGTATTCATACACGGCAGGTGTTCAATTTTTGATGGACAATTTTGTTTTCTTTTCATAAAAATTTTGATAACAAAGAAAAAATTGTACAACGTAAATGCCGTTCAATTAATTAAATAAATGAGAACATTGTTGAACAACCCAAATAACTAACAATACATGTCGGCAATCAAACAGATTCTTTTGTCTAAGCAACGGAAATGGAATGATATGGCACGAGCATATAAAGGCAAACACACAAATCGGACGGGGGATTTTTTGGATTCGACGAGCAGCGGTGAGAAGCGAGGATCGTCGGACAGCACAATACGATGGGAGCAGCATGGATTATCGGGAGGAGAATGTGATCTGCAAAGAAGGGAGACCAACAAAGAGTAGCCGAAGATCGATGAAAGAAAGTAACTTTTAAGAGGATGTCCGATCTACAAGAGAGCACCCATTATCTTTCTAATCGGAGTGCTTATTTTCAATGAGTTGATGTTGTTTCAAATATTAAGATGTAAAATTTATAAGGTACATATATATTTTGTTTTATTTACCCCGGGGTCATAAACAATTGTATTTTGTTATTATGAGTTAATAATTAGAATTACTTTGTATTCATTATGATCAATTAATTTAAGGTTAAAATTAAATAAAATGGAAGTTATAATTTAATTCATGATTTAAGTCGTTAATTATTTTTATTCCACAGCAGCATATTCATTTTTATGTTACTTTTTGAATTTCGGATGATGTACTTAATAATATTATACTATCCTATTTTTTTTATGATTTTCATTGAAGTTTTAATTACTTTTTATGCTTAAGTTCGGTAGAATGCATTATATTCTACCACGTGTTAGTGTCTGCCTATCTTAATTTGGGGATTGACACGACACATTTTTGATGCCTTGTGACCTTTGCCATTTTGGCTTCGCAATTTATTTATTTTATTTATTTATTTATTTATTATTTTTTCGTGGTACCGCAGATTTAGTCATTTTCGGCACCATCACCTGGTAGAATTTTTTTTTTCACCTTCAGCTGCTGTGCTTATTAAAAAAATGATGTTTAAAATGGAATAATTTGTCTGAAAAAAAAATTACTTTTGAATAGTGAAAAATTTAATAAGGTTACAATTTTTATGTTTTTTAATTACTTTTACATGTTGCAGGAATTTTTTTTTAGTTACAATTTCTTTGATATCTTATATTATTTTGTTAGTAAAATTATTATTTTTGAGGTTATTTCATCTAAAAAAAAAAAAAGACATCAGATTCTGATATTTATGAACATGAGGTAGAAGAGAGTGGGTCAGGGCAGAATGACACTCCTAAACATTCTAACATGAGTAGTAAAGGAATAAATATGGATGAGAAAAAATATATAGAAAATGCATATAGTCAGACACTGTCTCCACCAAATTTGACACCAATGAAGGATTCGGAGATAATTAGAAGTGTGCAAAATCAAGTGTCTCTGGTACCTAACATTACATTTAACTTTAACCAATTTATTGGAAATATTCCAAATTTTTCGGGGGAAAATCCAGACATAACTGTAGTAGATTTTATTGACAACATATTAGAAAATAAGGATTTTGCTGGATGGCAAAAAGCGCAATGTGTTTTTACCATCAAGATAAAATGTACAGAGGAAGCACAAAAATTTATAAAATCACAACCTCATTTAAAAATGACACAAAGTTTTTTGATTTTGAGAGAAGCTTTAATTAACCGTTTTAACAAAACTGTAGATGAGGCATGCCATCTACACAAATTTACTATGGCAAGACAATTCCCAAGAGAAACTAATCGAGCATTTTTGGGGTTGTCATATAAATGTTTCGCAGACCAAGAAACAATCGGAGAAAATCTCTTGGTACAAAAATGTCTCCAAGGTTTACAACCAGAAGTTAGGAAATTTATTATACCTCATTCCCCAACCCCATACCAACAAATTTGGAATTTGGCTATATGCCATGGGAAATGTTCAGAATATGATAATACACAATTGCCGATAAATTTTGTGCAGGCCAATAGTAATTCATCAAATGAGCTACAGGAAATAAAAAGTTTAATTCAAACTGTGGTTAGCGAGAATCACAGAAAAATCGCTGAATTAAGCAATCAAGTTCAAACTTTATTACAGGTCACTCAATCACAGGGACAAAGCTTTCAAAATTTTAACACTGGTCCATCAAATTACAGACACAATCGACCGAGGAGAACTCTAACTTGTTATCACTGTAATCAACAGGGGCACATAAAAAGAAATTGTACTGCAGTGTTGACTCAAAATACACAAAATACAAATCAAGGGTCTTTAAACCAGTATGGGGGCGAAACGGGAGTGTACCATTGTCTTTGGACTCTCCTCCTAAAACGGTACGCATAGACACTATTGATGCAAAGGTTGGACAGTTAAAAATCATTTCACTACAGGTAAATAAAAAGAAAATAGATTGTCTCGTAGATTCTGGAGCTGCAATTAAGTTAATTTCAAATGAATTTTTAGATCAATATTTACCGCAATGGGTTGAAAAAAATGAGCCTTGTGCAGTACAAGTAGTTGGGGTCAATAATGAGGTCATAAACTTAGACAAAAAAAATTAAACTTTGTTTAAATGACGGAGAAATTAAATTTGAAGTAAATTTTGTTATCAGTTATACTTTAAAGGCAAATTATAATGCAATCCTAGGATCTGAATTTTTAAAATCTTATAATATCATTAAGGATTATAGGAATGAAACCTTAAAATATTTAAATCGCACAATTTTATGGAGCAATGTAAAAAACATAGAAGTTAATTCAATAAATTTACATAAATTCTAAGGTGTGAGAAGTACTATAACAAAAAATGTCATTGAACCTAGATCTGAGCAATTCGTTAAAATTAAAATTAATGGCCTTCCACAAACGCATAAGTTAATTTTTGTTCAACCTTCGGCTAAATCACTAAACAATTCTTGGTTAGTAGCAAATGGAATATATAACTATGAGGGCAATAAAGATATATGGATAAAAATAGCCAATGTCATAGAAAGGAAAATTCATATCAACAAAAATTGTTAGATAGCTAAAATCGAATTTGTTGAGACAGTTAATGTTCAGAACACTACGATAAATAATTTAAAAGTAGAAAGTGAGATTACTGAATTTAACCCTTGTGGTGAAAAATTTGATTTAAATCATTTAAATGATTCTCAGAAGCAGGCAGTTATGAAGATCATAAATAAAAATAAAGTTATTTGTGCACAGCTGTCCAGGATTTAACGGGATGTAACACAACTAGCCATAGAATTTATCTCACTGATGATATTCCTGTTTGTTCCAAACCGTATAGAACTCTGTATGCCTTAAGAAAAGAATTAAAACAACATATTGATGATCTAATTGAAGAAGACATTATTACCCCCTCTGATTCTCCTTATGCATCCCCTGTAATTTTTGTAAAAAAGAAAAATGGATATTATCATTTAGTATGCGATTACAGGAAATTAAATTTAAAGACTAAGCCCTTACCATTTCTTCTCCCGCATATTTCTGATTTATTAGATAAATTAAATGGTACTCATTACTATACATCTTTAGATTTGTGTTCGGGATATTGGCAAATGGACTTGCATCCTGAGGACAGACACAAGACTGCCTTTTGTACGGAATTCGGTTTATTTGAGTGGAAGCATTTACCACAAGGTCTTGTTAATGCCACTGCTTCTTTTCAAAGGCTAGTTGCTATGATTCTACGAGGTTTAGATACGAATACTTACATTGATGATATAATTATTGGTTCTGCAACATTTGAAGAATACATTGATAAAATAGATATGGTTTTTAAGAGACTCAATTCTCTCATAATTTGAAATACATGTTGATAGACTATCCCGAATCACGGAAAGAATTATATTTCCTTCACTTTTTGAGGAAGAGATTAAGGACGGAGAACAGGACACAAATCAACACACAGATTACAGGGATGTTAGGGATTTTCAAATTGTGGACATTGATGATCAACTCCCAGTATTTGAGGTGATATATAACAATAACTTTTGTGACTGTAACATTGATTCTAGGGACAGTAATAATCACATACTAGATATTGATAATAGTGCTGATAATAATGAACAAATAAATACAGACTTACCCTCTCAGTCGCATGTGAAACCTGGACAAAAGTCGAAGCAGTATAGGAGTACTGCAGTTGTTAGTGATTATCAGTTATGTCCCAGAGACACTCGTGGTTTTGTTGTGAGACAATTGATCTCTTAGCTGTATTAAATACATATTGTATAGTTGTAGTAATAATGTATTGTATAGTATTGTGTATATATTTTTATGCTAGCATATTTGTATCATGTCTTTTGTGTAATATATTGGTTAATGAGGAACAAATTTACCTTATAATCAACTGTGTATTTAATATTTTGTACATTGTATCTGAATCCTGGTGGGTCATTTGTTGGAGATAGTAGGTGATATAGAATAATATGTTACTTGAATTTCAGTAAATTAGTTTTTGGGTCTTTGCTTGCAATTTATAGTTTCTTTTGGTAAAAGGCTTGCTTTCACTTTGTTTCCAAAAAAAAAAAAAATATTTTTAGGCAATAAATTTTTTTTTGAGGGGACGGAAATGTAATGTGTTATGTTGATTATTTTGGGTCTAAAATAATAGAAAAAAAATAATATTAAATAAAAAAATAATAGGTTGTTTTATTTAAATAATCCGTTTTTACTTGCTAATAGGATATGTCTCTTTTTATCAAACAATTTACAAATTACTCCATATTATATCTGGTGAATATTTTTAATGTCTAATAACTTTTGAGGAGGTTTTGTTATGTTGGCATGGGGCCGGCCGGTATGAACAATCGTTCCTCAGAAGATATTTAATATAATGTATGTGAAATTCAGATTTAAAATAATTTGAGAAAAAAAAACTTGATTGTTTTCGAAGTTTGTAGAAATAGGCGATTTGAAAATATACAAAGATATTTTATATTTTAATATTCTGAGATACACGTGGTCCGAACATTGAGTAATGTATTCATACACAGCAGGTGTTCGATGTTTTGATGGACAATTTTGTTTTCTTTTCATAAAAATTTTGATAACAAAAAAAAATATATACAACCTAAATGCCGTTTAATTAATTAAATAAATGAGAACATTGTTGAACAACCCAAATAACTAACAATGCATGTCGGCAATCAAACAGATTCTTTTGTCTAAGCAACGAAAATGGAATGATTTGGCACGAGCATATAAAGGCAAACCCACAAATCAGATGGGGGAGTTTTTGGATTTGGTGAGAAGCGAGGATCGCCGGACAGCACGATACGATGGAAGCAGCATGGAACATCGGCAAGGAGAATGTGATCTGCAAAGAAGGGAGACGACCAAAGAGTAGCCGAAGATCGATAAAAGAAAGTAACTTTTAAGAGGATGTCCGATCTACAAGAGAGCACCCATTATCTTCCTAATCAGAGTGATTATTTTCAAGGACTTGATGTTGTTTCAAATATTAAGCTGTAAAATTTATAAGGTACATATATATTTTGTTTTATTTACCCCGGGGTCATAAACAATTGTATTTTGTTATTATGAGTTAATAATTAGAATTACTTTGTATTCATTATGATCAATTAATTTAAGGTTAAAATTAAATAAAATGGAAGTTATAATTTAATTCATGATTTAAGTCGTTAATTATGTTTATTCCACAGCAGCATATTCATTTTTATGTTACTTTTTGAATTTCAGATGATGTACTTAATAATACTATACGATCCTATTTTTTGAATGATTTTCATTGAAGTTTTAATTAATTAGTTTTTATCTTTAAGTTTGGTAGAATGCATTATATTCTACCACGTGTTAGTGTCTGCCCATCTTAATTTGGGGATCGACACAACAAGTATATATTAAAAAAAAAAAAAAAAAAAAATCTCTACTGAAACTACAAACTACAAAGAAGTATCTTTTATGTGGCAAGTCTTTTTCATGAGTTCTTCCCTTTTCACTTACTCTGTTTTTCCTAGCTATCAAATTTTAATAATATTTTGTCTTCATTGCACAAATTATTCATTATAGTATTATATTCATTATAAAATTGAAAGAAATGAAATACGAATAATTTTTCTTATCTGGAAAGTTTGAGATTACTGTGATTTATCACTGACCATAATCATGGTCCAACTGTATGAATACTTGGTATAAAGATTCAGATGGTAACTCCCATGACATTTTTGTAGATAGGATCGAAACTGACCTTTTTGCACCCAAGGCAAACATGGATTTTGACAGTGCCTCTCCCCCCCTTCCCCAATTCTCCTCAAAGTCTATTTACAAAGAGAATTCTACTAATTTTCTAACATATTTCGACTTATTTTGAAATTTAAAATCTACAATCATAAAACATGTAATATTGAACTTGGAAAATATCTAACTAGGACTAGGACAGGACTATAAGACTAGGATCGACATAGTAGCGAGTAAACGTTCTAATGTCATCAGTGTTTGGTGGCTTTCTGCTAAATTTTCAGCGAGTAAATAATCTGCTTTGTCAAATATTGATTCATTAAATTTTGCAAATGTAATCAAAAAGAAACGAAAAAAATTCTGGTTTATACAGGACCTTATGTTATATGATCTTTAGATTTTTCTATACTTTAGTACCCCCAGACAGAATGATTTTAACAACATCATGATAAATATAGACATGAGAAAAATCTATATGCAGAATCTTCATTTGGCATCCCTTAATTCTGGCACCTAGGACACATGCCCCTTCTGCCCCAATCCTTAGTTTCGGCTCTGTTTTCAGACACAATTTGTATCAAGTTTGAGCAAAAATACACGTCGATCCACTTTTAGAAGTGTGAGCCCCGATGATTTTCCTATTACCTTGTGATAATGAGGTCTTGACTTGATCAGGAGCATAAATTATTATTGGGAGAAATAGAACTAGCGAAAGATTTTTAAAACACCAAGTTAACAATCATACCAAAATCAATATTTTTCAAATTTTTCATTTTTGTTAGGACCTATTAAAAATGTAACAAAAAATAACCTTTCACAATTTCATATAATGTTTAATAATAAGTCTAGTCTCGTGGTCTAAGTGGGGCTTTAGTCCCTAAAGCTCTTTTCACGGATGCACCAAAGCAAGGTTGATTTTCAAAAACAATTACTAGTTTTTCTGAGTCTTTAGAATTTATTTTATCTTTAAATAGAATTGCCACTCGCAGTATGCAAAAGTACCACATAATGCTTGCTTGTATTGCACTCACTATGTGCTTTTGTGTTTAAATAAAAGTCTACTTTATTCTACAAAAACAAAAACAAAAAAACAAAAAAAATGAAAGTTCTAACTTAAACCTAAAAGAAGTTAGACTTTTTATGTTGTCATGTGTGCTATTTAAACTGGCAGCAAGTTGGCCATCTTGGAAAGTATTTAAAATCTCATAACTCTCAAACTGTTTGGTCAATTTCAATATGATTCATGTTTCTTGGAATCAACATTAAATATTCTACAAACTCACTGTATTTTATCAAAATTGGTGGTGGTAGGTCCATTTTTAGAAATTTCTGGTTCATTTGATATGGAATGACCCATATTGCTCATAAAATATGGTATAATGTACAAATATATTCTTTATTTTTTCTTTATTATCTTTATCTTATTTTTGCCTTTGTTCTTCTATTAATTTTCATTATTTTTATATTTATATTTTATTATTAATAAAAAAAAGTCAATAAAAAACTTTTCATAATTTTTAGAAATACAACAGTGGACCTTTCTCACATTGATGTTCCACCTAACATGAATATGTGGCCACTTTTTCATAATGGGGTTGCTGCTGGATTGTCTGTGTCTCAAAATGCATCTAAGGTGAATTTTTAAGGATTTTTTGCTTTTTGCTGTGATGTTTTATGCTCTTAGTTTTATCAAAATCTGGTATAAATCTGAAGTCTTAAGGTTCCTTATAATCGTTGTTGATATGTCTTTCTCTCTTTTTATTTCTTAAAATCTCACTATCAGAATTCTTATTTTAGAATAACTGTTTTCTACCAATTTTAAAAAATCCAACATCATAAGTATTTCAATGTGAAGTGATAACTTAAAATATATGTGCTGTGATAAAGGATATATGCAATGTAAAAAGAGAAAAAGTAAAAAAAAAAAGCAGAAACATAGGGAATAAAGAAAGCATATAGCTGTTCAAGGCAGCAGCCTCTTCTTAATTGTCAAATAAGAGAAGAATGGAGATAAAGAAGCAGCCAGCAACTTTTGTATGCTTAATTGCAGAGGTTAAAATTTTTAGAGAATAATGCTTTTGTTTTTAAGTCTTAATACATTAGCTTTAATACAATTAATTGTGCTTTTTTTAATGTGTGTTGATTTTGCATGTCACATATTCTTTGTTAATTTATTTATCAGATTCATTCATTTACATAGGTTCTTAATAAATTATTTTTTATTAATTAGATTGATTCTACTTGGATTGTATATAATAAACCACGTAGCAGCAATAATGACAATCCTACAGAACATGCAGGTTTTCTGATGGGTTTGGGTCTGAATGGGCATCTTTCAAGACTCACAACCTTAAGCATCCATGATTATTTAGCTAAAGTGAGTTGTTACATCTTACTGTTTAATCTGCTTTCAAAATAAGTTAATATTATGCACAATATCCTGTTTTCTCTTCTTTTTTAAAAGTAACATGATTACTGAAATATTATATTCAGTGATTACCTATCTTTGCTCTTACATGGCTCACCTTAGAGCTTGTAAATTTTTCCTGAATCACCTAATATGTAATTTTATAGAATTATTTGTTAAAAAATTTTCTTTGGAAAAGACAAACTTTTCGATAAAACATGTATACAAAAACAATAATAGAAAATCTGTACTTGAAAGTAGAATATTCATGTATCAAATTCTTCTGTTAATAACTAAGGAAAATTAAAAAGTTTAATGTAAAAAATACAGTTTAAAACTTGATGTATTTTTTTTTTTTTTAAATAGCAAGTCTTTTTTTTATTTATTAACCTCTTTTCATATTGCTTTCTCTACATATATATTAATTATGAAATTGAATTAATTATTAATTTTTTACTAACTAAATTATTGGAAGATCATTGCATTTGATAAATGCACTATTTCTGTTCAGTTGTTTAATTACAATCTTTAAGCCATTTTTATTATTTAATTTAAATAAATTTTCTATTCCGATCTGTATTCTGTCTATTCACTTAAATGTCTGTTATTATAATAAAATAGTAAAAAACAATGTTGTAAAATTAAATAATGATGAATTGAAACACTAATGTTGATTAACAATAATGAATTATTATTTTTGTAGGGTCATGAATTAACCAGTGTAGGAATTCTCCTGGGAATTTCTGCTGCTAAGTAAGTATCATTCTGTTTTTATTAAGAATTTAATATTATGGTTTTAGATTTTATTCTTGTTTATATTTAATGATTAATACTTAGTTAATTTATTTCTTTATTAATAATTACTCAATTTGAATTCTTTAAAGCTGTCTTAAAGGCTATTAAAGACAGAACTTTAATAAACAAATGGTTAACCTCTTCAGGACCATGAGAGTGTTATGCATCTTCAAAAATTACATAAATGGCAATTTTACAAAAAAAAAAGGGGGGGGGATATTTTGTTTTTGAAGAGGATAATTAAAGTAAGGAAAAAAGAAGCTGCTTCTAATCAACTTGCACAATAAAATAGATTTTGTTTCCATGAAGAATTACCTTATTCTAAAAAGAAGATGCAGCAATTGATATTTTTAAGTTCCTTTAGGACTGCTTTTAATTTTCTATAGTGTGGCACCTTTCTGCAATATAAAATAAACAATGTTTTAGTTAAATTTTGAATAATTTAGAATGGTTTTCCTCAAGGCAGATAAGTCAGTTTTGATTGCTTAGTATTTTATCATTACTAATATCCTCCTCTTTGCCTCTCTCCCCCAAACACAAATTTTCAATATATATTAAATAGAAGATTTAGTTTTCTTCAGAGGTGCAGAAAATGTTTCTACTCCCAATATTTCCCCCAATCCGCATGAAAATTTCCCCAAAATTTTACAGCATGTTATATGTAAATGCTGCATTACCATAGGTATAGAAAATTTATTCCTTCAATATTTCTCAACTTATGCGCGAGTATATATAGCAAGGGCGATTCTGAGTTAAAATAAAAATAAAAAAATTCCAAAGATTATAGCAAATTTTTGGAAAGGTTGCAGCAGAGTAAGGAAAAATGGTGCTGTATGTGTGTGTGTGGGGGGGGGGGATCCACTTCCAGCACTAACGACATATTTTTTTCCTTGGTTCTTTGACAAAATTAGCAGTTCATTTGCCTTTATTTGATGAAATTTACGGTATTGGGATAATTTGGCAAAATTTCAGGCTATTTTGCCCATTTTGGCAAAATTTGCGGTTGTTTCACAATCTTTCAACGGAAATTGCGGTTGTTTCGTGATCTTTTGGTAAAACTTGTGTTCATTTCACAATCTTTTGATGAAACTTGCATTAATTTCTCCATAAAATCGTGATTATTTTGCCCCTTTTGACGAACTTTGCGATTGTTTTGAAATCTTTTGACGAAATGTATATTTATTTTGTGATGTTTTGACAAAATTAGAGTTAATTTCGCGTTCTTTTGAGGAAACTTGCGGTTATTTTGCAACCTTTTAACGAAATTTGCCGTTTATCGCAATCTTTTGACGAAGTTTGTAGTTATTTTGGGATATTTTGACAAAATTTTCATCTTTATCGCGTTCTAGTGACAAAATTTGTGGTTATTTTGCGAACTTGTGATGAAATTAGAGTTTTTACTGCAATACTTGAATAAATTTCCCAGTATTTTTATGTCTAAATTTTGAGATTGATGACTTAATTTTCGAAACCGAATGCTTTAAATTATCAGAAAATTCAGAACAGAATCAACCCTGACATACGGTACATATTATTCTGAGATCCATTTTGTGAAGGTTGCCATACATATCTTTTTTTTTTTTTTATTTGTAAGGCAATTTTTCTATCAAGAAACTATGGAATTCGTTGTTTAAAATCGAAATCAAATGTATATATTTCTGGAAATTTTCCCCGAGTTGTTAAAATTTCCCCCGATCCTAGATCGCCGGATCGGACATATTCTGCACCCCTGGTTTTCTTGATGTATTTGTTTTTCTTTCTTTTTAGGCGTGGCACAATGGATTTAAGTGCAACTAAAATGCTCAGTATACACATTGAAGCTCTTTTGCCTCCCACATCTACTGAGCTAGATGTTGCTCCTGCTGTTCAAGTAGCAGCAGTCATGGGACTTGGCTTACTATACCAAGGTTCAGGACATCACCATATGGCTGAAGTTTTACTTGGAGAAATTGGTAGACCTCCTGGACCTGAAATGGAACATTGTATTGACCGAGAAAGTTATTCATTAGCTGCTGGTTTGGCACTTGGATTAATAACATTAGGCGTAAGTATTATTTTAAATAGATTAATTAGAATAAAATATTTTAAAGATTTAAAATCTTTTCCATACTTCTAATTTCATTTATTAATGCTTTTTTCCCATCCAAAACCTTTTTAATAGAATTTATTAATGTTAATTTATGATGTTAACTAGAATTGAAGTTCCTTTAAAAGATATCAGCTTTATTTTTCATTTCAATAACATATTCAGCAAAATCTGATTATGATATTGTTTGATATGATCATTTTCTTTTTGTTGATAATTACTTTAGACGCAACATAGTTTTTATGAAAAATATTGTACGGTAAAATTGTTTATAATGATAATTTGTTTTCGTATGAATCTTTCTATAACTATATTATACTTTTTATTTTCCAAACTACTTTTTTTTATTTCTGCATTTTTTAAGCTATAGAATTTTAAAAATCATTTTTCCTGTAGAATGTTTACTAAATCCAACTTTTCCAAGTATGATGTTTTTAGAAAAGCATTTTTTTTTTCTTTTCTTTTTTGCTCCTTATGCTTTTTTGCAGAATATAAAAAAATAAACCTTAAAGAAGTTGGTGACATAATTTATTGAACTTTCTCAAATAAGGTATATTTGGAATAAAAACTTCCACTTATTACAGATTAAAGTGCCATGGCATGGCACCTGCGGGTGTCACATTGGACAGCCCTGTTTAATGGTATGCATATCCATGATGAGTAAGTATTACAGTGACCTCTAACAACTAGTTTACTTATTAAGTGCAGAATTGTAAAAAAGAATGTATCAAGATTCATCAAAAAGATCAACATATTCCTATTCTCTTAAAATTATTGTTGCATTCTTGACTTATTATTCTTTGAATTTGTAAGTTTTTCATATCTCTATTTTTTGTAATTTTTACTTGAATTTTAGAAAGGCAAAGAAATGTCAGGTGTTGCTGATTTACCTATGGCTGATCAGCTGTATCATTACATGGTTGGAGGACATAAGAGACCTCTGGTATGTGCATTCATAGCATTTAAGTTATTTAGGCTTATGGATATTTCAAATGTGAAAAATATTACATATATGTAAATTAAATTTTAATTTTTGTTTTTTTTTATTGACTAAAATGGCCTTATGTAATTCATTGTGACTTTTATTTAGCATTTTCCAAAGAAATGTAATTCGTATGAATTATAAATTTGTGGGTTGTCATTTGAAATTTTTTGTTTGAATACATTGAAATAGACATGGTTGAGAATACTGATGCGAAATGTGAATTAGAGGTATTGGATATATATTATAAACTAATTCTTATGTGTAAATAAGAATGTAAGACATTGTTAATAAATCATGAAAATTATGAATAATTAAAACTATCTTGATTTGATTAGAACAATAATGCCAGATAATCAATCAATAGATAAAATTCAACAAATAAATAATTTGATAATTTTGAAGGCCGTTATTGATGATTCTTTTCAAAACACTGGAAAGTGTATTTATCCATAGACCACTCACACATCGTTGAAACTTTAGAAAAGCTGTATCTTTGGCAACTCAACTTTGGCAACTTTGCCATTAAAAGAAAAAAAATCACAAAACTGCTATTTTGGTAGCCAGACTCCATTCCCTAAATATTGGGATCTGGCTTCCCCATATCACGAACTGTAATTGGATGATTACATAAGCCATTCATAACCAGCCAGACTTTGCATTCATGATACACAATCACACATCTATACTTGTTTGCAATCTGACTGATTTTCCAACAGTGTTTTGCATCTGGCAGTATTTCACTAGATAAAAGAATTCTCACCCAACATGGGTAATCTTGTTTTGACGCTCTGAAGCAACGAGTTCAATAAACTAATTTTCCAAGATGGGCAGTCAAATGAAAAGATTCAGAGTATTTTGGGAGTCTGTCTGGGCTTAAAATGAATGAAAATACATAAAAATGGTCCCCCCCCCCCAAAAAAAAATAAGAACTTTAAATAATTTAAATAAAATTGATAAAACATTTTTATTTATAATTTTGAGTGAAATTAATTCATTTGGAAAATAAATGCATATTGTAGTGTTTAAAAGATAAAAAATAGCAGAGATAAAATTATTTATTAAGATATGAAACTAAACAATATAAATTTGATCTTAATAAATAACTTGATAACTAATATTTGATCTTAATAAATGTATAATATAAGCCAACTTATTCATGTGACTGTCATCAACAGTTCTAGGGCTGACTGCTTCAGTTTATTCATGCCAGGTGGCTATTTGGCTACTTTTATATTAGCTGGACACAAATGATTAAATCTCCAAATAGGGTTCCATCATTTCATTTAAAACATAAACCTATCATTAATTTCATTTAAAACACATATGTATCGGATATATTTAAAATGTATGTCTTTGATCACTAATAGTAAAAGACTAAGTCATGTGACTGTCATAAACAAAAATGGGCTGACCATTTAGCTTTTCATATATGCTAAGAGACCATTTTTAATCAAAATTATTTTTTACAATAAAACTACATAAAAGTTGCATATTTAGAAAAATCATTAAAAAAATTGTTTGAGTGATAAATTACATTCAAATATGGATATATTTTGAGGTAACTTCAATTGAAATTAGACTGACAGCTGAATATCTTTCTCCATCAAAGTAAACAAAAAATAGAGATTCATTAATCATGAGCTATTTAAAATATTAAACCATTAAAGTAATCAGTTGTAGAGCAAGTTTTCCAGAGAGCAATTAAAAAGAATGAGCTGTTTGTTATTTTTATAGCTGTCAAACCACGAGGCAAAATGCAACTTATTTTGTGACGTCATTTGCCTATAAATCAACGAAACTAAATTTAGTTTTAGAATTGTGTCATACATTGTGAGCTCGCAGTCCACTGAACATGAATAATTTTTTTAAGCTATAAGTTACATTTTTCACTGATGTTGAACTGAATTTTATGCATTTTTACTGTTTTTAAAGTGTTAATTTATACCTTTTTAGCAGTTCAAATTAATTCACTTTATGTGAATCTTGCCGTTTATCATTTACTTGATAAGGTCAGATTTGCGTCAAAATTGTAGTATGAAATTATACTTAAATACATATGTATATATAATATATATAAATATATACATTCATACATTTTTGTTAGATGGAGGCTACAAACGTTTCCTGTTACATTTTTATAGTATAAATGTTAAATTCTCAATAATTTCGTTGAACCTGACACTGGATCTTTTGGATGTCATATTAGCTAAAATGTGCCAATTGGCAGGAGAGCCATTGAGTAAGATTACTTAATTTCCACATTAGTGAACATATTGCAACTTATAAGCAAATGGGGTACTTACGTATTATCTGGGCCATGTCATATACTATTGCTCCAAGCATGACGTCAGTTATATTAATTACAATAACCACTACTTTCTGATAACTTTATAAGCTATCAAATGTAATAAGAGTTATAATTTGCTGTTTTGAACATGACTGTCAATGATAAGCAAGATTAGCAGTTAACAACTATTTTTGGCAATCTATCTTATGGCCCAGGTAATACATAAATATCACAAATGGACATGAAACATAAATGATTGTGGTACTTAAAATGCTTTGCTATAGTGAAACTCCCCAGTCACAAAATCCCTTGTTAGCCTATAGGAAAATTTTGAAACACAATGACTCATTACCAGATATAATTATTAAAATACTCTTTTTACCACCAGAAAGTAGATGTCAGATACTGATGATGTGCTTTTTTAAAAATTGTCTCTAATTAATTTTAAGTACACAAAATAATATAAATCAGCTATAAATCAAATTATATTTATAATATAAAACAACTATAAATTTTTAAATACACAAAATATCCATCATGTAAACTTTGAAATTTCTATTTGATTAAATTTTATCATTTTTTTAAAGATACTTAAAATTTACGGAGATAATTTTAAAAACTACACATCATTGGCATTGGATGTCTATTTATTAAAGGTAAAAACAGTATTTTAATAATTATATTAGGTAATGAGTCATCGTGCTTCAAAGTTTTCCCATAGGTTAACATGAGATTTTGTGATCGCAGATTTTCACCGCAGCGATCCTTTAAAGAGTTTTTGTCAAGAAAGATGGAATACATAACAGCAAACAAAATTCAAGATACTGCCGGGATCATAAATCACTTGATTTCTCGGTCAGAATCTTTTGATTTTTCAAAGGATTAAGCAGATAATTAAATTTAAATAAAAACAACATGTTGCAATGCTTAACATGCATTTCAGAGCATCCAAACTGGTCACCAGGGGTGACTAGTAATTAAATAATATTGAGGAAATTTAGAAGAAAATATTTATTTATAACAGTAATTAATAATATATTTTTCAAAGCAATGAATAATATTTACAAATAAAATAATTCTTTTTAGAAATAAGGTTAGCTAGCTATCTTTAAAATGTCATAACTAAGGATTATAATTAATTCAGAATTTACATTAGTTATTTAATGCTGAAATTAATTTATTATTTTCATTTATGAAGTAAGTAAAAAGATCCTTACATTAGTTATATTTTAGTAAATATTTAATAATTCGTGAAAATAAAATAATAATTATTAAAATTATATGAGTGATTAGTTCATTATATAAATTTTTTCTCACATAGTAAGTAACAAATAGATAATAAAAATTTTTAATAAAATAGTTTAAAATAAACTCTAAATGTATTATGATGATGGTGTAAATTTCTGTATTACATGTCTTTTTGAATTTATCCTACTTTAAATGACTTTAAAATTTTTTTTTAATAAAAAGTAATAATGTTTCCTTAAACTTAAAAAAATGTATATTTAGAATTTCTTTGCTATATCTTATATTTCATAGTTTTATTTTACTTCTTATTCTATAGACTGGAATTCATAAAGAAAAGCACAAATCTCCAAGTTATCAAATTCGTGAAGGAGATAATGTTAATGTCGATGTTACTAGTCCCGGTGCTACTCTAGCATTAGGAATGATGTTTTTCAATACTGGAAATCAGTATGTATCTGAGTATAACCTTTATATAACATAAATTAAGAAAGCAATTGTACGGTAATTTTCTCATGCATTGAAAATTAATTTATTTCATAGTATAATTATTTATTTATTAGTTTTTTATCCAACTATTTTTTATGTAAAATGTTTTTAAATAATTATCTTTACTATGACTTGGTAGCATAAAAAGCAAAGTGCAACAATCAGCACTGCAGGATGTTTTATATATTAAATTTTATAAAACAGTCATTAAAAAATAATAAATAAAAAAAAAATCCTAGTAATTTAGACTTTTTTTTTTTAAATAACAAATATAGTTTAGGTTAATATTTCTTTAGAAAAGTTTATAATTTATGTTGTTATAATTTAAGCTTTTTAAAATTCTACTTATTTCTTTCAAGGTGAAAAGTGGAAAAAATATGCATATATTATTTTATACTATTCCCAAACAACTAAAAAGGCTAGTTTTCATCTATTTAAAAATATTGTCTGAAATGTACTCAATCAGCTGCATGCTTTATTTAATGAGAAGTTCTACTTTTGGCCAAAATTGTTTATTTTATTTTGCATTGTTTAAGTATGTAGATTGATGTCCTAAAATGATTTTATGCATTCAATTTCCTGCAATCCGTTTCGATTATTAAGTATAACACTATTATAAAACTTTAAACTTGTCAATTCAGCTTAAAACAAGTTCATGCATATAGTAAGCAAAATTCCTAGGCTAGTAAGATTGTAACCAGTCATCAAAATATTGGACAAAAACTGCACATTCATGTTTGAAATGGCAAGCAGGAGCATCTGTATCAGGAAACAAACGAACTTTGTTGCATGCTACTGTTGAACTACATAAACATTCTGTTAACTACATAAACTACAAAGAAAAATAAAGTTTTCTAATAGTGTTTCTATCAGTGTTAGTTAATGATGATACCTGTGTTATATCTTTCAAAAGTCAGATAAATATCTTCTATCTTCATCTAATTTTGTGAAGACTTATCCAGTTGCATAAAATATTTATTCCCTCCATTTAGCAAAGAATATCTATCCAGTTATATCATCAAACACTCATAATTAGCTATTTGCATTCATAATGCAAGGCATAAATTCTTCAAGAAAGAATGTGTGCTAATCTTTAAACAATATATATATATATATATATATATATATATATATATATATATAGTTATAATTAGTTTAGTTATGTGTGTATGAAATATTTTTATTACCTTCATGAGTATTACAAGTTATATGAGTTAACGATTAATATTTAATTCTCTTGTTTTTCATCAACTGCATATATTTAAATTATATAAATATAAAAATTCTATTACCTATCATAAAATAAGATTTGATATCACTTTATCGTTTTAACTGAGAATTTTATTTTTATATATTTTCATATCTATTTTCTAACATTTCATTACAACTGCGTACATTCACCATATTCTATAAAAAACATGTTACAATGCACCTTACTAATACATACGAGTTTCATTATGTTTGAAGTATTGTTTTATCATTAAAATAATACATAGCAAAAAAATTTTCCTTGTAGATCATAATTTAATGGAATTCTGTTGTATGTGTCTCTGAACTATCTGCAAATGCCACACATTCCACTTTCAATAAAAAATGCCCCACAGTGTGAACTTCAAAATATGCATTAATTATGTTATAATCCGTGTAGATTTATAAAACTTTGAGCATAGACAGACAAATAAATGAACCGTAAGCAAAGTGATAAAAATAGTAAAATTTCCATAATGGATGCTACCAAATAGCAGACAGCTGTATTTAGGGGACAATTTTTGATTCCCAATACTTTTATATCTGTACAGTTTTACCTCTCGATAGTGACAAATTCAGTGTTCTAGAAGTATCCGCTATTTGGCGGTGTTCTATACTTGCATCTTAAAAAAAAAAAAAAAAAAAAAAAAAAAAAATTCTATATATATTTATTTATTTATTTTTTTAAGTAGAGACTTAATTTTTACAGACTCAAATAGAAAAATATCAAGTATGAAAAATTTGCATGTAAATATAACGTATCAGAGGACATATTAAAGCATTGTAATTCAACTTATTGTGGCAATGATGATTAAAGAAAATTTATCAATAATCAACATTATACATTCAGTTGGCCTGTTGCAGGTTTCAGCTGCTGATTTTATATATATATATGCATCTACTTATAAATTTTTTTATAAATTTAATTTTCTGTCTTACAGAACTCTATATCTCATTCATTTCAGGGCTATTGCTGACTGGATGACTGCTCCTGATACTCAATTTTTATTAGATATGGTGCGACCGGACTTTTTATTGTTAAGAGTGAGTGCAACTTTTTTATTATATAGCTAATTTTTCTATTTGACATCAATATATTGAATTTTGCAATTAATTTATTTAAACTAATTTCTTTTTATATTATAGCAATTTAATTTTCGTTTCAGACATTGAGTAAAGGATTAATTTTGTGGTCAGACATTCATCCATCTGTAAAGTGGGTTGAAAGTCATTTGCCAGAGGTAATTTTTGATTTTTATTTCTTTTTAATATCTATAAAATTTCTTATGAAATGTGTTAACATTTTTCTTATATTGAAGTGTAATAAAATGTTAGTAATTCTGTCTTGTATTAATTATATGTACGACATTCTCCCCTTGGTTGAGGCTTATAAATAATCATATCACATAATTGTGCAGAATCTGCAATTAACAGGAAGAAATGAAAAAAGGATGAATCTAGGGAAAAACAATCTACAGTCATTTACTGAAGTGGAAAACTTCCATTTTGATCATGTATAGGGACATTGATGGTTCACATATGCAGTCTTATTGCATTTTGACTTATTCTGCACATTGATTTGTTCAAATTAGTAAATGTCTGTTTCATGGTTTATATGTAAATATGTGTTTTCTATATGTTCATCAAAGTACTTCATTTTTCAGTTAACAAATTTCCTGTTCTGTATATGTGATGGTGCTGATAATGTCAAAATGTTTTATGCAATAGGAGATACCTAATGTTATATCCAGATAATGATGAGCTCATAGTTTTATAAATATGTTTTATAAATATGCCCTGAATTTAACTTTGAGTTTCATAATTACATTTTTAAACTTTTAAGTCATCTTTTAGAGAAACAATTACCATTTCACAATCTCAAAAATATAATTTAGCTAAGATAGAAATTACAATATTAGCTATGTAAAGGGTAACATATTTTAGCTTTGTGTGCTACAGGTTGTAAAAAAAAAAGGGGGGGGGTGTAAGGAGAGCAAAGGAAATTTTGAAAAATATTTTTAAAAAGCAGGAATGCAAAAGATTCTCAACAGGAATAGAGTGATATACAGTCGGCTCTCGTTAATTCGAACTCGTCGGGACCACAAGAAATGTTTAAATTATGGAAAATATGAAGTGAAAACATGCTTAATATGGTACTATTACAAAGGAATTAATGTTATAGTGTTTTCTAAATTTATTTCGTCTGTTATCATTAGAATAAGACTTAATATTAAATTTGAATGAATAAATACATAAACTAAAAGATTAGAAATAATCACAATGGAAGAAAAAATTAAAGCATCACTGATGGACAGATGGGGCACTAAGAAAGTGGATATCAGATACATTGGATTATATGTATACTCATTCGGAACAATTTTCACAAAAATCAAAGAAAGAAAGTTATTCAAATGATCAGAAATCAGTGAGAAAGAAAAGAAAAATGAAAAATCGGAATTCTCGTTAGTTCGAATTAAACGAAGTCAAGATAAAATGAGTTCGAATTAATGAAAATTTTTAACGTGTTTCGGCCATTGAAAACTTCGGGACATCATGTTTAGTTCGAATTAAGCGAAGATTCGAATTATCCGATTTCGAATTAATGAGAGTCGACTGTAAATGGTATAGTACGATTGAACATTTTAAGCAGTATCAATCATTCATCAACATGAATAAAAGTATTGCCTATATACAAGAGAAAAAAAAAGTTTATTTTTTATAGTCAATTTAGCTCCTTTCTTCTTCAAATGAAAGAAATTTGGCAAAATAGAAATCGACAACGAGAACCTTGGTCTGAGTACTCTTTAAAAAACCAAGTATTGTTGATTGACAAATGTTGATTATTCTTTAAAAAAGAAAGTATCAAAGCATTACATAATTATGTGATGATTGATGATAACTTCTCTTGCATTACAGTTACTTGCAACTTCTGCCAGAGTAAAAATAAATAAATAAGAAAATGGTCTTTTATTGGCAGAGCCAAACATAAATTTTAGTTTAAAATAGATTTTAAAATGAAAATCAACAACTTGCACTGAATTCATTTTTTATGAAATTTCATTATTAAAAAATATTTTTTGGCTTTAAGCTAAAGTTCTCTATTAGTAATATTATTAATCTTTAATTACTATTATTATTCTGAAAAATGACTTTTAAAAATAGAAGGTATATTCAATGTATGAATCCAAAAATTATGCAAGTTACTTGTTAGCTTGGCATTGCTTTTTCTTTTTTCAGATTAACATAATGCATGCGTAATTTAAGTTGAGATTTTAATAAAATTCTGAGAATATTTTCTATATATCCGTATACTCTTTGGTTGAAAATTTCTGTTGATGTAGATTTATAGAGAATGACTGAATTCAAATTTCAGTACTACTTTTCTCTTTAGATTGTAGCCAAACATGCTTTTCAACGAGGAGTAACTAATGCTGATGTAGATTATGAAACTATGAGGTAAATATCATTTTTATGAAAAACTTATTTTTTCTTTATTTTTTTTTTTTTAAATATATGTTTATATGACTGTTCATCTAGAATTTATCAAATTGGTGAGACTGCAGGATTCTCAACATCACAGAAAGTCAGGGAATTTCAAAGTTGTCAGGGAATTCACATATGTTTTGTAAAAAGTCATGGAAAAATTAAAAAGGATGCAAAATTTACCAAACAACTCCAAAAAATAAAAATTCGAGAAATTTGAAGAACGGTTGCAGAAAAAATAGAATTTTGACAAGTAATTGTAAAAATAAGTAGCAAATTTTGTTATATGCCTATTTGGTTAGATAATTTTTTGAGATTTTGTAATGGAAAGCCAGGGAATTATCCAGTCATGTTTTGCTGGGAACCTTGGACTGATAAAATTTAATGTGGTTTTTGTTTATTAGCTTTCTAGGAATTATCTAGAATAGCCTATATTGTTTTTGATGCCAACATCCTTTTTTTATGCATTACAGTGAATGATGTACCATTTGAAAGTTTATCATAGTATATTCATATTTCATTAAACCTTGCTTTTAATTAAACATTATTGAAATACTGTATTAGCAAACAATCTTAAAGATTGCATTGCAGAAGCCTGACACTGGTACAGTGGTCGAATAGAAACTAGTTGACTTGTGTGCAAACTTCATTATGAACTGTTTCGAAAATGTTCTGAAATTGACTGAAGTTCATATGCTATAGATAAAAATTTCAAAGTACCTGCTGCAATATCATTAAAATATTTTCCACTTTGAAGCATTTAATGAGTTACACTTCATATATTATATATTTCTTGTACAAAAATTTAGTACAATGAGTGTGTTCTCTCAATAGATTATAATTAGTATTTTAGAGAATTGGAGATCGCCTTTTCTTAACTTATAATAAAATACCTATGTAATACTAGCAGAATTACCTGGCTTTGCCCATATTCAAATTGAGGACCTTCCAAGTAAAATGAAATTATATGGCAATCGCAATAATGGAGCTTTGTGCATTCTCAACAATAAAAAATATACTTAGAAAATATGACGTTACTATGTTGCAACGATAGTAAAATCCCTTGGCTTTAAATATCAGAATGTGCGCTTTCTTTGGCAGGTCTAATATTTTAAAGGTAATGCAAAAAAAAATAAATAAATAAATAAATAAATAAATAAAAATAAATAAATAAATAAATAAAATAAAATTCATATAGCATAGTAGTTTTGGTTACAGTTTAGTGGTAACAGTTAAGTGAAATTCTCATTAGCATAACATCCAAGGTTCTTATTGCCACTTGCCATTGCGCCAAATTGTGACAAAATTTTTCATTTGGCGAGTAAATGAACAATCAGATTCGCCAAATTGCAAGTGTTCAATTTATGCTCTTTTTTTTTTTTTTTTTTTGAGAGTGAGGTTACTGTTAAGATTCTTATTGAAGCTGCTGTAGGATTGCTCTCGCTTTTCAATTTCAATCATACTGCACCATTTACATCATTATTTATACAGATACTGACTCAACAGCAATTCAGCTCAGCATTAACCAAAGGTAAGAAAGGATTATACGATAAGTATTTTTCTGTTGTTAGGTTATCACTATTTATGCGGCAGTAAAATTTTATCTCATTTTGATTTTTAGTGGGTTTTAAAGTATTTTTCAGCCATAGATATTTTAAAATTTGTGTGAACCGAATTACAATAGATGAATCTGTTTGTTCTTAAATCAGTATCAGTAAAATACATGTCTATGAGTAATGAAGGCATCATATTTGTGGTGACAATGACCTCAGGCATAAACTCTGCTTTTATTGCAATTTGCTTAACCATCCCCCATTCAATTTTCCCAATGTCGAATGGGGAAAAAAAAAAAAAAAAATCAATGATATTTGTTTGAAAAGTGTATTTCAGTATATTGATTTTATATGTATTTTAAAGTATAATCTACTATACATATATTTTTTTTCTAAATCTACCATATTGATACATAGTGTTAAAATGTAAAAAAATCTCGTTACAAATTTTGTATGTTAAATTTGCCTTGTTTTTATCATTATGTCATCTTTTTGTATGTTAAATTTGCCTTATTTTATTTGCCTTGTTTTTATTATTTTTACTGTGGTTGCTTAAGAGGCTACTTCAATCAACTGTCAAAAGACCTATTCGCTAATGCTAATTCTATGGAAGAAACTTCAAAGATATCTTAATTGCATTTTCATATTTTTAATTTTTTTCTTTCAATGGACAGCTAAGTTCAATTGGTTCAAAGGCCGTTTCTTAGTTTTTTGATTTTGTTTACAGATATTTTTAATGAGGACACTCATTTTCAGAACCGATTTTGAAAGTGAAAGCAAATCATTTAAAAATATTGAAATGCAATCAAGATAGCTTTATAAATTTCTTCCATAGGATTAGCATTAACGAGTGGATATTTTTACGTGATTCAAGTAACCCGTTAAATTATTTTATGGTATTTTAAATTATAGTTTGATGTTTGTACATTTATAATATGCCATTTTCAATATAATATAACTACTAATCTAGTGCTTTACCCTTTACCATATATTTTTTAAACATATTAATCTTATTTATATTACTTTTCCATGAAAGATACAATGTTATTTTTACTTTCAGTCAAGCTTATTGTAATATCATTGCTGGAGGTTGCTTTTGTATTGGTCTTAAATTTGCTGGTTCAGCAAATAGTGAATCATTTGATACTCTAGTAAGCATTCTTTTAATCAGTTTTTATTTTTATGACATGAAAAACAATTTTTTTATCCAAGCTACACTGACATTGAAATCTATTCTGATACTCTGTATAGGTACAATTGATTTCAGTATTATACCTTTATTTATATTTGGAATTTCATAATGTATTTTTTTATTATTATTAAACTTTGTATTTACTGATATGTTTGATAAATTTAATTTTATTTAATTGGCTAGTTGAACTGCCCATCATTGTGCAGTCCCTGTCAAGAATGACCTTTTATATGATCCTCAAATTTGTATGATTTTATATCTTTAGCTCCATTTTGCCTAATTTTTTAAGAAAAAAATCACACACACTCAATAAATAAATAAATTAAAAAAAAAAAAAAAAAAAAAAAAAAATTAGGTACATGCTATGTGTACTAAAAGTGAGTGAAACCTTGATAAAAACATTCAGGTTTTTATGATTTCATCAACATTTTCACATATTTTGTTTGCTAAAAAATATTTCACCCATTCGAGCATTTCAAAATTTTTGTAGAAAATGTTAATCTGATCTATTTAGATGTTCCAAAAAGATTGTTAAAATAAGGATTTTGACTAAAATAAGAAATTTTCTTAAATTACTGTACAAAAATAGTGGTTAGTTATATTTTCTATAGATAAAAAGCGCAGTATGTTCTGAACAAACATTACACTATGAAATAATGGTCAAAGGCTTTTTCACTGAAATATTACATGAAGGTTGTCGGCAAAATTTAAAAAAGTTCTCCCTCGAGGGAGGAGCAAAGTGGGAAGAGTGACACTGGGAGTACATCATATGAATAAATGATCGCAAGGCTTTCTAACTATATATCACATGAGAAGTGTTGGCAAAATTTAGAAAAGTCCCCCCTCTCCACTCAAATTCAACACATCCTCATTTTTTATTGTATGTTATAAACTACCTAAAAGTTACAAATTGTTATTTTTTTAATTTAAACAAAGTATATAAAGCAAAAAGTTCTGAATCAAATTTTTTGAAATTTCCATATTCTTACTTAATATCCAAAGATAGGCCTAGGTGCATAGATGTAAAATCTCTTAACTGTTGTATTTTTGAAAATTTGGCACCATGCAAAAGAATGCTAGTCTAAAAATTGCCCATGTTTTTTTTTATTTAGGATCATATGTTACAAATACTTGCATTGTCTATGAAATGTTATCTCCAACATCTGCATTTCCTTTGAAGCAAATAAAAATAATTTTTATAAATAGATTTTTTGTGATTTTATAACAATACAGGAAAAAGTTTTAGAATTTCTGAAGGGTAATTTTTTTTTGTGTCTAGTTGGGTAATTTTCGAGTTTTTAGGCCTAGTACATTTATTGCCCTTAGCAACCCTTCTTTCCAGTAAATCCTCAGTCTCTCTTCCAGTTATTTGAAGAAATTGTCTGTAGTTTTATATATATATATATAAAAAAAAAACTATGCTTTAGTTGAATTATAAATATTTTTCCATTCTTTTAATTGGAGGCTTTAAATTTATTTCTCTACTAATTATTAGAATTTTAAAATTCTGAATCTCATGTGTATCATGAGACACTTCGGGCTACCCTCATAAATATATTGAGCCTATTATGTGCCGTAGATTTATTAGCCACTGTGAACAGACTGACACACACATACAGATGCAGTCAAAACTTTTATTGCTATAGATAAATCATAAACCATTAATATCAGAAATCACAATCTAGTTACAGGAAAAAGTACAATTTCAGAAAAATATCGATAGTACTTTTTTTCTTAATGTGTTGCTTTTTTACCCATAAAATTTTCGTTTTTTCTTTTAATTTTTTTTTCTCTTGTAAATGATTTAATGTATTATTTTTCAGATGCAATATGTGTACCATTTCCTCTTGTTGTCTCGCAAACTGGTTGTTGACCAACCTTGTCGAAGTGCAATAGAAACTTGTTTGAATGTTATTGTTTTGTCTTTAGCTATGGTATGTTATTCAAAGATTATTTTCTTATTCTAACAATCTCTGTGTTAAATTTGCAGGGACCAGTAATGTTTGCTATGATAGAGTCTCTGTCAGAATTTTAATTTATTAGTTAAAATGCACTTTTTTTGCCAACTCTATGGTATCTTATGGTATAAAATTTATAGTCTAATATTCTTGAGTTTGCTTATCATAATTGAAAGTAAGATTGTATTATATTGAAATTAATCAATAGCAGCATCTGGATTCTGATTAATTATTTTTAATGCATTGTAAAATAAAATAAACTGCACTATTGATTATCTTAATTATGTCTTATAAAGAGAATTCTGTGGTTATATGTGCATTAAGGATGTAACAAATTGTGATTTGGTCAAACAGCTGAATAGCAAATGTTCCACACTGATTTTAGTATGAATACCAGATATTCAGTGGCCAAACATCAACATTTAAAAAATATTTTGTTTTATTTTTATATATTTTTAAATTAAATAACAAAACTTTTTTATCTAGTGGATATTTTTATCTATTTTGGATGCTATGTTGCTGGGTTCAAATCTTGATTCAGGCATGGGTGTTTGTATTGCACCATATTCCACTATAAACAGGGGGTCCCAGTTGTGTGAAAAAGATGTCTGTTGCATTACAACCAATCAAATTATTTAATATAAATAAAATTAAACACAAATTTAATTATTTTATTTTTAACATCTTGGTGGATATCTTTTATACTCTTTGATTCAACCTGATTTTAATATTTAAATGTAGAGTTCTGTAATGGATTTATAACCCTCTTCCTAATATACTAGAATTAGAGAAATTATGTTCACATGTGTATTTTCAATGACAATAGAATCTTTTAATACTTTTGAAACTTTAATACATTAATTTTAAGACTCTAGCCTGCCACAGTTAATGAATCAGCATGAAGTCACCGTAACATGTATAATTGCATCAATTCCGTGTTCATTTTAAAAAGAACACATTTCTGTTTCTATCATTTTGATATATGGGTGATTCTCAAAATAGGGGACAATTTGTCTTTCGGCATACAAAAAAAATTGAGAGGTTTTCTGTCATGTTTTTATATTTAGATATGTTTGTCTTAATATTATTCATTATTTGCACTCAAGAATTACTCATTTTTCAGTTAAAAACACCTTAAAATAACAGAATAAATGTTCAAAATGTCATTAGCATGGATGTCCACAGCAGCTGTGCCTTGTATATACTAGCTTTTTCAAGAGTTAATATCATGTTTATAAAATAAAACAAATGTTATTATTTCTTTAAATTAATCAAGGAGAGGATTTATCCAATAAATTTCTTTTTAAAAATAAAATTATAGTATATAAAAAAGAATTAAAGTTTGTCCTCCATATTCTATTTTCAAAACAAGGTCATACTATAACAGCTGGTTATTAATCAAAATTTCATTTTCACTGTGACAATAGTTTGAAAATATATAGTTTCTCCAAGGCAACAAGTAGCCATTTTATCCCAGCCTGAAAATAGAAGCAGTATTGTATTTTAAGAATAGAAGTTGAATATTAGGGGCATACATCAATTGTATGTCATTAGAATGGATAATAATTTTCATGTTTATTTTAAAATTAAAATTTTTATTTTACTTATTTGCATAGGACTTTTGTGTTTTAAAAAGCCTCAGAAAGAACTATTGCATTGTGATTATATTATGGCTCATAATCTTATTTAAATTAAAATTTGTCATTAGTATGGTCAAATATCAGTGTCATTAGCATGGTTTTTCTGTCCATGCTAAAGACTACTATGTGCATAAATGTAACCATTGCTTATATTGTATCTTTTATATAGTTTAATTTCACATATAAATTTAGGTATTGCATTTATTATCACTAAAATATGCATTAAATCTGTCAGAAAATCACTAAGACAACTTCTTACATTGTTAGTGTCAGAATGTTGCTCATGTAAACAAAGTTTGCTCTTTGGTAATGTTTTTATTCTCCTTATATGTATATATGTAAAAATGGAAACCATTTGCTGAAAAGGAAGGCTAATAAATATAGAAAAAAAAATATTTAAACAGGAAGAAAATAAAAATTTCTTAATATATTTATTCTATGCAATTTGTTTTGTCATTAGCATAGCTCAAAAAATACTAATTATTTTTTTAAAGTTCATTTTTAAATATTTAGCTCTGCTGACTACATGTAAAGTATACCTAATATAGTAGAACCCCGCAAATCCGGACCCCGTTAATCCGGATCTCTGGATAATCCGGATCGGTTTGGTCTTTTTTTTTTTCAAATTTGAGAAGCAACTGGACATAAGGTTTGCAAAAGGCATAAAAAACTGGCACAGCAGAAATTTACAAACTTTTTTATTAACATTAAGTAAACATTTTTGCTGTCTGTAACTATTCAGTAAGTTTAACATAAAGGTTATTTTCTGCAAATATGTTTCATTTTATTTCATTTTTCTCTAATTCTCCGGATGATCCGGATTTTTGATAATCCGGATTGGGTCTGGTCCCAGTTAATCCGAATTATCGGTGTTCTACTGTACTATATTAACACCTATTTTTTTTTTTTTTTCAGAAATTTTGCTAACAGTAATTTTTTTAAGATTTCACTTTTGAAATTGTCCCCTATTTTGAGAATCAGCCATATATATATATATATATATATATATATATATATATATATATATATACATATATATATATATACACACACACACAATTCTCTTAACGTGTACATGATAATATAGTAATTCTAAAAGCAAGATAAAATCTTAATTTATTAACATAGTAAATATATAGCAATGAGTGTACATAAATTCTGACAAAATTTTTTCAATATAAATTAATTAATAAAGCTTTAAAACATTGAAATTACTTTAAATCCATACATCTTTTGTGTCTATTACCTTTTAATTGTGATAACATTTTCTTTTTCAGTAATGTAATATTTCTATTGATTATAAATAAAATATTCCTAGAAGGAATAATATACTCTCCTGTATCCTTTTATTGTTGGAGCATTAACACCAGCAATTATGTTGCACATTGAAATTTAAAAAAAATGACTTTTTTAGCAGGCCAATGTTAAGATGATATTGAACCATAAGGATGCAAAATTTTCACCTTACTATCATGATATTCTTGTTTTTACAAAACTAAATTAAAAAAAATAACAACTGACATAAGTATAGTTATGCACACGCATATCTGATCTTTCTGATAAGAGTTGTAAATTCTATGACTTACTCCTCATATATTGAAAATACACACAGAAACTAAGAAAAACAATGTGAATAGTTTTGAAGCTGTTGCAATATTTTATATTATAGTCCATTACCTCTAATCTCCAAATATGTAATCTGCACTATATTTCAATTATAAACAAATAACAATTAAAATCTTTTTTTCTCTCTCTCTCTCTTTTTTCTTTCTTTTCTTTTCTTTTTTTTTTTTTTTTTTTTTTTTTTTTTAAACATGATAATCTACTTTAACTGTAATAAAAGTTGACTGATCTGATGAATTGTTTAAGAAGTTTTTAATGCAATTTTTCATTCATCAGAAGACAATGTTGTGTGTATGCTGTAAATAACTATTAGACTGCTATATTCTGAATGTATTTGTTATTTATATTGATAAAATTGTTTTCAAAGAGGTGTTTGCCCTTGAGGATAAATATTTTAGTTTTTGAAAAAACAAACTTTTGTTACAGGTAAAAAAATCCTGACTCTTAAAAGGCTTCCAGATTAAATCACCAAGCATAAATTAAAAGCTATAAAACAAATCACTATTTTGCAATGTTTGATACATTTAAAAAGATGTAGAAATGTTTTTACTAATTTGTATTTTTATATATGTATATAGTGAAATCTTATGCGACCACCTTCCAGAACGACCATTTTTTCATGGAACGAAATTTATTCCTACAGACTGACTACTAAATTTACTTCCATTCAGAGACCATCTTAAACTCCCTGCAAAAAACACCTTTTTTTTTTCTTTTTTTTTTTTGAAGAAAATTAATCAACATTTGTTATTTTTCCTGTTCCCTAATGAAGATTTTATTTAAATTATTCATCACACTTCTAAACTAAGTTTAGTCTGGTAACTTTAAGTGTGAATTCCGACAATTTTTATCCCTTAAAAGTTTGCACTCCTTTGTGCCTTTTTAGGCAATGAATTTAACTATGATGATGAATTAAGAATGATAATAAACTCCCCTGCTATATAGTGTCAAAAAACTCTCAAAGAAATAAAGTAATGAAATCGCCATTTTTTGACCCCATCCAAAAAAAATTGCATTTATGTACTGAACATCGAAAGCACTTGGTAATAAAAGTTATTAATATAAAATCATAAAATCAAAGCAAATTCCATTGTATTCATCTTTTAAACTCTGCAATAATTAACTTTTGTTTTGATACTTAAATTGTTATGTATTTTTTTTTTTTTTTTTTTCTAATGTGTAAAATGCTGTGAAGCCTTCAATGAAGACCGGGTAGCATGGTGTGGTTACTTCGATAAGGCGTTGACTCATGTATGAATTAATAGAAACATTTTATTAAATGTAATGATAAATTCTTGATTACATAAATCACAATCACAAACATAAATAATTTAGATTATGAAGGAGTTCGAATTTCAATAAAAGTCATTCAGATGAAGAATATAGTCAAATAGTCCCTGACTAAAGTAAATCAGTCAATCGTAATTTCACTATGAGCATTAAGTCAGTCACTTTTTCCTACTCCCATATCCGGAGTGATATCCCTTCACGTTCAGCTAAATCCGCTGAACCCAAGCCTTTTTCCTGGATAGAAAATCTCTCCTCCAAACAGGTATCCTCACCTTTTTCTCTCTGCCCGGAGAACAAGACTCTCTTCTCTTCATCATCTTTTCCCGACCCCCATAAAAACTATCCGTTCCTTTTTTGTCCACTTAGAACTTATTTTGCTTATGTCATTAACAAATTGTCTTCTTCTTGGTCAAGCCAAGTTTCATTTTTACCGTGCAATATTTTTGGTCAGACCGTGGGACATTTTTTGAGTCTCGCCGAACTGGCGACTTCAAAAGGGCGACATTCTGGAGTGTCTATTCTCGGCTTGTCTGAAAAACTGTCTATCGCAAAGATGGATTGTGATGCATGTCTTCTTTCTACTTTTCCGACCATATGTGGAACTTTGTTAAATTTTTGGACTGCTTGAGGGTTTTTCTCTCGCAAATTCATCCAATTTCTTACAATGCTTTATAGTAACATTAATTGCTTCCTCTTTTTAACAATTAAAATCTAGATTTAAACATGACCTCTATTAATAGACCACCTTTTGGAATGAGTGGTTTTTATTGGAATGGAATGTGGTCACTTTAGGGAGGTTTTACTGTCTGGGAACTTTCACTTTTTAAAATCTATTGCCTTCAATGTATTTAATTCTTATTGCCTTCAGTAATAATTATTAAAAGAATATTTGAAAAGTTTCTAATGTAAATGCAAAAGTTTTTATCCCTAACCACAGACCAAAACATGTTGACATATGCATGTTTGTGCTGATAAAAACTGATGCCTAGTTCTAATGAAAATTTAATAAGCTTTATTTATAAGTTTATTGAAGTATTTTGTAATAATTGAAACATCATAAGATTTATCGCTACTGATAAAAAAATTGTAAGAATTCCAGTTATCAACATGTTTCACAACTTTATCGTGAAAACACAAGCAATGACCTTTGATACCCTACATACCAATAATGCTCTAGAACAGCTGTTCCTAACTTTTATTAGCATGCAATCCACCTTTAAAAAAAATTATTTTTTCCAAACCCACCTAATATAAAAGTGTATATCAGTATGGAAATCTTCTTATAGCCTCTATAAACTATCGACTATCCTGCTATGACTGTATTTGGGGAGTCGCTATCCCAGCAATATTTCAGTAGCCAAAACTTATTAAAATAAACAAGTTGGCCCAAAAATTGTATTACCGGATAACAAGTTCCTTAAAAACAGCCAGCAGCGCGTGAAAGATAGTAGTACATTGCGTATCTAAAGATTCATTTAGGAAAAGAAAAAGAAAAAATTTTATCATGAAAATTTACTTAAAATTAAGAGAAATTCGAAAATACTTCTACTAAAGAAAGGATAAAAATTGAAAAACTCACCCATGGATGAAACACACAGTAGATTATCATGAGCAGAAATATAACTTTATTTTTTCACTAATAATGACATACTTGAAACGGTGGCCACCTTGGTAAATCAAAACAAATGAAATTTGAACATTACGGGAATGAACAGGAAGTGATGAAATTATAAATGCTCCGAAAGTTAGAGTAAGTATCAAACCATCTTGGCCTAAAATAGTTCTTAAATTAATAGTTGATGATAGTTCTTTCCAAGTTCATATAAAATAGTCCATGAGTAGCATCTAGTTCATACCAAGCGAAACCGGACTGGACGATCACACTCCATCGCTCCACACAGCTAAGTGTTGACTCAAAGAAGAACCACTTCGGAGATTGGGATTTCCTGGTGAGACACTCTTAAGTCGAAACTTGCTAAAGGGAATTTTAGAGATGAAGCTCTTGTTGGGGTATGAGTTAGATGAGCAATCGGCAATCTCAGGATTATGCAGATTCTTTCTTTATTTTTTTTTTTTTTTCCTGAGAGCGGGGCAGTAGCTGTTGTGAGAATGACCACGAGGTGTAGATGTTCTGAAGATTCTACGCACAGTCTACAATGCTGGATTCCGAACCTTGTAAATTGTTAATGTAAGAGCTGAGCTGGAGGCATACCGGAGTTATCCTCTCTTATGTAAAAAGAACTTTGAAAATTTTTTTAGGCCTCGGATAGAAAAAAAAAAATTGTGCTGTTTCCTATTCTACGATGAAAAATTCACTCCCCCAGCCAGCAGCCGGGGAGCCACGTACGACCTATTCCCGCGCTCTCTCCCTAAAAAGTGTCACATAAATCAGAACATCACCAGCCTTCTCCACGACGTGCGTTTACCCAGCCAATCAGCTCACAGCTTCTCTCTGAGTCGAGAATCGTCTAGAAAAAAGATGCGTCATCGAGGGGTGTGAACGCCGGGATTTGGCGGGTAATTCGTACCAACAAATGTTCCAGAATGTCATGGAACATTTCAAACCTCTATGAGTCATGTCCAGGCTCCTAGGAGAGGCAAGAAAAAAAAATGGCGATGCTCAAAATTGAAAAATCAACGATCTTCATAAAAAAAATACAGAAATTAAGCTTAATTCTAAAATCGCATAAATTGCAAACTGTCACATTAATTTGTTTTAAAACTTATTCTGGTGATGATTTGATTATTGTGAGTTATAGAGCTCATCAGTGTGACGTCACAGACAACTCAACCCCGCATTTCCATGGTAACTGGGTCAATACAAACCGAGCGAGTTTAGGGTGTGCTAGAGATGCACTATATACCATCAAAAAAGCTTTCAATATGAAATCAGATATCGTTCAAAGGCTGAATTCATTGAACTGGGTGAAGTTTTAAAAGCGATCCGCAAGTGTTTGGACCGAATTGTAACTTGTTTAAATCAGTTTCAGGGTTGAATTTTTAGCTTCACAATAAAACAACATATTTCATCTCTATCTTTTCTGAACTCTGTGGTTTGTTTTGAACCAATAGAGCTCATCAGTGGTGACGTCACAACTCCAGAAATTGGTTCAAAACAAACCACAGAGTTCAGAAAAGATAGAGATGAAATATGTTGTTTTATTGTGAAGCTAAAAATTCAACCCTGAAACTGATTTAAACAAGTTACAATTCGGTCCAAACACTTGCGGATCGCTTTTAAAACTTCACCCAGTTCAATGAATTCAGCCTTTGAACGATATCTGATTTCATATTGAAAGCTTTTTTGATGGTATATAGTGCATCTCTAGCACACCCTAAACTCGCTCGGTTTGTATTGACCCAGTTACCATGGAAATGCGGGGTTGAGTTGTCTGTGACGTCACACTGATGAGCTCTATTTCTAGAGTTGTGACGGCACCACTGATGAGCTCTATTGAAAAAGTTAAGTAAAGATCTCGATACGTTGTGTTGAAAAAAAATTGAAAAGATTAAAGTTCGGTCAGCGATCGTAATAGTAGATATCACATACCAGGTTCTTGTTGAGCACACTAAGAAAATGTAGAATTCTTACCTTGCTATTAAGAATTATATCCGTTATGTGAAGAGAATTAAGACAGACGAAGTTTTCTTTGTTTTGTCTAGACATCATGAGAACAATTCTTTATTTTATAACAAGGACGGGACACCCTTGTTATCTTGATCCAAATAAAAGTATTTTCTCTTCCATGAGGCTTTATTGAAAAAAAAATCAAAGGAATATTAACTATTTTGTTGATATAATAAAAGGTAAGGCCATTATGGTTGAAAATATATCCGGGGACTGGGAATCATATGCCGAACGTATTCCCCGGGAGTAACGAGGATGGGAGCCGCAGTACTGCTCTCTTTATCACGATTATCCCCGTACTGACTTTTTTAATTTTCGTGCGCGATCGGCACGCGGAGAGAACAAAAACACGCCAAGAAGCTGGCCAACAAGGAGGAGCGTTCTCGCCAAAAGAGCGATAACGAAACAGAAAAAAAAAAAATGCGCGTACGGCATCCGCCGTGAGCAGGAGAAAGTCTCCTGGATATACGGCAGGAATGATGCGCCGAGTCGGTCAAATCTAAACGATCATAGAACTCTGAAATGCAATGAATAAGACTACGCTATGGGCTCGTTAAGTACAAAAGAAGGAACTATAAATAAAATATTATTGAAAAGAGAAAAATATTGTACTAAAAATAAAGATTACGTAAAAATATGGATTTTGAACATCGTATTTAGATAAAATATGTGGAAAAATGAGGGAACAAAAACATGTCATAATATCTATCATGACACAAACTATATGATTAAAAGACCGGGCGATTACATTAAAATAATTTGTATTTAAAAATAAGATTGATTAATATAGTTTTAAGAATGAATAATTAATAATAAAATAATTTAGAAAAATATTATTTTGTATATTGCTAGATCGGAATTTTTGAAAATAAAAACATAGCCTGAAAGTCATCTACACATCCTAGCATATCCTATTCTACAAGAAAAGGTAATTTTTTTGTATGAAAGATACACTTTCAACAAAAACAAGGATTGTTAATCCAAGTGTTTGCAACTAGAATAATAATTAAAACAACCCACTAATTGTAAAAATACATAAATATACTTATAATTATTATCAAAGCATAACATTATAATCTGTAAGATTTCTGGCACTGGTGTTTACCGATAAGGGAATCTACATCAGGGTTAAAAATGACTAATTTTAATCTTAAGCTACTTTCTATACACAGTTTGTTTATATATTGTTACTGAAAATAGCAAAATAGGAAAAAGGTGTCCACACAAATATATCGTGTTGAACCCCATCAAGGACCTCATCTAGATTTTTCTGGATATTCTGTTTGCATATTCATCCAAGAGGAAATTGAGGATTTTTTCTAGCGATATTATCTGCTGTTGAAATTGTTATGTTTTTTAAACAAATGAAATCTAAGATATACTTTTGTGATAAATCTCTATAATTCCACAACCCATCAAAACATCTGTCGCGACACATAGGTTGAGAACCATTGTTCTATAAAAATATTTTCCATCCAGGTCGATTTTCATAAACAATATATGATGCTAATGTCGTAGAATTCAAATAATTCACTAAGCCTAAGTAACTAAATTTAAAGAAAAGCTCCAAATCATTTTGCTAGATAACATGGGTGCAAGTTTTCCGTCCACAGGACGGAAATCCGTCTTTTAAAAGTTCCCGAGGACGGAAGCAGGACGGAAAAATCTCCGACGATGAAAAATGATCGCGAAAATGACTCATTTTTCGCCAAAAGATCGCGGATAAAGACACGATTTTTCGTCAAAAGAATATAGATATAATATGATTTTTGTCAAATGATCGCGGAATAAGGCGTTATTTCTGACAGAAAAAACGCAGAAAAAAGCGCTGTTTCATTCAAAATATCGCAAAAGAATGTCTTTTTCGGCAAAAAATTGCGGAATAAACGCGATTCCTGTATGACGGATCTCGAGAAAACGTTATTTCCGTCGAAGAATGGTGAAAATTATGCAGTCTCTGTCAAGAAATCGCGGAAAAGACGCGATTTTCCTCAAATGATCGTGAAAAAACGCTATTTCTGTCAGAATTGCAGAGAAAATGTGATTTTTGTCAAAAGATCGAGGAAAAGGCGTTTTTCGTCAGAATACTGTGAAAAAAGATACGATTTTTTTTTTTTTTCAAAGTATTGCTGATAATACATTATTTTTGTCAAAATATTCCAAAAAAGCGCTATTTCTGTCAAAAGATTAAAAAAAAAAGTTGTTTTTTTTTTTTTTCAAAGAAGAGCAAAATAAACGCGATTCCTATCGAAAGATCGCGAAAATGACGCAGTCTCTTTCAAAGAATCGCGAAAAAGATGCGATTTCCGTCAAATAATAGTGGAAAAAAAGTTATTTTTGTCAGAATTGCGGAGAATACGTGATTTTTTGTAAAAGGAGCGAGGAAAAGACACGAATTTTTGTCTAAAGATCATGGAAAAGACGCGAATTTTTGTCAAAGGATCATGTAAAAGTCACGAATTTTTGTCAAAGAATCGTGAAAAAGATGAGATTTCCGTTAAATAATAGCGGAAAAAACGCTATTTTTGTCAGAATTGCAGAGAAAACGAGATTTTTTGTCAAAGGAGCGAGGAGTATCGTCTAAAGATCGTGGAAAAGGCGCGAATTTTGTCAAAGGATCGTGAAAAAGTCGCTAAATTTTGTCGAAGGATCACGTAAAAGTCGCGAACTTTTGTCAATCGCGAAAAAGACGCGATTTTCGTCAAATGATAGCAGAAAAACGTTATTTTTGTCAGAATTGCGGAGAAAACGTGATTTTTTGTCAAAGGAACGAGAAAAAGACGCGACTTTTGTCTAAAGATCGTATAAAAGACGCAAATTTTGTCAAAGAATCGCGAAAAAGTCGCGATTTTTTTTCAAAGAATAGCGAAAAAGTCATGAATTTTTGTTAAAAAATTGCAAAAAACACGATTTTTCGTCAAAGGATCGCGATAGAGATTTCTGATGAAAGATCATGGGAAAAAGCGAATTTCGTCGAACGGTCATGGAAAAAATCGTGAATCATCATGTTCACTCGAGGGGGGGGGGGGGGGGGAGTGATTCAAAATATTTTCAGTCCTGGCCAAATTTGAAACTTGCACCCATGCTAGATAATTAAAATAAACAAAATAATGAGAGATTAAAATGAACATTTAACAAATCAGAATAAATAACTAAAGCAAATAAATTGTCTATTTAACAAAGCAGTGCATAAATAGCAATATGAATGAATTATATGAATCCTCTACTTGGTATAGTGATAGAAAGATACCCTAAATAATCATTATGCGTCCATGAACTTCATAAAAATTTTCCACTTTGTTTTATGACGTAAAAAATCATAAAATTATTATTGCACATGTTCATATCAGCTAAAATTGCTCTTTAATTTTGACTTAGCATTTTAATATATAAGTGTTGTATTTCCTGTTGTAGATTTTAAATCTATATTAATTTTTTTCAGGTATTTGCTGGAACAGGAGACTTAGATGTAATACGTGTCTGTCGTCATTTACGATCTCGTATAAGCCATGTTCTTTATGGTTCTCATATGGTTACACATATGGCCTTAGGATTACTTTTTCTTGGAGGTGGAAGGTATTTCTTTTTAAGTACACTTAGTACAATTTTTATTGAAAATTATTTCCATTACAATTGTTATTTAGTATGCTGGCTGTTAAAAAATTATATTCATCATACTTTCATGGATGATGAAAAATTCGTTTTATTTAATTTTGGTTATGTTGTAGCATTCATAAAGATAAAGTAGGCATAGACGTCTAATGTGGTGAAAAAGCAAGTGATATAACAAAAAAACTGAATTAGTCTTTGTTAGTTCTAGAAATATCCATATCCTGGCATGTTTATCTCATTAAAAACATGTTATTTGTACAAAAATATCATTTTTTATAACCATATATTTTGTACCTGTTCTTCCTATTTTCTGACCTTTGGCTGGTACTTTATAACTGTTTGTTATGTACTGTTCTGTACTGTATTGTATATTTAAAAAAATTATTGGGAAAAAAAATGAAATTAAGGAATAAAAATATAGTGCATGTTTTGAAATAAATTTTACAATAATCAACTTAATTTTAGGAAACGTAAAATTCTATATATGTGTAATACATGCAGTTAAAACTAATATAAAATATAAATATGCAAGCATCCATATGCTGTCCCTCTTCCCGAACAAGGGAGTATCCTTGAATCATTCTTTATTTTTTATTTATTCACAATTCTTCATACTATTTATATTTATTTGATACATTATTTAAAGTAATTCAAATATAAGCAAAGGTTTCTAAATGCAGTCTTATGTTTGAATTAGTATTTATTAATTTGTAAAATGTCTCAAAATGAGTAATTTGAATTTTACAATATCAGCCTGATGTGCAATATTACAACCTAAAAGTGAAACACAATGTATTACTCTACTGTATAAGACAAAAATATTAGTAAAAAATTAATTAAGAAACTTTATTAGAAGTTTAATTATTAAAATTTAACTGTTAAACAGTTAAACAAAGTATAACTAAGTAACAACTGTATAAAATGAAAACTATAATTTTGTCTTGTATTTAATGTATCAGGTGACTTAAAATAAATTTCACAAACTTTAAGAAATGATAGAACATACTGCATCAAATATTTTTAGCCAACTAACATTGTTTTGTATGCAATATGATGACATTACGCAGTGTACATTGAAGTATATAAGTTCAATAAAAGCCAAGCAGCAAATAATCCCTGACCGAGCTTCTGCTGAATGTCCGAACGACCTCACTTTTAGAGGTGAGTGGGAAAGGCTTTTTGTCCGTCCAAGTAACGAGATAAGGACATTGCATCCTGATCATCAATGAATCAGTTTTGAGTCTTTTGCCAATCGGTTTTCGATTATTTGAATGCTTGGTAATATTTTGCCGAGATCATTAGATATTCTGCCGATGCATTTGTGATACCATATAGGAAAATGTGTATTATGTAAAAATAGTAATTAAAAGCAAAAAAGCTCATTTTAGTTCAAAGAATAAATATTGCTAATTGGGATTATTTTTTAAAATAAAATGCAAAAATATTTACGTATTGGTTATATAACTGATTAAAAAGTTAAAAAAATCGCTTTGTTTAAAGTTTAAATATTGCTTTTAAAAACATTTCCTATTAAAATTAGAATTAATTAGAATTAAATTCCAAAATGCAATTAATTTTCTAAATTGTTTTTTAAAATAAAAATTACAATCTTATCTATTTGTTACACATACTATTGATGTATGAATATTTTTTAATCTTACAAAGAAAAAGTAATTGTAACCTAAATTGCAATTGTAATTATATGCGATTTTAAGTGTAACTTTATTTAACAGTAAAGTTTAGACTAATAAAAATCGCAAATAGTTAGAATTACAATTCAAATTACAGTTTTTTGTGTGTGTGTGTGTGTGTGTGTAAGATAAAAATAAAGTATAATAAAAAATTCCTAAAATAATTCTTAAATTTATTATTATTATTATACATATATATTTTAACTAGGCCATATAGCTGCAAGCCAGATAGTCAGAAGTCTATTATATTCAAAAATATATTTAGTACCAGTAACAAATCATGAAATTTGCAGTTTATTTTCCCATTTAAATTATAAAAAATTTTTTATTAATATTTAACTAACATAAAATAGTTTCCTGTAGTATATGCTTGGGCTCATTTAATTATATTCTCAATACATACTTTATTATTTTTTAAGTATTTAGTTGTGTTTTACAAGTCTCATAATATAAGTATTGCTTTGGGACTTTCAATTTAATTAATTTATGTCTAAATATTTCCAGACTGTCTCTGAATACTTCACCTCTTGCCATTGGAGCTTTAGTTTGTGCCTTTTTCCCCAAGTTTCCTCAACACAGTAATGACAACAGGCAAGTTTTTAAACTATTTTGTATTTCGTTTAGAAAAAAAAGAAAAAAAAAGTAAATGTTTTTTTTAAATTTATATTGATAAAATTTAAATCAAGTGTAACAGTTCTTTGTTTTTACTCATTTGCTCATTTACATTACATGCTAAACTGATAGTTATACAATAAACACACACATAAGTAGTAGAAAATATCTATCATTGTTAAATTGTTTTAATTTTAACCATTTTATTTTTTATTAATTGATAATAATAAAATTTAAATCAAAATAAGACTTGAAATTTTGAATGATAATAATATATATTTTCTCTTTTTTTTCCCCAACTCCAACTCATAACTATAATATATTTTATAAAAATTTCTTATTAATTTTTTGTTGTAAGGAAGATTATTTTTTTTTTTTTCAAAGACTAAACTTTAATGTTACTTACTGGGCCATCCTGCATCTTATTAGTTTGTGCATTCTTCAGCCAGCTTATATGTTTATATGTCAAGTGCAAAATTATAATCTTTTAATCTGACTCTTTTTTTTTTTTTTTTTTTTTTTTTTTTTATGTAATCTAATCATTATTTCTATTTTGTTCCATTAAAATGAATAATATACTTTTTTAATTTAAGAAGTAGAAAATGCAATCACATGCTGTTAAAATTGCATTTAGTTTTTTTTTTTTTAAATCTAAGCATTGAATTATATGAATGTACTTTTTATATGATTCTTGTTCAAATATTCCTAATTTGTGCATCTACAAATAATGTTTTTTAATGCACTTTGGAAATTATCACATTGTTTTTGTCTTTGCACTTGGCAATGTTATCTTTGTTAACTTAGTAGAAGTGATTTATTTCATCTTCAGTCCCCAGTTGCATCATCATTTGTTAGGAAAATATGCATGCTTTTTCTCTTATTCCTATGCATATGTATGTCCATATTTATGCTTATTATGTAACTTCCACCTTTATTTAAATAGAGTTATTTAAAATATAATTTTTTTAGTTGAAGAAAGCCTTTTTCTTTTTTCATTATATGGAGTCAATCTTATTAATATTTTCTATTAATCATAACTGTTTTATTCTGTTCATGTTATCTTCTATTTACTTTGTCCATTCTACTTTTGTATCCCTTAGTCACCACAAGATGGCATTGGTTTAATTAGTGTTCTTCATAGTTTTAACTTTTAAAATCTTTTAGTTTTAAATCTGTCCTCCTGATGCTATCATGCATTTTTGACATATCATTCTGTGCTTTGTGCTGATTTACTTTTTTGATTGCAGCATTTTATTTTATAGTTTAGCTGAATTTATTTTATGGGACCCCATTTTGAAAATTTTGATTTCTGAACAATACTGGTCTGAGTCAGCAATATCAGTTATACCATAGTAAACTTATACATCGGTCTAATTTTAATTTGATGAGGACACATATATGTGAGCATAAATGATAAGTTATCTAGCCTCTGAAATTTCTGTTTCCTTTTATTACTTGCTCCCTTTACACAAAGCTTAAAATCTTTATAATTCTTTAATTCTTAATTTTTCCATCCCATCTATATTATAATTTTCTTGTAATAATGAATAATTATAATTTTCTTGTAATAATAAATAATTATTTAAATTCTGCCCCTCCCCCTCCTTTGAAATCTTCATTTCCTCCTTTTATTCTCACAACACAAAAAATTTAAAATCTTTTTAAATTTCTTTAATTAAATAAATAAATAGGTTGGGAAGCAAGGCAAAAATTTGTATCTTTTTTGCAGTATAGCTGTTTTTACCTTAGCTATAGATAAATTTGGATTTTTTTTTTTTTTTTTTTTTTTTTTTTTTTTTTTTTTTTTAAGAGGCTTGACTCAGCAATTTCAAATCCAAGCCCAAAAAAATTTGTCATCAAATTCCAAACCTGTAGAAGTCAACATCAGATATATGCAACAGAAAATTGTTAATAACACTTTAAAATTGTTTCAAGATTTATTTATTTATTTATTTATTTAATAATTTAATTTTAAACAGAAATAAGTATTAATCCTAAATACTCTATTATGCGAATGTTTCGTAATTTTCATTTTTAAGTAAATCTCTTTAAAATACCAAATTTGTTATTTGTGCTCAATCACTTGCAGAAATCCGCCAAAGTCACAATTCCCATTATTTTAAAATGTCACTGTACAACTATAACCATGAGACATAAATTCTGTTTCTCAGTAATTTTAGAAAAGGACTTCAAACAGAAAGTGTGGAAAGACAATGGATATTCCACTGCTGTTTTATGTTGCTAACAGTGATTGTGTTAAGACTTCAAATCAGATAGAATGTTTCGCCTTATATCCAAGCAGTAACAATTTAATTCCATTTAAAGCTGATTTTTAAAGAATTGTAAAGCATTTTAAGAAACTTGGACTACATTATTTGTATTAAATGGCACTTTTTTCTTTTTTTCAACTTGTGTATTGATAAAAATATCACTTTGAGCCTGAGCATATGAGATGAGAAAGGCTTAAGTTTGAGATGAGGCCATCTCCTTTTTATCTCCTAGCTATTCAGGCCGTCTCCTCCATGCCTTTGTATCTATTTTTTTGTCATCTTCATTAAAATAAATTATCAGAGATAAGATTAATTTTCACTGCCTTTTAAAGTTTGTGTGATATTTTGCAGTTATACCTTTACAAATAAATTTCTTTATAACAGTCTATGTCTTTATTATGTTTTAGTTAATTGTGTAATTCAAATTTTGAAAATATTTTAGATATCATTTGCAAGCATTCTATCATTTGTATGTACTAGCTGTGGAACCTCGACTCATAATTCCTCGATTGATTGGCTCAAATAAACCAGTTTATATCAACATTAAAGTTAAATTTAAAGTAAGGAAACTCCTATATTTGTAATTTTTGTTATTTTGAATGTATAATCTGAAATTTAGTCATACTCAGAAAATGCTATCTATTATTTAACAATACAAAATTAAAAAAAATATATTATTTACTTATTAGATTTTGTAAAATAATTTGAATAAATCTGATCAAAATAAAGATATGTGTCTATCATCGTAACTTCTTTGATACAAAATCATATGAATCTGTAATTATATGACGTCTTAAAAATTTTGCTACAGTGAAAAAACTTATAATTTAATACACATAATGTTAGTTACTAATAGTATTTTTCTAGTTTTAAGTAACTTCGAATAATCATATTTCCATTTGAATTAATTAGTTATTTTAATTTTTTTGCTCTTTAGTAAAGTCATATTGTTTTTCATTCCTGCATATTTCACAGGTTAAGGTACACTAAATGCTGTCAGTCAGGTATAAGTTGGGGCTGGAAGATAAATAGCCTAAATCATTAACATTTCATGAAGAAAACCACTATTTTGTACAGCGTAAATTGTGGGTTAAAGCTTTATTATGCTGTAGTCTTTACTCAGTACCTTGTAAGAAATCATCATACAGATGCAAATATTGTTCAAGAGTATCTTGATCTCACTTCGTTAAATTTTGTTTCTCACATAGGACAGTCAGTTAAGCCATTAAAGCCAATCATTCTCTGCTTCATATAAATAAATAAATAAATAAACACATTGGACACTTAACACCTTGTTGTTGTCTGAAGAAAGTATGTGGTTGTTTCTTGAGGACATGCCAATAAATTCCTGCCATCAGACCATACTGATTCCACTTCTTTTCATTGTTGTATCAAAGTAACTGCTCACTTATCCAACCTATTATGGCTCTTTCATGGAGTAATTATTGGCACTGTTTGCAAGACATTATTTTTAAAACGATGTTCAAGTCTTATGTCTTTTGAGTCATTGACACCAATCTTCTTCTTCTTATTATTTTTTATATATAAGTCTAAATACTTGTCAACATAGTTTGATTTTCAGATTGCGCAAGTATTTTATGTATTCCTTAATTTGAAAGAGTTATATTTCTAGAAACTTAACAGGCTTTAATTTTTCAACATTAAAGTGTTAAAATTTTTTTATTTGAATTCTGTGGCTTTCAGCATTGTACATTATCAATTAAAATTTAATATTTGTTGTTATATTGCTCATCTTAAATGGTTGGTTGATCAAAACTAATTCAGCTTTTGTTTAAATTTGCATAATGGGCCTAAACTTTTATTCCAGTAGTTTCAAACAAAAATTCATGAAAAGTGCATTTTTTAAACAGGCAGTGTTGATGTAACGATTCTAATAATTCTACTATGTTTAATTTCTATTATATTTTGAGTAATTACATTTTTATAATGAATTTTTCATCTTCCAATTTTATTGTATTTCAGTGTATCCCTAAATGTTTAAGACAGACTTTAATGAAATATGTCATTTCATTTTATTTATTTGTTTTATCTGAAAGATATATTTGTCTTTGAATGCTTATTTCTATGTTCTAACTTCTATACTTGTTTCAAAATTTTTTAGTTGATACTGTTGTGGGAGATTCATTTTAACAATCCCTTTTCAATTCTTTTAAAAAAATTATTCTTTTGTTTAGTTTTTGCTTGACTCTTCATGTTATTGTTTCAGTTATTTTTCCATTTTTTGATATTTTAAAATATACCCAAATAGCAAATAATCCTTGACCGAAAATTATAACTCAACTACTTTTTATCCTGATAATCTCATTCTCTAAGGAGATGACAGGTAAGACTCCTGATCCACCCAAAAATCGCCTTCTTATGATTCATGACTACTATTGAATTAGTTTTGAAACTTTTGTGTATTAGTTTTCAATAATTTGATCACTTGGTAATTTTTTACAGAGTACATTGCAATACCATATGATCTTTTGCCAATCAGCTAATGATATTGAGCAGATGAATTTCTATAATCCAAAAATAGCATTCATGACATAAAAAAGTTTGTTTTAATTCAAAAAATTAATATTACTAATTGGGAATATTTTCCGCTATTAGATGCAAAGGTATTTCCTTATTGATACTGTAACTAATTGTAAGAAATTTTGCATTGTTTAAAATTAAAATATTGCTGTTAAATTAAAAAATTTCACAATAAAAATTAAATTTTAGGTTATAATTCATTTTCTACTAAAAGATGCAAATAAATTGTATTAAAAAAAAAAAAAAATGTTGTTTATAAGTCACTTATACTATTGATAGTATTAAAAAATGCTCTGACGAGCACCAAAAAAGGTTAATATGTTTTTAAGTAAGAAAAAGGGTTTGACAAGTGCTTCTGTTAATTATTGAACATGAGGAAGGACAAGGGATCCCTTCTTGGCTACAACTCACTTCAATGCCAACTTTTAAAAAATCATATTTGCGATTTTTCTGTGAAAACAAATCAGTCGCAATTACTATAAAAATTTATAGTGTAAAGACATAACCAGTAAAGATGCAGCTTAATTAGACATAAATGTAAGGGAAGACGACATAGTGCCAAAAACCTAGTTCCTGCAGTTATCACATTCATGCACTGCCACCAAGCATGCCCTAAGTGTATAATTGCGCAGAAAATTTATTTGTAGTATAGTGCAGAGTGAACAGTGCAGTTAACATCAGGGATGTAGTGCAGGTTATACGCCGTATACCTTCTGGACTTTTTAACAGAACACCGTATACACTGTTTCTCAAGAAAGCTTATAGTATACACATTCTAGGGTATCCCTCTGCTTAGAGCATATATCCTATCTTATTTTTACGACTACACCCCTGGTTAACATCTAAAGCACAGTGGAAAGTTCTACTAAAGAACCGCAAATTTCTTTCATATGGAAAAAGCGCAAATATTATTTTTTAAAAGTTGCATCTTACAAAGAATAATTGCAATTTTCATTGCAATGTCATTTGACAGTAATATTTGGACTTCAAACAAAATTTCTTACATTTTAATTAATTATATTCTTAATATCAAAAACTTTTGTTTTTTATTGCAGAAAATATTTATGTTTAACAAACTTATGTATTACCTGAATTAACATGAACTTTCATGTAATTTTTGCATCTCTTACACTACAATGTAAAATATTCTCACTTAATACTGCAACCTATCTATGAAAATTCTATCAAGTTCTTATTATACTATGGTTATGTATGAAAACATATCATTTTTCTTTCTTTTAATATTAAAATGATTATTCATTTTTTAAAAAAATGTTCAGTTATTTTTTAAACTTTAAAAAGGTATAAAATTAAATTTATCACTATCTGGAGAAAAACGATGGTCTACGTCTATATAATGCAATATATACACATTATCTGAATAATTTTAAATGAAACATTTTTTATTCACAGTTAAAAAAGTATGTTTGTTGCTGTAATAGTCTAAACTTCAGATATTATCATGATATAATCTAAATTTCTGATATTATAATTTTCAAGTTATCTAATGAAATTAACGAAACAGCAAATATCTCTAATCATTTATTTATTTATTTTTTTATTTATCAAAGTATAATTTTAAATATGAATGTCTATAAGTAATTATTAAAAAAAATAAATAAATAATTCAAATTGTTAGTTTGCTTTTACATCAAACCTAGTTAGAAATATTAATTCCCTGATAAACTCAGTCTGAGGAGATATTTTAAATGTAATAATGTATCAAAAGCACATAGATTTAACATTAACAAGGGGAATTTGGCTATCAAGTGACAAGCATCCTTAAAGGATTGATATATAAATTAAAATATATCGATATATCAAAAATATCAATATTTGTTCAGCAATATATTACAATATTAAAATTGTGATATTGCTTAGCCCTAGTAGTTACATTATTGCTATTTTTTTTTTTTTAAACTATTTTTAGTTCTAATGAAACCACCTTGAATACTAATAGTAATAATAATAATGAGTGTTTTAGTATGAAATTCAAAACTTTACATAATAACTTATTTAAAGTTTTGAAATTTTCATTGCTGTTATTAATATTGGTCATTTATACATATATATATTAATTTAGCTTAATGTCGTAGGATACAGAGTTTTATCAGAATGCTGAATATACAGCAAAAGCTCCCTGCCTATTGCCAGAATTGAAGTTTCTTAAACAGGTTTGTCATATTGGATGTTATTAGGTGTGTTTGAATATTTTTATTTTGTCAAATATCAATAACTGGTAAAATGTATGCTTTCTTACATTTTAAAATGTTTCTTAAGTTTGTTTAAAAGCTCCATTGTGTTGTTATTAAGAAATATTAAAGAAAAACTTTCAAAATAGATAATTATTACATACTGTTGACATTTAAAATGTTATTGTTATATCAAAAATTAAAACAACAGAAAAGTTATTATTTTTATTTTTCACATTTTAATATACTATTAAATCTGCAAATCAGCAGCCTCAACATCATAGTAACTAATAGTAAGCAAAACGTAGGTAGGGCATTTGGCAGCTTCATTGCCTGGGCCCACAATTCCCACTTTTCAGTGTCTTTAATTTGTTTAATTTTGCTTTTAAATGTGTCCGATATCAATAAAAAAAGAAAAAAAAAATTCCCCATTCTTCTAGAGAGTCAGATTAATCAGGACATACTGGTCACAGACAAAATTCGGCCTTTCCCGAGCAGTTTATCCTCACGCCCACCCTCGCCTGCCTCCGAGACTAATAATAAGCAAGACGTGGGTGGGGTTGTTCAGTTGCTTCATTACCCTGGACCCACCCTTCCCGCTTTTCAGTATCTTTAATTTGTGTACTTTTGCTTTTAAATGTGTCCTGTATATATTTTTCTTGTACATTCTTCATGAAAGTCGGATTAATCGGGACATAGATAGCAGTCACAGATGGAATTTGGTCGCTCCTGTGGCTTCATAAAGTCATTGCCTTTTAATCTCACAATGCATAGTATTCAACATCCTACAATTTGCATTTTACTTATTTTTTAATAATATAAATATTTAGCAGCATATATATTTCTTGGAAAGTTTAAAAAAATCAGAAGCTTTAAACACACACAGTGTGATAGTTATGTTCTAAAATTGTGATGAATCGCTTATTCTGATAATTTTTTTGATTAAAAAGTGCAGTTCTTTTTGGGACAGCCCCCATAGTCTTATCTATACTAATAAAAGATTGGCAGTAATTGTCGAAATCTGGTTTCCAAATGTGTTATGTGTTTTCTAAAATGCTTACTTAGATATTTTCTTTATTTTTTTCAATGTTAAAGTTTTCTGGGAGTGCCAGAAAAGGTTTTATAACCTACTAGCTGTTACCCATGACTTCGTTCACATAACATTTAAAGAAGAATATATTCATCAATCAAGCAAAATATTTCGATGATTAAAAGCATGTGTAATTAACCTTTTATCATGTTTTATAATAAAAACATTTCTGATGATCCCAATTTGCTTATGTTTATATACATAGGAGATAATTTAAATTTCTTACATGAGTTTGAAATTTCATACCTGTTTTCTAAGATAAAATGAAGAATAAATTTACATTTCCGTTATTCTAATTTTATTATTTATATTTATTCAATTTTATATTTAATCTATTCTTCGTTATTAATTTATGTTTTTGTGTCAAAGAATATTATTTCAAGAGATATATTAGTAAATATTTTTAAACTATAGCTATTATTAACAAAAAACTTCAGACATGTCTTTGAATTGATTAAAAAATCAGCATACGACATTGTTTTTATTTCAAAAATTCCTTTTTTGGGGAAAAAAAGATAAATGATATAAAAAAAAAATCGAACATAGTGAAACAGCATAGCTCAAAAATAAATAAAGTAAAATCTTTAACTTTCAAATGTTTATAAAATTTTAATTTCATGGCACCACATTTTTAACAGCTATAGATCTAACATTAACATCAAAATGTTCATCAGACTAAGAAATCTCTTGAATCTTAGATGCTTATTATTTAAACAATGAAGTTGTTTGTTGGTTGCTGCTAGATTGTAAGGTAAAAAGGGGTTAAACATGTATTTACGAAGGATAAATTTTGTGAAAACCATGCTATTTTCTGTAACTGCTTTAAAATGCAAATATTTTATGAATAAAACTGACTAATGATTTAAAATATGACCACCAGGTTAATTTTTTATACGGGATAATACTTGTCAAGAGAGAAAAAAAATCTTTCATGTCATGAATCGTGTAAAATTAAGCATTTTAATTTAATTAAAACAGGAAATCGCTTAATGAAATCAAATACTACAATACATTTAAAAAATATTGAAACATTATTTTTAATAAAAGCTAAATTTCAAGTAAGAAAATGTATTTAAAATGTAAGTTAATATTGATGCAAAATATTATTTCTGAAATGAATATTTTTATTTTAGGATTAATTCTTTTTTCAAAGCAGGTAACATCACTTTGCGAATTTAATATACTAAATATATAATAATGTTTTCAAATTAAAATGAATGCTTTACACAAAAAAAATATTACATCATTTTTACATGATAAATCCTTTAACTAAAAACACTTTTCGTCATTTAAACTGTCACACAAAAATGACATACAGTTTTTAAAAAATCCAGTTAATGAAGGTGTTATGTTATATTAACATTATTACCTTACATAACATTTCCTATTCAAAATTTAGATTTAATTTGCATAAAATAAATATTTGTTTTATTTATTAAAGTAAACAAAACTTAAAATTCAATCTCTATTTAATAATCCCATATGTAGTATAATAAATTATATTTTCCTAATAATAAATTTTATTTAATATTAATTCCCATATTTTTTTCAATATTTATTAATTTAATCAATAATATTATTTACTTTTAGCAATCTGCTAACTTTGCTTTCATTTTTAAAGGTTCATGATGTCGTTTTCTTTGCAATATTTACTAAGTTCTAAATATATAAAATCTAAAACCTTTATTTTTAATATTCATGTTTAAATCTGTATTCAATCAATAAATCTATTTTTTCTTAATAATATGGTAAAATTTCAGCAAGATTAAATCCCTATTTAACCAGATATGTGTCATAATAAGTAATAGGTTGTTGCCTGGTGATATATGATAAAGTTAAAATTATTTTCAACGTTAGAACACCAGAATATTCGTATTTCAAGCATACCGGTTTCGGTAGCATATAGCATCCTTCCTCAGTGCTCAAAGGCACTGAGGAAGCCTGAGGAAGGTATGCTATATGCTACCGAAACCGGTATGCTTGGAATACGAATATTCTGGCGTTCTAACGTTGAAAATAATTTTAACTTTATGTGTCATAATATTTTTCTAGAATTTTCTCTCTTTAAAATTACATGCACCATTTTTTCTGCCATTCCAACACGGCCATTATCCACCCACGCAGTTTTTAGAACATTATCTTGTTCTTTTAACGCCATATTGCAGAGGCGGAATGGAAATTCCTATGTCCTGAATCATCCTTTTCTAGGAATCACTAGTGTCACTTATAATCCCACTTGTTTTACGTTGCCACTCGATGTCACTTTTCGCCCTAACTCTGGTCTAAAATTTCTCTGCATTCAACAAGTTCTTTTTTCCCTTTTTCTGATGGGTTCGGCGTGCTGAGAACATAATCGCTTTTGGCGGTGTAATTTTCAATTTCTGTCAGTGTATCCGTGATTTTGGTCAATTGGAGACACAAGAAAGCTTTGGGAAAATTTTGCCGCCGTAGGGCCTAGTGAGCATTTCCTTTTTATAATATTGCATTTTCCATATAGAGCCGTTATTGCAATGAAAAATTTTGACGTTTTAATAAGTAAAATTTTTAAGTTAATGATCAGTTGGCTTATGGATTCAACATGCAATGTAACTTGTTCGGAGCATACAGATCGATGGACACCTCCCTCGGCAAATAATAAGTGACATAATTGCTCAGGAAGCAGCCTATATGTAACGTCTTCACCACTAAATAGATTTGTCCTCTGCATTCCAGTTTCCAGCCAAAACATCTGTGAATTTCCCGAATTAATCCTGATCTGATAATATTTCTGCTGATGTATTTTATGAATCACCCTTCTTTAGTTACCTGCAAGGATTGTCGTCTCACGATCGGCAGATTGTGTTTCACTTCAGCTGATCCCCGGGAAAGTGTTTCTTTTTTTTTTTTATCTACAGTTGGCTTAATATCGTAATTCGAACATGTAAACTTATGACTTGCCTTCTTTCATAGTATAATATAGCCAGGGCCGTAGCAAGGTGTTTTGAGGCCCCCCCCCAAAAAATATTACTTTGGGCCCCCCCCCCCCCCCCCCACATTAAACTGAATTTTTTGAGAAATATTTAAAGTTATATATTGAAGTTTCGATATGAGTTTCAAATTATAATAATGTAATGAACAAATTTAATAATTAGCATAAGTATTTAAAATTATTATTAAAATTATTATAATTTTCATAACTCTACAAAAATAAGACATAAATATGCATTGCTTAAGGATCAATTAATAACGTTAAAATGAAATTTGTCTAAACAATTTTACAAATAAGCACACGACGCTAGGATTTTATTACAAAGTATAGGAATTAAATAGATTACATAAATACATAATTCCAACAGTTTGCTATTTAAGGGGCTACTTCAGTTGCGCAATAAGACCCATTCGCTAATGCATGGAAGAATAGAATAGAATACTATGCAGGCATGGGATTTTTCCGCAGATTCAGGATTTCCTGCATTTTTTGTTATTTTCCGCTTTTCTGGTTTTTTATATCTTCCAATGATTGCAGAAAAAGCATGACTTTCTTCAAAAGATCGCGAAAAAAGCGCGATCTTCATTTTAAAAAATCGCGGAATAAAAAACGATTTTCGTCGAAAAATCCCCCAAAAACGCTATTTTTGTGAAATGATAACAAAGAAAACGTTATTTTCGTTGAAAGGTAGCGAAAAATGCTATTTTTGTCAAAATACCGCATGAAAAGCTCGATTTTTGTCAAAATAACGCTAGAAAAGCGCGGTTTTCTAGCGTGCAAAAATCTTGAAAAAACACGATTTTTGCATAAGATCGTAAAAAAATCAAGATTTCTGTCAAGATGGCAAGAAAAAGAGATTTTCGTTAAAAAATCGCGAGGCAAACGCAATTTTTGTCAAAAGATCACGAGAAAAACGCGATTTTCGCCAAAAGATCGCGAAAAAAATGCTATCTTAAGAAAAAAAATCGCCGAATAAAAACGATTTTCGGCGAAAGATCCCGAAATAAATACTATTTTCGTCAAAAGATCGAGAAAAAAACGCTATTTTCGTCAAAAGGTCGCGAAAAATGCTATTTTTATTAGAGAGAGACAGCGAGAGAAACGCGGTTTTCGTCAAAATAACGCAAGAAAAACGTGAGTATCTAAAAAAAAAAAACTCAAGAAAAACGGATTTTCATCATAAGACCGCGGGGAAAACATTACTTTCGTCAAATAATCGCAATAAAAATATTATTTTTGTCTAAAGATTGGAAGAAAAACGAGATTTTCGTCAAAAGATCACGAGAAAACCGCGATTTTCGACATAAGATCGTAAGAAAAACTGCGATTTTCGGCATAAGATCGTAAGAAAAATGCTATCTTAAGAAAAAAAAATCGCGGAATAAAAAACTATTTTCGTCGAAAGATCCCGAAATAAATACTATTATCGTCAAAAGATCGCGAAAAAGACGCTATTTTTGTCAAAAGGTCACGAAAAAATGCTATTTTTATTAGAGAGAGAAACGAGGCTTTCGTCAAAATAACGCTAGAAAAACGCGAGTATCATAAAAAAAAAAAATCTCGAGAAAAACGCGATTTTCATCACAAGACCGCGGGGAAAACACTACTTTCAACAACAGATCGCAATAAAAATACGATTTTCCTCAAAAGGTCGCGAAAAAAAAACAATTTTTATCAAAATACCGCGAGAGAAACGCGGTTTGTCAAAATAACGCTAGAAAAACGCGATTTTCATTAAAAAAATCTCGAGAAAAACGCGATTTTCATCATAAGACCGCGAGGAAAACACTACTTTCGTCAAAAGATCGCAATAAAAAATACCACTTTTGTCTAAAGATTCGAAGAAAAACGAGATTTTCATCAAAAGATCGCGAGAAAACCGCGATTTTCGGCATAAGATCGTAAGAAAAACCGCGATTTTCGTCAAAAGATAGCAATAAAAACACGATTTTCATTAAAAGACCATTAAAAGACCTTTGAATTTTCCTCAAAAAGATCGTAAAAACGCGATTTTTGTCAAAAAGATCGCAAAAAATGCGAATTTTCGTCAGAAGGATTGCAATTAAAACGTGATTTTCGTCAAAAGATCGCGGAACAATGTAAATTCCGTCAAACGGTTGCAGAAAAAATGCAAATCTCGCCAAAGAATTGCAGAAAATTTTTCCTAATATTAATGTTTTCAACAACTTTTTTTCGCAGCTGAGTGGCAAATTAAAACATTAACTACCATGTTTGAATAACTAATGTTTTGAGTGAAAATTTTTTTTAATTTAAATTGGACAACTAGCAGTGTAAATCATTGCATCAGAAGTATGAATTTAAAATAGAAACTTTCATTTCATAACTACTTTTAATATTTCCATAAATGGATTCACTTTGACCATCCCCCCCCCCCCCACTCTCAAATAAAAAATAAATAATATAAAACAGGATTTAAACAAAAATACTGACAATTTTGATGCGAATAAAGTAACCTTCTTAATTATCTATACGTGCGCTATTTAAAATAATTTCTCATTTTCCGGTTCACACGCTTTTCCTCTTATTTTTTTTTTTACTTTTTGGATAGGTTAGTATTGTGCAGTTAATGTGAAGAATGACCTATTCTTTAAGAACATAATATTCCAACGTTTCAAAAGAAAACACCTTTTGTCGCTAGCAGCTCTATACACAAAAACCCATGGCCAAAAAGAGAGGGGGGGGGGGGATCGAGTAAGAAAATAAGGATTTCCAGTTTCTGCATTTTTGATATCTAAATAAGTTTTTTTGATAAAAACAGGGCCCAATTAAAGCTATGGGCGTCCTGGAGTAAACATCACTCTGAATCCCCCCTCTGGGCCTTCTATCTATCTGGAGATTTTTTTTATGAATAATGTAGAAGTGGCGAGCACCAAAAATAAAAAATAAATAAAACAGATTGTATGCATGCATAAATTTTGGTACTCGATACGGCTCACATCTATATATGAGATATCAAAAAATTGGTCACAGCTTTAATTAAGAATATTACTTTGATAATTATAGAAAAAATGATAAATTGGTTGACATAAATATTTCTTTGCAAGCTTTTATTTTTCTTACCTACGTACATTTACAAGATGTCTAAAAAAGAAGGTTCAAAATTGGTCATAATTAATAATTTTAACTTATCACGTTAGGAGGAAAAAATTCTTTTAAAAGCTATAGGATACTATGTTGTTATAATCAGGGCCTGACTAAGTAAAGCCCATGCAACTCAACTGCATCTGACGTCGGGGCTCCCGATTGAGGAGGCCCCCTCAAGAGCAAATATATATATTTTTTTGTAATGGCTAACTAATAAAAAAGGCCAAAAGTCACCAAAATTTTTTATTTACCTATTTATTTTTAACTTTATTGGGGCTCTTTTCTCATCTCTCCTGTGCTTTCGAACCTCATGCCCCCCTCCCGCCCCTTCTCTAAATGTAACAGTTACATCACAAGTGTATTTACATTTTAATAGTTCACATTTTTCTTATAGTTCTTAAAAATGTATTCGATGGTTTCTTAAAATTATCTTTTTTGTGCTATTCTGTATACAAATGCGAATAGTACTTGATACGAAATTTACGTATACAGACAATTATTATAAAGTTTAGTTTTAGACAAGTCTTTTAATTTAAGAAAAAATCCAAAAGGTAGAAAGGGAGGCCTCCCCGAATAACGTTTACCCCAGGGCCCCTTACAATCTAAATCGGGCCCTGGTTGTAATAAAATTTTAATCATTTGTTTTCTAATGATATAGTTTGTTTTCTGCGTATGTGGAGGGAATACTAGAAGCAGAGAAGAAAAGGTAAACCACACTCCCTTCCTAAATGTTTGAAAACATATGAATTTTGGTCACTTTTGGCACATTTTAAGCATTTGGCACCCTTTAATGGAAATCTTGATTATTGGGGGAGGGGGGGGGGGCTCTTAAAAAGAGGTACCTGGGGGGACTTCCCCGCATGCCCCTGGACAGGGCCAGACTAATGCAGGGGCATGCGGGGCAATTGCCCCGGGCCCCCCCGGCTCGAGGGGGCCCCCCAAGGACAAATATAAGTTTATAAGTTTTTCATTAAGAGTGTCAAATAATAAAAAATGGTCAAAAGTGACCAAAATTCTTCTTTTTTTATCAGTTATCTCTCCTCTTATTCTCTGTTTTCATACCCCATGTCCCCTTAAAGCCTCATTTTATCTTTATATCGATGTAATCGAAGAAAGAAATTATTCTATAGTTTCTTTAAGTTACCTTTCATTTACAAAAAAATTTAAGATAAAAGGGGGCCCCCCCTAATAATGTTTGCCCCAGGGCCCCCTACTGTCTAAGTCGGGCCTTGCCTCTGGATAAGAAAAGGTGAATTTGAAAAAATAAAAACATTATTTAAAAGAAGTATTTTCTTAAATTTTCAAAACAAATAAACTTCAGTAAAAAGGTCGATAGAATTGGTTAGGGGCCCCCTGGCTTTGTCGGCCCCCCCCAAATGGGGGGTATGGGGGGCGGTCGCTACGGCCCTGAATATAGCTTATATAACTGCAACACTACTTCTGAAGAACTACAATATTCTGTGAAATAGGAATCAGTGTATATCACAATTAAATTTAATTCACAAAAATAATATGTCTTATGGATTTAAAATTTTTTGCAAGTAAAAAAATCTGTAAAATCTAATAAAAAATGTATATTAATCAGTTTTATTTTCCCTAAATGGCTTCCACTAATATTTATGAATTTTGAATGAAAATTCTCATTAGTATGTTGAAAAAATTTTACGATTCGCGAATTCGAAAGTACATTAAAATAATACTTAAAAATGGAGTCTTTTTACTTGTTTATTTTGGACAACACACACTAAACACAACTACAAAACACTTAAACATAAAAACATAAATTTTACATGTATAATAAGCGAGAGTTACTATTTCTCTCGTCGAGAAAAATCCTTCGAGCACATCTGGCTTCAGAACATGATTTCGTAACAGACGATCGGCCCAGCGGCGCCAAAAACAATCACGTGACTGGATATAAGGTGCTACGATTCGTAAAATATGTAACTCATAACTTATTAATTAGAATAAGTAAAAAATATTTCTCATTCATTTTAAATATGATGTCATTATTTATCTAGCAACAATAATTACTAATATCTGTGTCTCTAGTATTTTTAACAACTACTATTAAATATCTGTGTTACTTCAACTATGATGTCATATTTTTCGAAGTGAAATATTTTGTTAAAAATAAAATTCTTTTCCAATTTTTTTTTTTAAATTTCTAATTACGTCACCATTTCTGACAGAAAAATTCGAATACTCCCTTTATTTTTATTTCACTTATGACGTCATATTTATTTTCTTTTAAATTCTTTTTATTTTCATTTTTCGTATGGAAGTAGCTCAATTGAAAATTTATTGCCGCTGAGAAATTATTATTCCCGATTTTAATTTTCTTGGCAACAGGAAAGGAAATTAATTAAATTTTTTAAAAAAAATTCCTATTTATTCAGTATGAAAAAGAATGAAATTTTGAATTAATAAGGAAATTATATGAATAAATCAATTAAAAATTAGCCTATGTTCATTTCCGGGCTTCAACTTATCTATATGCAAAGATTCAAAGACATTAATCTATCCGTTTTGAAGCTAATTTCATTCCAACTTTTCAGACACACTTTCACATTTATAATATATATAAGATTTCATTTATGATGTCATATTTATTTTCTTTTAAATTCTTTTTATTTTCATTTTTTGTATGGAAGTAGCTCAATTGAAAATTTATCGCCGCTGAGAAATTATTATTCCCGATTTTAATTTTCTTGGCAACAGGAAAGAAGTTAATTTAAAAAAAATAATGCCTATTTATTCAGTATGAAAAAGAATGAAATTTTGAATTATTAAGGAAATTATATGAATAAATCAATTAAAAATTAGCCTATGTTTATTTCCGGGCTTCAACTTAACTATATGCAAAGATTTAAAGACATTAATCCATCCGTTCTGAAGCCAATTTCATTCCAACTTTTCAGACGCACTTTCACGTTTATAATATATATAAGATGCTTGGTGTATAATTTTACTTTCTTGTTTTTTTCAAGGGGCTGTGCAAATATAATGTTATCACTTTAGGGGAAGAGGGGGTATGGTGCTTGATATCGTTAGACATCTCTTGAGTGAGAGGTGGTTTGCTTTTTAATAACATTATCATTTTTGATCCAATCATTTTTTTTTTTTGAGTAAGTTTTTCTTTACATCTTAACAATCTGTTAGCTTAAAGCCATTATATATTTATAAAATTATTTTATTCAAAAATTGCAATACCCAAACATTTGACATTTCTGTTCTTATGCCACATGTACACATAATTAAAACCAGGAACATAATATGTTGGAAATGGTATTTGAGTTTACCAGGGTAGAAAGAAATAATTTTATCCACTGTTTTGCTGATAAGTTCTGCTTTTACCTCACTCCGGCACAGGGCAATTGCAAATAAACAATATCATTGTTGAATGCATTGTGTAACAATAAGCTGCCATTAATTACATTTAAATAATAACAAAGATCTTTAGATGTTATTTGGTATAAATTTGTTTTACATACTTATATTTTATTGAGCTTTTGAATATGTAAATTATTCGATTGATAAATATGTAATCATATTTGTATATTACAGCAAACATATTAAAAAAAGAAAAAGACTGTAAAGATAAAATATTTTTTTGACATTAATAACGATATCACAGTGCTTTGGGGGGGAGGGAGGGTCGACAAATGATATCATGTAATATCATAAAGGGGGAGGGGATCCAAAAATGGAAAAACGTTGATGATGTTATGTAAGTATAGGAAGCAGGACATTTTGGTCCCGCCGTTTCAGTCTCTTCTCCAACAAGCTGAAATTTTGTGCACATGAAATATGTGATATAATGTTATAGGGAACACTGTAAAGTTTTTTAACTGAAGGCCATAAAATCTTTTGTTAAAGTGCCTGGAGTTCTGTTGATTTTTTTATATTTTAGTGTATCATAAGTATAAGGTTTAATTTGTTACATTGTCATACTGTATTTTATTAAATGATTAATATCATTTTAGAAAAATTGGAAACATTCATAATTATATTGTTGAATTAAAAAATTTTCAAAAATTAAATTGTTTTTATTAAATGTATTTATTAATAACAATTCAAAATTATTTTAATTATTAATTGTTTATATGACTAATTTATAAATTAATTGTTTAAAAACTATTACAGGAGCTATATAATAGTTATTACAGGATAAATGAAAAAAATATATTTTTTAAATTATAGTTACTATAACATTATTAATTTCATTAGCATGTATGAAAATGATAAGGATTCTCAAGATAAATATGTTGTTTATTAATTTATTAATAGTTAGTTTATAATAATTTTCTTTGCTTTTTGCAAGTTGTAAACTATTGGGAGCAAAAAGATAATGCAAAAAAATAAATAAATAAACATCAAATAAAAAAAAGCTTAGTTTTGTCTGTTAAAAAATGAAAATAAAATTATTTAAATTAATAATTATATTATTACATGATATTAAAAAAATAATTATTACAAAGAAATAGACCCAGTTTCAATAAAATTAGCTCACAGAAATTGTTTTCATGGGGTGAAAAGACTATTAAAAAAATGAAATCAATAATTATAATTAGGGGGGGGGGGGAAATGGGGCAGTTTTCTAAAAACAAACATTTTTCATAGCACACCTAGTTATGAAATCATTATTGCTTTCCCAATGTTTATGATATTAAAGTAACTTATGAAAACAAATTTATAAGTTGCAACTTTGTATTATAAAAGTAATAAGAAAAATTAAATATTTTTACTTCAATAAATATATCTCATTTCTGAATTATTAAAGGAGAGGGTGTAGAGGGATGATTTGAGGAAATATGTACACATAATAGCTTATAAGTGTGTAATTGAATCATTAAACTGAAAGATATGTCACAGAAAAAACTGGCATATTTGATTTTTAACTTGAATATCAGTACTTTTTATGGTGGATACATTAAGAATAGCAAAGCTATTTTTTCCCCATAAATGTTTTTCTTTGGATTAATACTATCTTTCCTTACATTGTATTATATTGTATATGTTTAGGTAATTATTGAAGATTCCAGATACTGGCCTATTGTATTTGATTGTGAAGAAAACTGGAATGTTTTACGGTTCGTTTTCTTTCATTTTTTTTTTTTTATAAATTTATTTAAAATCATATTAATCATCATATATTCATTTTTTTTTTCTCATTATAGTAAGTTACTTGAAAATGGTGGTGATATTGGTGTCATGCAAAATGCTGGATGCTTGCCATACAGTGAAGATCCTCAGGTATTTCATTAATATTTGCAAGCTCTTTTGTGTAGCCCTGTATATCAACTATGATATTTGAACACACCCTATAATGTGCATAGATTTAGTGAAACTTAAAAGCACATATAATAATTAAAATGAATTTCCCCATTTTAGCCATCATCGAATATACATACAGTACTTCAGAAAGAATATGCAATTTGAAATCTTTTGTGTGTCCCTGTTAATGCTATGCATTTCATATTATGCATGGCTATATCATAAAACTTATATTAAGCCTCAGCAACATATATCAATTTTATTATTTATAAAATAGTTTAATATAATTAAAATGTGCTGCACACAATCACCCCCTTTTACCATTATGTAATAGAATTCTTTTGTGTGGTCCTGTAAATGCTATGCATTTTGTTTTATGCATGGCTACATCATAAACAATTTTATTATTTATAAAATATTTTAATATAATTAAAATATGTCACACACAATTCACCCCTTTACCATTATCTAATGGAATTCTTTTGTATGGCCCTGAAAATTAATAATTTATATTTTATTTTTTTCATCATTTACTTTATAAAAAGTATATTTTAATGCAATTCGTAAATGCAAATAAATTTTAATAAGTTTGACAGGGTGTAATATCTTTAAAATTCATTTGAAACGATTTTTTGCCATAGGCCATAATGTAATGGTGAACTTTTGACTGTCCCTATAAATAAACTTATCATGTTAGAAACTTCATTTGAAATAGGGTTCGTGCTAGATTAAATAATAGTAACATCCAAAATCAGGTCATTATAGTACAGCCGATTATAGTTACAGGAGTTAGAACACAGACAGACGGCCAGACAAACTGAATTCATAAACACTTTTTTATCTTTGTTGGAAAGTGCTAAAAGACAGTCAGGTAACATCATACTCAAATAAAATATGTTTAATCTATTTAATAAAAACCTAAATTATGTGACTGACATCATAATTCTGAGCTGACCTCTTCAATTTTTATATGCCAGGCGACTAATTTGCTATTTTTATATTAGCTGGACACAGATGATTAAATCGGCAAATAGGGTTCTACCATCATCATTTCATTTTTTAAAAAATATTACCTTTTTATTTTAAAATAAATGTTAGTTAGATACATTTGAAATACATGTTTATCATTTTTAAAAATAAAAGCCTAAGACATGTGAAAACAAACACAGGCTGAACACTTCGCTTTTCATATATGCCAAGCAGCCATTTTTAATAAAATTTATTTTTTCTAGTAAAACTTCTTAAGAGTTGCATTTTTTGAAAGATCGTTCAAAAATAATTGTTTGAGCGATAAATTACATTGAAATATGGATATATTCAAACATAACTTCAGATAAAATTAGGTTGATAGCTAAATATCTAATTCCACTAAGGTAAACAAACATTAGCGATTCATTTATCTTAAACAATTAAAAATATTAAACCACATAGATAATCATTCAAAAAACAAATTTCCCAGAGAGCGATTAGAAAAATTAACCTGCAGCAAAATGTGACTTTATTGGTCTATAAGCACACACAATTTTAGTTTTTGAATTGTATCATACATTGTGAACTTGCTGCCATTGAACACAAATTATTTTTTAAGGTATAGCTTACATTATCTGCTGATGCTTTAGTGGATTTTACCATTTATCTATTACTTGAGGAGGTAAGACCTGCATAAAAATTGTAAGGCAAAATTAAATACATAAACTTTTTTCTCTACAATGCAAGTTTAGAACAATTCCCAGTAAATTTTAGTAATTTAAATGTAAAATTCACAGTAATTTGTTTAACCTAGGACTGGATCTTTTGGGTGTCACATTTGCTAAAATGCGTCAGTTGGCAAAAGACTTGATCAGGATCAGATTGCTTAATATGTTTAAAATCTCCTCATTAGAGAGCATATTACAACTGATAAGTAAATGGGGTAGTTATGTTATCTTGGCCATGTTATATACAACTGGTTGAAGCATGGTGCCAAAAATACATACATTTCAAGACAACAAAACTGGTCGCCAAAGGTGGCTAGTTCTATAGAATTTTCTAAATGACAATATTTATGACATTTCAGCAAGTATCAAACCAATTTTTAAAGTAATGTTTGTAAATTGATGGTGACAGCCCTTTCTCTAACATAGGTTCTATTTTATGTCAATGTCACGTCACTACCACCTAGTGGTTGCAGAAACAAAAAGCATTCTAAATTGTGATTTTTGTGTTACTGAAGGGCCTAAGATATGAAATTTGGCATTATAGTTATTTATTAGATATAAATTATCTTTAAAAACATTTCCTAAAAATATCAAAATCTAAAAAGGGTAAAAATGGGGGAAAACCATTCTAAAAATGTTCTTAATTATGATTTCTATGCTATCTCAGGAAGTGCCAAACAAATTAAAAAAGTAATGGTTGGAAATTAAAGTTGGCAATTCGTGTTCCCAAGATAAGCTATATTTTATGTCAGTGGCACTACTCCAAAGGTGTTATAAAAGCTAAAAATGTTCTAAAAATGTGATGTTTGTGTTACTAATGGGCTTAGAAACATGAAATTATGTATGGTGGTTACTATATGGATGTAAATGATTTCTGAAAGCATTTCTTAACTCTTTCATGCACAGACAAATTCTGCTCGTAAAATGAGAAATTATTGATTGACTCTGGAATTTACAAATGACTTTTTTTGTAATTAAGAACCTAATTTAAGCTTTCATCATAAAGCAAAATTTTATTAAAATATTACTGGTGGGTCATTCCATGTCAATTCAACCAGACCTTGTAACCCGACCCACAGGGATTTTGATGAAACTTTGTGTACACGCTAATTTTATCATGAAATGATTCCATCAGAAATTTTTCCTTCTTAGACCTCATAGTTTGTGAGATATGGGGGGTCCAATTCTTGGGGCTTTCTCAAATCGCACATTTCTGAGTCTGTATTTTGAGATTGCAGTTCCATCTTCAAAAAACTGTTTCTCTGGATCTAAAACGTGAATCATTTTAAAAATATCACTGTAAGATTATAAAAATATGCAGATTTTAATAAAAAAATATTTAAAAAAGTTACTTGTAATATTTAGGATTAAAAAATTATCCAAAGTTGAGAGTTATGGTTATTTTTCCAAATTTTTGTGCCTTCACCAAAAAGGCTGTACACAAAAAGGCAAATTAAATTTCCAATTTCTTTTTGTTTTAAATAAAAGTTTATACTTTGGCCTTTCTATCTATGAAATAAAAATGATGTGTTTCGCATGGCTTATGAAAAAATTTTGGGTACTTTCCACTTAGCCGGATGCATGTTTTAATTTTACATATTACATATGCACACAAAAAGGCAAATGAAATTTCCAATTTCTTTTTGTTTTAAATAAAAGTTTACACTTTGAGATTTTTATCTGTGAAATAAAAATGATGTCTTTCGCATGGCTTATGCAAAAATTTTGGGTACTTTCCAATTAGCCGGATGCTTGTTTTATTTTTACATATGTACATATGTATAGATCTATATAAATGCAGATGTATTATACATGTATATATGTATGTATATATACAATATATTGATATATATATATGTATAACACTGGTGCCCGTCTAATCGAAAAGTACCAAATTTTGCCTCGTTTTGAGAAAATTTGCACCAATTAAGAGGAAAAAAATCTGACTAAGTTTAGCTGTGGTACTTAAATAATTACTGGAATTTCTATGAGTTATTGACTTTAATGTTATTTGATGCATTTTTTTTTTTAATTTGCAAAGTAAAATTTAGGCTTTGTTTTTTCTGATTAAAAAAAAAAAAATCTGACTGTAATATGTTTCCCCATTAAATTTAGTGAATGGTCCATATATTTCATTAGTTATTTAATAATGGGCATTTTTTGCTAATCTAAAGAATCTCTTACTTTTATTTTCAATAATGAAACTCAAAACAGATTTTTTTTTTTTGTACAGCATAAAATAGATAATTTTTTCTCCTCACATTTCCATTGTTTCTTTCGAATGCTTATATATTAATTATTTGAGTTTAAAAAATAATTGAAACCTTGTATTTCTTGTCCTTGGTTAATTTTAATCAGTTTAAATATTTATATTGGCAAGTTTAAATACACAAATGTTTAACAGAACTTAAATTTGTTCCTATAGTCTGAAAGATTTAATTGCACCTGCCTTGTATAAACACCTCCTGATAAAGGCAGGATAATGTTCGTTAGTATGAAAGAAGATGTTTTAAAATCAATTTAATAAAATTATTGTCATTCTGTTGTTTCTTATCATAGAAGAATGATCTAACTTTTACTGTGCTACTAAAAATATAATCTGATTGTTACATAATTTATATTTTATGATATGTATAAATATTTTTTTGCTTTATTGTTTTCATATGGAGCCTGATATTAAAACTTCTACTAGTCTTCAGGCTTCCAGTATTGTAATATTAACTGGTTTAGAATGTCACAAAACTAGCTATAGAAATAACAGAGAAATAGACTACATTGATAATCTCTGTGATTCAGAAAAAAGAACTTTTATTAGTTAGGACTATTGCATTTATAAAACAAAAACTAAGTGAAAAGCGATTGATTAATATATGTGGGCATCACAGAATTTCGCTCTTAATGAAATGTGAATTATATAAATGTGGAGATTCATTTAAGCGGCATAAAAAGCAAGTGAAAAAAGCAATTAGGGCAGTTATAGAGATTTATATACGGCCGGAAAAGTAAACCAAAGTTGAAAGTTATGATTATTTTTCCAAATTTTGTGACTTTATGAAAAAGTCTCTACACAAAAAGGCAAATGAAATTTCCAATTTGTTTTTATATCAAATAACATTGAATTTAGTAACTCATAGAAACTCCAGTAATTATTTAAGTACCACAGCTAAACTTAGTCAGATTTTTTTCCCCCTTAATTAGTGCAGATTTTCAAAACAAGGTAAAATTTGGTACTTTTCGGTTAGACGGGCACCAGTGTTATACATATATATATCAATATACTGTATATATACATACATATGTACATGTATAATACATCTGTATTTATATAGATCTATACATATGCACATATGTAAAAATAAAACACGCAACAGGCTAATTGGAAAGTACCCAAAATTTTTGTATAAGCCATGTGAAAGACATCATTTTTATTTCACAGATAGAAAGCCCAAAGTGTAAACTTTTATTTAAAACAAAAAGAAATTGGAAATTTCATTTGCTTTTTTGTGTGCATATGTAATATGTAAAAATAAAGCACTTATCCGGCTAATTGGAAAGTACCCAAAATTTTGGCATAAGCCATGCAAAACACATCATTTTTATTTCATAGATAGAAAGCCCAGAGTGTAAACTTTTATTTAAAACAAAAAGAAATTGGAAATTTAATTTGCCTTTTTGTGTACAGCCTTTTTGGTGAAGTCACAAAAATTTGGAAAAATAACCATAACTCTCAACTTTGGCTGACTTTTTTCATCCTAAATATTACAAGTAAATGTTTTAAATATTTTTTGTTAAAATCTGCATCTTTTTATCTTCTTACAGTGATATTTTTAAGATGATTCATGTTTTAGATCCAGAGAAACAATTTTTTGAAGATGGATTTGCAATCTCAGAATACAGACTAAGAAATGTGAGATTTGAGAAACCCCCAAGAATTGGACCCCCCATATCTCACAAACCATGAGGTCTAGGAAGAAAAAATTTCTGATGGAATCATTTCATGATAGAATTAGTGTGTTCACAAAGTTTCATCCGAATCCCTGTCGGTCGGGTTACAAATGGGGGAAAAATTGGTTGAATTGGCATGGAATGACCCTGGTGTTAATTGCAAATTTTGGAGTTAAAATTAGGTGTTTCAAGGGGGTGGGGGGGGGGGGGCAATGGGCACATTGTGCCTTAAAGGGTTAAAAAATTTGAACTTTAAAAATTGATGATAATGCACGAAACACATTCTAAATGGCAATTACTATGCAATCTCAGGAAGTATCAAATGGATTCCAAAAGTAATAGATGATGTTTATGGTGACAATTTCTTCTCCAACATGGGTTCTATTATATGCCAATTTCACTGTCACCTGGAGGTTGCAGGAATAAAAAATATTTCATTTTTGTGTTACTGAAGGACTTAAAAACATGAAATTTGGCATAATAGTTACTTATTAGATAAAAAATATCTCTCGGAACATTTCCTAAAAAGAATCAAAATTTGAAAAGGGATGAAAAGCATTCTAAATTGCAATTTTTATGCATTCTCAAGTATTATCAATCGCATTTCAAAAGTAAGGTTTGGAAATTGATGGCAACAACTCTTGCTTCAAGATAGGCCAAAAATTATGTCAATGCCACCCCCCCAAAGGGGTTACAGATGCCAAAAACTTTCTAAAAGTTAAATGTTTGTGTTACTGAAGGGCCTAAGACCTGAAATTTGGTCAGACATTGTTTGAGCCCAGCATATGTTTCAGCAACAGAAGAAGCTTATCGTTTCGGTTCTACCATTTTAGTTTCTCACATGGGTTTATGTCTACCTGTTGGGTCCAGAAGAATGTTCCATAACCTTGCAATTACTATATTTGGAATTTCTTCTTATGCTTTTGACATGCACTTGGATGAGACCCTGCCGTCCTTGGAACTTGCAACATATCTATTTTTTTATTTTTTTTTTAATTTTTTTTTTTCCTACCAGGTCAGATAGTACATAGGATCGGATAGTCATGAATCGGATGGTCGGGAGTTACTGTACTGTAAAATTTAAAGCTAGAAAAAGATTGAGAAATAAAATTTTTAATTTAGGATTTGAATTTTAAATAGGTTTTAATTTTTTAGAAGACAGTCTGCATGGCTAATGACATGCAAGCTGGGTTTCACCACATCCCCCATACCTGCCAAGACCAGACTAAATCTATGACAAAAATATTTCTTCGGTTTGATTTTACATTGCTTTGAGGCTTATAGTAGCTATAGGCTTTCGCCTTGAATGATCCATTACACAGAAACAAAGACAACACAGAACTTTTTTTTTCTTTCACATATCCATTACATATTTATTAAACTACACAAAGCGACAACACACCATCCATGTCTTACCTGGATTCGAAATAAAACCCCTTGGAATGGCAGTAGCTGCCGCTACTGATCTCGCCACTGGGGTGACAATATTTCTCTGTACCAATTGATATTCAATTTTAGTAAACAACTAATTAATCAACACTTATATTGAAATGAAATATATCACTTTTCAGTAATTCTTATTTTTTTACAAAAGTTCAAAGTCAAATGTGTTAAAAGACTCATAGGATAGCCATGTTTAATAGCAATATCATGGAATTCAACTATGTTCTAACAATAATGTTGAAGCTGGAACTTAATATAATTGTACGAGTTAAACCATTGATATAAATATTTTTAAAGATAAAAAAATGCACATTTGAACTGAAATGTAAAATTTTAACTATGTTAAAATCATCATTCCTCTTATCATAAATACATGTGATCAAATTATTAGCTCTTTACTTAGCAGGATAATCGTTCTGCCAAGCCAACTAAAAAGAAAAATAATATGCCTGCCAAAAAAACAAGTGCCAAGAACATAACGACTGCTTAACTGCATATTATACTTGAGATAACTTCTCCATGTTAAATCGACCAAACATGGCATTTTAAAATTTCAGATATTTAAGAAATCAAGTATAGCAGAGAAATAAAACAAAAACTAGAAAAATCCAAGAAAAAGAAGCTTCAATTTGAGATTAAATTTATCTTTATAAAATAATTATAAACAGGAAAACAGTTTTTTTTAAATTGTCAAGATACTGAAAATGATCGCTTTTTTCTTCATCAAATATATTTTATTTCAATCTAGGTACAGACTTAAGGCCCCTGTCCTCGCTCGAGGAAACACTCGCGAGCTAATGCTGTTCCTATGGGGAAGCATTTTTCTAATAACTCTTTCACATTTTGACATTTTTGAATAATTTTTTTTGCATTGGATAGCTGAGGTACATGCCGACAGCGCACCTTTTTTACTTTTTCGATTTTGGTTACAGATATTTTTTACAGTTAGTTTCACTTTCAAAACCGGTTTTGAAACTGAAAGTGCTTTTTTAAAAAAATATCTTCAACCAAAATCGAAAAAAAAAAAAAAGTGCGCTATCGGCATGCACCTCAGCTATCCAATGCAAAAAAAATTATTCAAAAATGTCAAAATGCAAAAGAGGTATTAGAAAAATGCTTCCCCATAGGAATAGCATTAGTTCTTGAGCGTTTCCTCGAGCGAGGACAGGGGCCTTAAATAACTGATAGAAAAAAGTATAGAGGGCATTTTCGAACATTTAATTATTCAATCTACATGCTTTTGTAAATTTCAGTTGAAAAAAATAAAATTTCTATCCTTAATAAGCAAAAAATGTTATTTAACAAATTATTCCAAAATACAATAAACCTGCCAACTATCATGTACTTTCTACATTATAGTAACACATATGAGTTTAGGTACTACCATTACAAATTTAATATGCCAATCGGATATTTTTAATCAGGATTATTTTTTGGAATAAAACAGAGTAAAAGTTAATTTTTACTAAGATCTTTAAAATAAAATTAATTTTTGAGGGAAGAGAGATCGTCTAAAATGTAGTCTTTTAAAGTTATTGGCATTTAAAGTTTCAATCTTAATCTAAACAAAACTTTTGAAAAAAAAAAAAAAAATTGAATTGAGTGTGACTTTTATATAAAAAGAGGATCATAGTAAATGATATTCATTTTGTGTGTGAGCAGAGAATAAACACGGATAACAACTTTGACTTTAATGTATATTGAAATACGATTTTACCCATAAAATGTTTATTTATAGACGATAATCTATAGAATTACCGAACCAATTAAAAATTTAAAGGTGGCAAATGATTGTGACCGATTGTGAGTTGTTATATTAGACAAAAATGGAGTGAGTGCTGTAAACAACACAAGAAAGACGACAGAATGACCACTTCAATTTTAAATCTGCCAATCATTCATTTTTACTCTAGATTATTTTTTCTTATAAAAGTGTATAAAAGTTACATCTTAAAAAAATCTTAAATGAAAAAATAAATGTGGAGAGAAGTACCTTTTAAACTGTATTCATCAACCCCTTGGGGATGAGCAACTGGTATACATGCCACATAAGGTACTCAGAGTCCTTGATTATTCTCACTGGTAAATTTTTATTGTACATTTTGCCTCGTTTAGTCTGAGCATTTTCCCGATTTGATTAGGCAAAAACTTCCGTTTTAAAAAACTGGTGATAAAAAGTTAAAAATTCTGTAAAATATACTTGTCCCAAAGGGGTAAAAGTTATCAGCATTTAAAATTTCGTTTTTAATGTAAACAAGACTTTAAAAAAAGAATTGAGTTTATATGTTATATATAAAAAAAGAATTGAATTTATACGTTATATATATAGTAAACAACAGGCTTTTCGTTCGTGGGCAAATAAACAAGTCGGAAAATATCTTTGGCTCCAAATTCCTATTAATAAATGAAATCCAGTTTTAACATATGACTGTTTTGTATAATCGTTTGCTTCTAGAGGACTAATCTCCTGATTTACTGGACCGATTTTAAAAGTAACAGGAACAAAAAGATTGTGATCGACACTGTAGTGTACATTAATTTTTTTATGGCAACACCTCTGTCTAGCATGCTCAGTAAACATTCTGAAATTGCAATTACTGTGTTATATTTTGGTTAGGTTTAAGGCTGCATTTAAATGGTTGTTTTGCCATTCTTTAATATTTTTCAAGACAATCTTTTATTTTGGACCCTTCTGGGGCTCATTCACAAAAGGATGTGGTGAATCAAGCATGGGTCAAGAGATAAGGAGTTTAACTGTGCTTAATGGAAAGTTTTCTCTTTTGCCAGATAACAGTCAGTTTGCTTTGACGAGCCATTAAATATTGAAAACACCATTTGGCCCCAAGAAAAGATGCCGATACTCATAACAGTAAAATGACAATCTATTCTCATCTTAAGATGCAATTATTAGCCAGTAATTGATTCTTAAAAAAATCATAATTTTAAAGAGCGAATAAATTACAAGCTATTAAATATTGTTAAGATTAGAAATATAAAATGTGAGATGACTGTACACTGCTAAAAATATCGTGCAAATTTAGAAAGATTTTAAAACAAACCACATTGAAATCTGACAAAAATTACATTTCTAATGATAAAAAACCTAAATGTAAACAGTGACTTTCTTTTTAAATCCCTTTATATTTAAACTTGATTATCTAAGTTTCTGATCTTGATATTTTCACGATTTCACTATTTTCTGCTTTCTGATTTTGATGAATTTAAAGTATTCACCTTGTAATTTATATCATAGAGTAATTAGTTATTTAAAAGCAATGGAAATTAATTTCTTTTCTCAAACTATCAGTTTTTTTTTCAATTTATCTGTTTGCAGTTGAAAATCAAAATTCCACATTTTACTAACGAAAACATTTTATGCCTTTCTTTTACAAAATTGTGTGCTTAGAAATTTTGGTGTTAAGATACTTGTAAAGTATCTTCACGACTCCTTTTATGATTACTTTTTTAGAGTAATTAATCATTTTAAATCAGTAGCAATCAACTTCCTTTCTAAAAATAAAAAACTTTTTAATTTATTTGTCCGTAGATAAAAACAGAAGTATCTCTTTCCCATCAATAGTACTCTGCTCTTTTTTAAACTTGGAAGAAACTCTGTGTACAGGAACATAAAAAAATAATAAATGTGATTGCAAAAACTTATTAAAAATTGTTGGATTTTTCCCACACGATATTTGTTTTAAAATGCTGTCGATAAAGTCTAAAAAAAAGTTGTGCCACTCATAAAATTTGATAATAGAGGTCTGGTGGCTGTATGAGGTCCATATCTTTTCTGTTGAATCTCTCAAATGAAAGTTTTTGTTTTTACATTTGACATTTAAAAAATATATATATGTCATATTTTAAATTCTTCTTGTTGACATTAGTTATGTAAGTAAAATGAATAATTAATAGTGATATAAAAATAGCATTATTACGTTTGATTGAATGTATAATTTTTTTATTGTATTTCTGATTTGACCATAATAAATTTATTTCTATAATAACAATAATTAATTGCATTCCCTCTTTGAGCAAATCATTTTTAAGAATCTATATAAAAATTTTGGCTTTATATGAAAATTTATTTTTTAAATCATTTATATTTAAGTCAGGTTTTTAAAAAACTTATTTAATTTAATCAAATTGTAGCTTAAATGTAAATGTTCAGGTAAAAGGATAAAAATTGTTTTACAAAATTACTCTTGCATTATAAATTAATATAGTTCTTTTAAGACGGATATTTATTTTGTCTTACTTATATATTTTCTCTTAGATTAATTTCAATTTTCTAGGGTTTCCGAAGTTTACTTGCACAGTCCTATATATGGAATAATGTTCATGCTTGGAATATTAAAGTATGTTTTTATACTTCGTTCCTTTGCAATGCATATCTAAATATATTTATCACTACCCTTCAACAATTTGTTATTTTCATATACACATACACAAAAGGAGTTAATTTGGTATTGATTAAAGGGAATAAATATAACTTCCCTCTAAAATTAAATAAATTATGCTGTAAAAATCACTCTGTTTTCTGAATTTTCATACATTATCTTCATATATTACTGTATTTTCATACATCTCTTCTCTACATACTCATTCTTAACCATAATATGTTCTTTTAGAGGAAACATTTTGAGCAAAAAAGCAATTTGAAATTTAGCAGGTGCTAGTTACTTTTTCTGGTACCTTAAATCATGTATAGATGATTTGTAGAAAAAACAACTGCAGTCAGAATTCAACTATGGTATTTTGGATTAATGGGTACAAACTTGACTAGGGCCTCGTGTTTTATACTTTGTACTTTAATGAAATAATTTTCATGCATGCATCATCTATATAACTTTAAATGTAATCATAATTAGTTAATTTAAATATCATTACAATTTTTTTTTTTTTTTTTTTTTTTTTTTTTTTTTGCTTAAGTAAGACTCATAATTATACAGTGTTGAATTTGAGGGAGATTATACCTCTTTAGCCCAAATTTTAGGGGCATTCAATTTTTTTTTTTTTTTTTTATTATTATTTTTATTGTTATTTACATTCAATCACATTATATCTACTGATAATCATTAAAATGCCATCAAATTATTTGTTTACCACAGTAAAGTATATTCACAAAAATCTACATAAATTGGTACCAAGGGTTTGCAGATTTCTGAATTGTACAGTTTTAGATCATTCTTTTGTCTGAATCCAGTAAAATATCCTATAGCTCCTATCCTATCCATCCAATTAACTAGAAATATCAAAATAATGTACTTTGAAAAACTAAAAAAAAGCGGGGGGGGGGGGGGGGGCTTCTTGATTTAAAATACTTATAGTATTCATCTCTATTTGTTAATTGCATATTTGAAGAAAGCTTGTCTTAGTGAAGATGCAGGCAGAAAATCATTAAAATATATATGAAAATTTTGTAAGTGATTGAGGAAAGTTCATGGGTACATGTGACAAATTGCATTTCACAATTTTTTCTGTGTTTCCTTGATTTGCCATTTATTTCTGCAACTTACTAATAAAAATTCCCTTTTTTTTTTTTTCCAGTTATTTGATGAAATTTGCATTTTTTCCCCCTTTACTCATTTGATTAAATTTGTGATTTATTTTGAACGACCCTTTGATGAAATTAGCAATTTTTTCCCCATGATCCTTTAACAAAATTTGTGATATTTTCCAACAACCCTTTGAAGAAATGTGCATTTTTTTTCCTGTGATCTTTTGACAAAATTTATTTTCTTTTTTCGTGATCCTTTGATGAAATTTCCTATTTCTTTTCATGATTTTTTGGTGAAATGTGCACCTATTTTTTCTGTGACTGATTGACAAAATTTGCAATTTTTTCTGTGACCAACTGGCAAAAGTTGTGCATATTTTCATGCAACCAATTGTTGAAATTTGTGACTGTTCCTGATGACAAATTGGCAAGTTTGTGTTTTTTTATGACTGTTTGACAAAATCACCGAAGAATCACTTGTTTGGTAAAGAGTTTAAGGAGAAAATCCCACATAGCATTTTTTAATGCAGGACATATCTTATGCTCTTTTTGTTCAAAGCTGCATGAAATTTCAAACCTTTTTATATATAATAAATTCTGCCTGAGGCAGTTTCTCTGTAAGGCCAAAATCTGTTTTAACAAAGATGAATTTTCCAAGTCCCTTCAAATCCTTAGAAAATGAAATCAGTTCATGTTGTGTAAGCCAGAATTTGCCTAGCACAGAAATGGAAAGGTTTTTGAAGGTCAAACTGTAACCAAAGTTTTGCATAAAGCAGAATTTCTTTCTCGTTTTAAATGACAGTTATTTGATTAGGGAATTTTAAAACTGGCAGATACATTAAGTACTTAGTGGCCAATATTTTAATTAAATTTTGTAATAGATTAATAAATTTGATTCAAAAGATTAAAGAAAAAAAAATGCATTTTTACTATATAAATTTGCCTATAAAAGTTATTGCTTGTGAAATTCACATTTATGAAAATGTAAGTATTTTCTATTGTATAATTTATTATGCTTTAAAGTTATACTCAAATTCAAAGCAGAATCTTTTTGACACAACCATGGTCTTTTTTATTCATAAACATAAAATTTGTAGACATTTTTATGCAAGTCGTAAAAGAAATTTTATTGCATTTCACTTTTTTCTATAAAGACAAAAAATTTTCCATAACTGTTTGTTTTTTTTAACTAATTTTAAATATAGGTAATTAAGGAAATATTATCGATTTTATAATACTTTTTTCACCAGAAAAATAAAAAGTTCATACTTAGTTTATTTTTTACATTTGTCAAATGATTATTTCAAGAAATGTTTACATTGTATTAAGAAAAGAATATATATATATATATATATATATTTACATTGAATTTCAAATTCTCAACATCCTCAATTCCAATCAGTCATGGATGAAAGGGTGAGAGGACTTCTGCATGGAGATTATATTATTTTTTGGGGAGGAGTGAGGCATGAAATTTGAAACAATATATGTTTCATTTCAAAAAATTATGTGGTCAGAAAAACTCGATCATTGCATGTGTCAAAATCGATCCACATCTATGTGGCAGAAATCTTTTTTCAGCTTTTTTCATGTGGCAATTCTTTTGTAGCTTTATTAGGGAGAAGGTACTCTGACATGTTCATCATATTTCCTAAAGAGGATTTCTTTTGTTGAAGAAGAAGAAGAAAAAAAAAAAAAAATCAAAAGTTTTCTGCTTTTGTGATAATGCCAAAATTCAGCTTTTGAGAATAAAGTTACAAAATTTCCTGAAGAATGTTAATGCAATGATACAATCTGTGGGGTCAACAACTTTTAAAAATGATAAAAACTCACTAAAAATATCTCTTGTGGGCGACTATTGTATATTTTGGCGATTGCTATTCAGCCATCAAACTGACAAAAACCATCAGTATTTTCAGATACAGTCAAATAGATTGTTAATTCTTGCTCAAAAGATTGTTTATTGTGTTAAGAAATCCATATTTGTAATTCCTCCATAAAAAAATGACCAAGAATCCTATGAATAGCTGAGAGAACACAAATTACTAAGTCTATTTAAATGCTTTAAAATGTGTGCCTATTCATAAAAAGTGTACTGAAACATGTTATGTATCAGTTCACTATGCAGTATGCATTACCAAAGCTATTTTGATACATTATAGCAGGATGTGCAAGTGACAGTTAAAATAAAGATTATCACAATTAAAATTTTTATGAAGACTGTGGAATTCAAACATATCAGGATGTATTAGGTGTTTCAAATTTTTATGTATTTTTTCCCTACATTCAGAAAAAAAAAATTGCAGACAATAATAGGCTTATAATGAATTTCTGAAGAATGCTAGAATGACAAAACAAACCTCTATAAAATATTATTTTATAATATTATTCTCTAAATTATTGTATAAATATGATATACTAGCTGTTACCCGTGACTTTGTTCACATAACATTTTAAAAAGCTCGAATCCATCAATTAAGAAAACAATTTCGATTTTTTAAAGCATGAGTGATTAATCTTTTATCATATTTTATAGCAGAAAGACTTCTGATGGTAGCAATTTGCTTATTTTTGTTTATATATATTGGATCATTTAAAATTTCTGTCGTGAGCATAAAATTTCATACTTGTTTTCTATGATTAAATGAGAAATAAATTTACATCTGTGTTATTCTATTTTATTATTTATATTCAGTGTTGAATACAGGAGGTCCCCCCTGGAGAAATCAAATTCCACCCCACCCCAAAAAATTTGAGATTTTCTGTTTTCAATGATAAAAAAGTGTAATCCCCCCCCCCCAAAAAAATCGCTATTGTGCCCCCCCCCCTATTTATGTTTTGTTCTTTCGTGCAATTATAGAGCTTCAAAATATCATAATTTTTATTTCTTCTGTTATTTTTACTTTCAAAAAAATAAATAAAATTCACGCATTTTTAATTTTTCAGTTTCAAATTAAAGTTGTGTAATATGAATAAAATGAGTAAAAGGATTATATTAATATTTTTTAAAAATTTAGTGAAATACAAAAAAATGCCACAGGTGCAATATTTGACGATTTATTATCTGCACCATGTTATCATAAAAATACCGAGTTCTTAATTTATCAGTACAGATGTCATATGCACTACGTTGGTGCGTTATTTTTCTGATGCCCATTTGGCGAAAATTTCGTTTTCAGATACCAATTACATACAAATTTTTTAACTAATTTCTATTATTTTAAAAAGGAAATAATAATAAATTAAAAAAAGGGATACTTAGTTACCTCATCGACTAAAAAACCATCGCCAAACTATAAGATTAAGTGCCAATAATGAATGATCATGAATGTCGTATTCAATGACATTAAATTCGATACATGTGTTAAAAACACCCTTAAGTGATTTTTATTTCGACTTTTTATTTGCATTTTTATTAATATTCTACTAATTGTTTTTTCATTATTTAAAATAGAAATTATGTCAATGTGTATATTTTCGCTATCAGTTTGCGATTTGTATAATTTGGCGAAATTGGTCGACGGGATAACCAAGTAGTATCAAAAAAAGTTTAGTTAATAAGAAAGAAAAAACAATTCACATAAATTTAAAATAAGAAAATAAAAGTAAAGAAACAGTTTATTAATAAATAAATAACAATAGACGGGTTACCATCTGAGGCACATATAATTGCCAGTTTGTTGCAATCACGCCAATGTGGTGCGTATATAACATTTGTGTCTATATCTTAAGAAGAATTTTCTAATTAGGCAAAAAATTGAGCAATTAAAATAAATTACGAATAAAAGCAATACGATTTAATGCTTAGGGATTGCTTATGATTTAATGAATAAAAAGGAGACCAAACTGGTCGTCAAGGGCGGCTAATATATTTTTGTTTTTCTAATTAAGATGATTGCTTTACAAGAAAAAAAATTAGATCAATTTTATCCGATAAAACTTTTTAGTAAAAATGCCTTTGTGACATGTTTTAACTGCCATCTTTTAAAAATAATTAATTAAAATAATATATTATTTTTAAAAATTCAATTTGTATCTGTTAGTAGCAATAACTGTCCACTTAAATGTATGGGAGCTTAAACTACATCCTTGGTTTTAAATGTCAATATGTTGCAGACAATTATCGCTTCTGCAAAAAAAATTCAAACATGAAACTCCAACATGTGAACACACATATTTTCAGTTTTAGGAAATTTATTTTAATCATTTCTTGTGCCATTGCTACAAATTCAAATTATTTTTTATTATTATTTTAGCGAAAAACAAAAAACTGAGAATCAGAACATTAACTTTGATTGAAAACTTTCATTTTTTATGTAAATCATATTAAACTTGTTAATCAGTATTAATAAAAAAATATTTTTCTTTTTTTTTTAATGTGACGTCATTATTTACCAATTTTTATTAGCTACACATATCCTTGCCTTCTGTACTTTTAACAATTACTTCAAAATTCCTATGTTATTTAAAGTATGATGTCATATTTTTCCAAATGAAATATTTTATTAATAGTATAATTCTTTTTTATTCATTTTACTTCTAATTATGTCGTCATTTTTCACAGAAAACCTTTTATTAACGTAGCCGATATTCATGCTTCTTATATAAAGATTTCATTTTTTTTCAAGTGTGACGTCATATTTTTTCCCCTTTGAATTCTTTTCAATTTTTCACATGGAAATTGTTCAACTAAAAATTAATTGCCGTGAAAAAATTATTCCAGGATTTGATTTTCTTGGCAACAGGCAATAAAAATGGTTATTTTTTATCGGAAAAATGTTAATTGATTCTGTATGAAAAATAATGAAATTTTGAATTATTAAGCAAAATATTTGAATAAATGAATTAAAAATTAGCCTATGTTCATTTCTAGGTTTTAACTTATCTATATGCAGAAATTCAAAGACATTAATCCATCTGTTTTGAGGCCAGTTTCATTCCAATTTTTCGGACACACTTTCACATTTATAATATACTAGCAGTTACCCGTGACTTCGTTCACATAACATTTAAAGAAGAAATAATTGATCAATCAAGCAAAAAATTTCCATAATGAAAAGCATATGTAATTAACTTTTTATCGCGAATTTATGGTAAAAAACTTGTTTGCTGGTTAAAATTTTCCTTTCAGCGATTAATACTAATTGATAGAAACATTCTTGAATTCTTTTGTTCAGCCCTGTAGTTTTCCAAGTTCCTTTAATACACGAAAGTATCTTTCAAAAATTTAGTTCAAACAAAAATATTTCTTACCAAAAATATTTCTTACTACCTAAATTACATTTTCAGAAATTATCATCCGAAGACAACCTTGTATCCAGTTCTTTGCGAGACCCTGTATATCATTTTATATATATACTACAAACATTTCTTAGTTTACTAAATGCAGTTCAAAATAAAAATGCATATTTTATTTAAAAACCACCTTTAAGTAAATTACGCTCATATTCAGTAACCTTTTCGAGATCTTTTGTGTAACCCTGTGTATCTAAATTTAACTATTTATACTATTATCATTTATACTCTCCATTTAATATACATACATTTAGCGAGACTTAAAAGCACATATTATGATTCAAAATGCATTTCATCCATGCAACAGTCATCATCCATCATATACAGACTTCGAATAGAATATATAATATTTGAAATCTTTTGTGTGTCCCTGTAAATGCTATGCACATCGTTTTATGCATGAAATAACACGCATTAAGCCTCAGCAACATATATCAATTTGATTATACATGAAATCGTTTACCATAATTAAAATATGTCGAAAACTTTTCCTCCCTTTACTCTTATGCAATGGAATTCTTCTGTGTAACTCTGTAAATGAATAATAAGTGTCCTTTTCACTACATACTTTACAAAATGCATATTTTAGTGCACTTTGTAAATGCATATAAAGGAGGTAGCGGGTTAAGAGGGGTCTGGCGGCCCCCACCGAATCTGGTAAAATCGTTCCAAAAATCTTGAAGAGGGTCGAAAAACAAGCTGTATAAGCTTTTTATCGACATTACAACCCCAAACAAAAACACAGTAATGGCGAAAAATGTGATTTTTGTGATTTTTATTTTTTTCAACCAGTTTAATTTATTTTTAAATGGTTTAAACGCAATTAAAAAATTTTTTTGGATGTGTGGAAGTCCCCTGAATTTTTTCAGATTTTTTGGTCAAGTAAAAACATGTGAATTTTAGGTTTAAATGCGAAAAAATCGTGAAAAACGCGTCATTTTCAAGATTCAACCCTCTAATTTTTAGGGTTGTTTTCATTTTCCCGAGGAGTGCTGTATAGTATAGATAGCGGCAATCGTCCTCTTTCGAATGCAGGCAACTGGACTCAATTTGGTCAATTTTGGTGAGCGGGGCGATTTTTTGAAAAAAAAAACTCGAATTTTCAACTTTCGGTAAATTACGGCGCGTACTTGGTATAATGCGTCTTTGCTATAAAAAATAATCTCTATAGGGGTTTTTGAGGTCGCTGATCACGAATTTGATGTCAAAAAAATTTTTGACAACAAATTCACCCATAAGTATTTATTAACACAGGTTTGATAATGTAAAAAATATCATTGAATCACAGCATTTAAACTATTTTAATATCGTGTTCAACTAATATAATCAATGAAACTAAATTTTCTGGTATAAATCATATTTTATTCAACCTTACGTAATAGTCACACAGTAATATAAAATAGCATAATACTTTTTTACAGAGCTAAGTTAACAATTTTACAGTTTTAATCCTCGTCACTATCTTCTTCCATAACAGGTTCAACGCTTTGAACAGAGAAAAGATTTGTGAGAATCTGTAACAACTACGTGTTGCAGTGGTGACACTTGACACGTGTATGCGACGATCGCTGACGAGGAAAAGAAAGCTTGAGTGATGCTACAGCGCTATATGACGACGCCACAGCGTATGGCGCGTGCGCAGTAACATGACTTCGGGTTGGGCCTAATGCCTCAAGTCGTTTGCCTAATAGTGTAGTCTTTTACCAGATGGCGGTTCAGTCAACTCATTTAAATTTCAAATTACCATTATCAATGCAGTTAAAATTCATATTACGTTATCGGTAATTATTATATTTTTGACTAAATAAAATAACAATGAAAATTCCACGACACATATATATTTTTTTTTTAAATAATGTTAATATTATTAATAATATCATTAATACTATTAATATTACTATTAATATTATTAATTTACTTTTTTTGGAATAAAAACTAAATTAATTGAGAGAAATTTAAAAAAATCTTTCATTAATATTTTTACATTATCAAACCTGTGTTAATAAATATTTATGGGTGAATTTGTTGTCAATTTTTTTTTTTTGACATCAAATTCGTGATCAGCGACCTCAAAAACCCCTATAGAGATGTATTTTTTACAGCAAAGACGCATTATACCAAATAGTAATTTACCGAAAGTTGAAAATTCGAGTTTTTTTTCAAAAAATCGCCCCGCTCACCAAAATTGACCAAATTGAGTCCGATTGCCTGCATTCGAAAGAGGACGATTGCCGCTATCTATACTATACAGCACCTCTCGGGAAAATGAAAACAACCCTAAAAATTAGAGGGTCGAATCTTGAAAATGACGCGTTTTTCACGATTTTTTCACATTTAAACCTAAAATTCACATGTTTTTACTTGACCAAAAAATCTGAAAAAATTCAGGGGACTTCCACACATCCAAAACAAATTTTTAATTGCGTTTAAACCATTTAAAAATAAATTAAACTGGTTGAAAAAAATAAAAATCACAAAAAATCATATTTTTCGCCATTACTGTGTTTTTGTTTGGGGTTGTAATGTCGGTAAAAAGCTTATACTGCTTGTTTTTCGACCCTCTTCAAGATTTTTGGAACGATTTTACCAGATTCGGTGGGGGCCGCCAGACCCCCCCTTAACCCGCTACCCCCTTTGTATATGTTTCACAGGGTGTAACATCGTTAAATTTAATTAAAACGATTTTCCCCATAATGCCGTAATGTAAGGAAATTTTTTGACAATCCCTGTAAATAAACTAATCATGATAGAAACTTCATTTTCAATAGGTATTCGTGCTAGGTAAATGTTAAGAACGTCCAAAAATTTCATGGAAATCGGAGTATATTTACGAAAGTTAGAAAGCAACCAGACAGACAGACAAACCGAAAGCATAGTAACTTTTCAACTTTGTTCGAAAGTGTTAAAAAATTGAGCCAAAAATATATTAATCAGTAGTTTTATTTTCCGCCTTTTCCCCACGAAAAATTTCTTCCATTGATAATTATGAGTTTTGAATAAAATATTCATTTGTATGTAACTTATAACTTATTAATTAATATAAGTAAAAAATATTTCTGATTCATTTTAAATATGACGTCATTATTTATCTCGCTCCATTAGCTACTGATATTCATACCCCTTGTATTTTTAACGACTGCTATAAAGTACCTGTTTTATTTCAACTATGATGTCACATTTTCATAAGTGAACCATTTTATTAAAAATATAATTCTTTTTCATTCTTTTTACATTTAATTTATGTCACCATATTTTACACGAAAATTCCCATTAACTAAACAAATATCCTTGTTAAATATATTATAAAAAATGCACCTTTTTTTTTATTTCAAACATGACGTCATATTTATTTTCTTTTAAATTATTTTATTATAGTTTTTTGCGTGGAAGTTTTTTATTAAAAATTCATTGCTGCTGAAAAATTATTATTCCAATTTTTTATTTTCTTGGCAACAAGAAAGGAAAATGGTTAAATTTTATCTGAAAAATGCCTATTGATTTTGTATGAAAAATAATTAAATTTTGAATTATTAAGGAAAATATTTGAATAAAATAAATAAAAATTAGCCTATGTTCATTCCACTCCTATAATCTATACATATGCAAAGATTCAAAGACATTAATCCATCCGTTTTGAAGCCAAGTTCATTCCAATTTTTCGGACACACTTTCACATTTATAATATACTAGCTGTTACCCGTGACGTCGTTCACGTAGCATAAAAAAAGGATAAATGCTTTAATTAAACAAAACATTTCATTAACAATAATTTAAAATATATATAACACATATCTTATACCAGTCTAATTTATATATATATATATAGGAGACTTAAAGAACTCAGTCAAATAAATGGAAAATGTGTTAGATAATATTAACGATCGCGAAAATGAAATTGCAACCATTTATACTGTAGAACACCTGTAATGCACCCCAATGGTACAGAAATCATGTTGTAGTGCATTTCAGAATTCCATATCAAAGAAAGAAAAATCATGTGTTAAACCTAGGTAATAAAAGAAAAATATCCAACATTTCCATAATACATAACTTCGCCAGCCCATTCTTTTCTGCATCTGTGTATGCGATCTATGTGCTTGTAAATATTCAAAATACAATGTTAAAATTTTGCTTAGTTAGAAAAAATATAACGAAGATTAAAATTCACCTTGAGCAATTTCTAATAATAGACAGAAACGTACTTGAATTCTTTTGTACAGTCCTGTATCTTATGTGCAAATATTTATACGACCGCATATTTAGCTTAAATTATTCAAGCAAAAAACCCGATTCAAATTATTGAACTCATATTTCCGGGAATCGCTATTGCACAGGTGACCATATATCCAGTTTATTGTATAGTCCGATACATGATTTATTTAAATTCTACAAACATCTCTTATTATACCAAATGTAGCTGAACTTCAGGATACATTAGTTTTCCTTAAAATACATACTTTAATTGAAAAAGCTCTTCAGCAATCTTTTCTAATAGACCACACTTTGGATACAATATCTGAGGTCTGGACACAAAATCTTTTATGCGTCTCTGTAAATGAACAACAAATGTGATGCAAATCATACTTTACTGCAAGCATATTAGTAAATTTCAGTATTTATCATTGTATTGATTATCTCAGTATATTAATTTCATCATTGAGGTGCCTCTTCGATCCAGAACATTTACAAACTGTCAACAGATGGCGCCACATGCGCATCTCACAAGGACTCCAGGCAAGCTGTAATAGACTGTTGGTTCGGTGAGTCAGTGACTGTACTGCCGCCGCTTATGTAGCACGCAAGGAAAATCACCTTGTTCCGAGAGACAAAACGTGTCTCAAGTTATTTAGAAATGTATTCTATTTCTTTATAAGTTTAATTAAATTTATGTTTGTTTAAGTACGTGCTATTAATATTTATCCATATACACCGTGCTTTTGTAAAAAACATCGACAAGATGAAAGATTAATTCAGATTGAGCAGCCGTGATATCCCATAACCACATGGTTGCTTCAAGTGTTGACCGGACAATTTTGAAAGACGCCTTCTGATATATCGTTCCTGGACAACTACAGCGATGAAAAAAAACGGTATGTGCCATTTTCTATGTTTCTTTGTGGTATTCTCTGGCCCAATTGTTATATTTACCAGTTATTTTAATTAAAAAATTTTCGAGCCCAAGCGTTCTTATTCAAAATTTTACTAAATTGTATATTTATTTATTGCTCTATCAATATATGTATTTTTAATTCTGCGCTCATAATGCCTGATGATATTCCTGCCGATAATCCGACAGAAACGCTTGCTAGGGTAGCTGTTAAAATTCCTCCCTTATGGAAAAGTAATATTTCTGTTTGGTTTGTACAAGTTGAGGCAAATTTTGCCGTGGCGCAAGTAACGAACGACACTACTAAGTACAATTATTTATTATCTGCTATAGACACAGATACATTAAGTGCGGTATCTGATTTAATTCTTACGCCGCCTCCAAATGACAAATATAATGCTTTGAAACAGAGACTAATTCAGGAGTTTTCAGATTCGCAATCGCAGCAGATACGTAAATTACTCTCTGAACTTGTGCTAGGTGATAAAAAACCTTCCGTTTTACTGCGGCAAATGAAAGAATTAGCGCAAAGTTCCGTTACCGAAGAATTTTTGAAAACTATTTGGTTGGAACGTTTGCCGACGCATACGCAAGCAATTTTGTCGGTTTCAAGCTCCGGATTACAGGAATTAGCAACCCTAGCTGACAAAATTAATGAAATTAAATCTGAATCGGCAGTGTATGCAGTTTCCAAACCCACCGAATCGCCTCGGAACGACCATAACGCGATCTTAAATCTTCAAACACAAATTGAGCAATTGACACTGCAGGTTTCAGAGTTATCCAAAAATGTGTTTAGGCGATCGATGTCTCGCGGCCGATCGCATTACAGGGAAAGACGATACAGTAAAAATAGAGATTCCCAAAAACCGAGTCGTAAACAAAACGAATCAGACTTATGTTATTACCATCAGAAATTTGGTAGTGATGCTCGAAAGTGCCGCGAACCTTGTTCTTTTGATGAAATTAAAAAAAACTAGTGGCTGCTGCTAGGTCAACAAGCGAAAATACAGTTGGCGTAGCAGCATTAGAACAATGTAGGTTGCATGTGTTTGATAAAAATTCAGGGTTCAAATTTTTAATAGATAGTGGTAGTGATATTTCTTGTATCCCTGTACCAAAACAAGTAAACAAAAAGAATCCTTCTAATTATCTTTATGCTGCAAATAATTCCAAAATTCCTGTTTATGGTAACAAACTACTTGACCTAAATATCGGCTTGAGAAGGAGTTTTCGCTGGTCATTTGTTATTGCAAATGTCTCTTGCCCTATAATTGGAGCAGACTTTTTAAGAAATTTTGCTTTGCTTGTAGATTTGCACAAATTTCGATTAATTGACTCTGTAACTGGATTGTCCACTAAGGGTGAGCTTACTTGCTCAAAACAGTCCCAAATTAAACTAATTTCTGAAGACATGTCTTTTAAAACTATATTTGAGGAATTCCCAGAGCTCTTAAATCCCATACCAAATTTTAAAAAACCAACTTGCCATGATACAGTTCATCATATCGAAACTACAGGACCACCACTTTATTCCAAACCTCGCCGATTACATCCAAAAATTTTAAAGGAAGTTCAAAAAGAATTCCAATATCTTATGGATGAAGGTATATGTCGTCCTTCCAAATCCCCTTGGGCATCCCCTATTCACGTTGTACCAAAACCGGATGGTTCTTACAGAGTTTGCGGTGATTATCGACGTCTAAATTCAGTAACTCTTCCTGACCGTTATCCAATACCCCACATCCATGATCTTACCAATATTCTACATGGAAAGAAAATTTTTACAAAATTAGATATAGTCCGCGCTTATTTTCATATTCCAGTGCATGAAAAAGATATTCCTAAAACAGCGGTAATAACCCCTTTTGGAAGCTTCGAATTTCTATATTTAAATTTTGGACTTAAATGTGCAGCAAACACTTTCCAAAGATTTATTAATGAGGTTCTCTATGGTCTTCCATTTGCTATAGCTTATTTGGATGACATTCTAATTTTTTCCGAAACGGAATCGGAACATATAGACCATGTACGAGCTGTTCTAAGCAGACTCTCTAAATACGGACTTAACATAAATATATCCAAAAGTGTTTTTAAACAAGACAGCGTATCATTTTTAGGACACGAAATTTCTCTTGCTGGAATTCGACCATTACAAACTAAAGTTGAAATTATTAAGCAATATCCACGACCAAAAACTCTTTCTGAACTTCGTACATATATTGGCTTATTCAATTACTTTCGACGTTTTTGTCGCAATGCTGCAACTATACTTGCACCCTTAACAGATTTGTTGCGTGGAGCTAAAAAGAAAGATTCAACTCCTATCGATTGGTCTGAAAATGAAATAAATTCTTTTGAAGCTTCAAGAAAGGCATTAACGGATGCAACTCTTGCATTTCCTAGCCATGACGGTCAATTAGCACTTCATTCTGATGCTAGTGATTTTGCTATTGGTGCTACACTAAGCTTAGAAACAGAGGAGGGTCTCAAACCACTCTCATTTTTTTCCAAACGTCTAAATGAAACACAATTAAAGTATTCTACCTTTGACAGAGAATTGTTAGCAATTTATGAGTCCGTTAAGCATTTTAGACACTTTTTGGAAGCCCGTCAATGTACAATCTTTACCGATCACAAGCCAATTGTTTTTGCCTTTAAAAAAAGAACAGATAATTACACTAACAGACAAAGTCGGTGGTTATCTTTTATATCTGAATTCACCACTGATATGGTATTTTTAAAAGGAAACCAAAATGATGCAGCCGATGCACTTTCCCGAATTAACGTAATACAAATGCCTACTCCATTAGATTACGATAAATTAAGTATGGAGCAAAAAGAGGATTCAGAACTTAGAGAAATTATGCAAAGCGGTCAATCCAGCTTAGAACTCAAATTAATTACCCTTCCAAATTCCACAACAGAAATTTATTGTGACATTTCTAGTGGCAAAGCACGTCCATATTTAACTCCAACTTTTAGAAAACAGGCATTTTGGAATTTACATGCACTTGCTCATCCTGGAACTAAAGGTAGTGTGAATTTACTGCGACAACGATTTATCTGGCCTTCCCTAGCTAAAGATTGTCGAACTTGGGCTCGTGAGTGTTTGGATTGTCAGCGTTCCAAAATTGTTAGACACACAAAAACAGAGTTAGGAAAATTTGATCTTCCAATAGATAGATTTGCACACATACATTTAGATTTAATTGGACCTTTACCGGAATCAAATGGTAAAAGGTATTGTTTAACCGTAATTGATAGAGCAACGCGTTGGCCAGAGGCATACCCACTTAGTGACATCACAGCAGAATCAGTGGCACGTGCACTACTTTCCGAATGGATTGCAAGATTTGGATGTCCTGAGAAAATTACCACGGACCAAGGACGCCAGTTCGAATCTGAACTTTTCCAGCAGTTAGCCAGATTGTTAGGTGCTAGAAAGTACCGATCGTCTCCGTACCACCCTCAGAGTAATGGGATTATCGAGAATTGGCACAGACCTCTAAAATGTGCACTAAAAGCCAGACGAACTGAAAAATGGACTGAAATACTTCCAACAGTGTTATTAGGGTTTCGTGCTGCACTAAAAACCGATATAAATGTTTCGCCAGCTGAACTTGTTTTTGGGTCTACTCTCAGACTACCAGGTGATTTCTTCGATGACAAATCCACCATTAAAAGTCCTGAAGATTTAGTGCAGCGATTAAGAAATACCTTCAACGAATTCAAACCACAACCAACTAAGTCCCATAACAGCACAAAAACATTTGTGTCTCAGCAGTTTAAAACATGTACGCATGTATTTGTGCGTCAAGAAGGTATTCGGCAAGCTTTACAACCGCCGTATGATGGACCTTTTGAAGTTGTTGAGCGCAACGATAAACTTTTTAAAGTGGCCATAAAAGGCAAAATAGTAAATATATCGCTGGACAGACTGAAGCCAGCCTTTTTGGTGAATGATTCACTATCTTCGACTCCTGAAACAACCTCAACCCTGGAAACAACTGCTTCGACTCCCGGGACTGCCTCGAATTCTGGAAAAACAAAACCACCTCACATCACACGATTCGGCAGAACTGTCAGATTTCCAGAACGTTTAGTGGAAAATTAAGAGTATCGTTTGCACTAGGAAGGGGGTACTGAGGTGCCTCTTCGATCCAGAACATTTACAAACTGTCAACAGATGGCGCCACATGCGCATCTCACAAGGACTCCAGGCAAGCTGTAATAGACTGTTGGTTCGGTGAGTCAGTGACTGTACTGCCGCCGCTTATGTAGCATGCAAGGAAAATCACCTTGTTCCGAGAGACAAAACGTGTCTCAAGTTATTTAGAAATGTATTCTATTTCTTTATAAGTTTAATTAAATTTATGTTTGTTTAAGTACGTGCTATTAATATTTATCCATATACACCGTGCTTTTGTAAAAAACATCGACAAGATGAAAGATTAATTCAGATTGAGCAGCCGTGATATCCCATAACCACATGGTTGCTTCAATCATGTTTGAAATAGTGCAACGCAATTAAAATATGCTGGGAATATTTTTCCCCGTAGACTATTATATTACCGAACATTTTTCTGTTATCTTTTAAAAGAATGTTAAACCTTTTCACCCCATTTTCTACAGAAATCCTGTTTTAGTGCACTTCAGAAACTGATATCAATTTCAATATTATTAAAATAACCTTAATAAAATAACATTATTAAAATATGCTGCAAATGGTTTTTCTTCACAGACTATGATATATTGAAATACTTTTGAGCTCACTGTACGCACACTATAAGTACTATACTTAACATATTCGATAGTAACCATGTTCTTGTGAACCTTAAAAATGCATGTAAATTTCATTACATTTAAAATTATGTAACATTATTAAAATACACCACAAACGATTTTTTCGCCGTATATCATAATGTAAAGTCTCCTTTTGAGTGCTCCTGTGATTCAGCTATAATTGCTACCTGGTTCATTTTCAATGCCGCACATGTAGCGGAGATTATCGCTACATATCTTTTCCTCTTCATAAATGCAATAATTATTTCCCTTTAATAAATTCTTTGGTTTATTTTAGTTTCCCTTTTCACTAATAAACCCATTAGTTAAATTAAATCTACATTTAATAGTTAAGTTCTAACTTTCATACTCCCACTAATAGAAGTAAAACTTTTCATCTTTTGGAGCTCTCTGTATAAAATTAATAATACATCTTCCTTTCTCACAAATTTTCTGTTGTGTCTGTGAAAAAACATCTGCCCATAGAAACCGCACTTATTAACAAAATAAAGAAAGCTCTGGGCTTAGTTCATCATAATCTTTTATCCGTTACATTTTTATTAACATCTGCCTCCCACACCCTGTTTTCATTCTCACAATTAATGCTTAAAACTAGAAATACGTTTATCTCTGTTTATCCTGACTGTGCGTTCTTTCTATTCAATTGCGCATCTGGATAACTTAAGGTTTTGTCTGCAAAAGGCAAATGTATGTAATGATTTGCTTATCTCAGTTACTTCCCAAGCTTAAGATATTTCTTTAACCCTATAAAATATTCGCAGATGTGAAAATAATCCTGGGGTTCCCAGACCGCAAATGTACTCAATGATACTGAACGTGTGGTTTATCAAATATCGCCAAAATTCTTTGTATGGAAGACTTCTGATCCCTTTTGGCGATAAGAGCTATGACATTGTATCGTCTCTTCGCTGATTGCTTTGATACTGACAAGATGTAGACTAGAGCTCTCTCAGAATCCCCTCCCCTTATGGGGAGTTGCACTGTCGTATCTCAAGTTAAATAAATGCATCGTCGTAAAATGTAACTCTCGCCTTTTCGGAGTTTTTTTGTGTGTGCTTCTTTTGGTAAATCACCTGGGCCTATGAACTAACACCTTTACAGCACATGCTATAGCAAATCTCAATAACGTATGTTATTTTCGTATGAATTCCACTATATTTACTCAAGTTGAAACACGGACAAAAAGACGGCAGACCCCAGGCACTCGGCGTTGGGTATACAGACAGGTTGAAGTCGTAAACACTTTTACACCATGTTAGAAAGTGTCAAAAAAGGGGTAGTTTCCGTAAAACGAAAAAAAAAAACAGAATTTTTGAAAATTTAAAAACTTATATGTTTCAGATATGACGTTACATTGATATTTTTAAAATTCTTAATGGAAAGTATTTCTGTGACGTCACAATTGGTAAAAAGTTGAATTTTATAGCCTCGAACCGAAAGAAAGAAAAAGGTTCATTTTTATTACGGATTAATATCTGGAAAAACTACTAAAATATTCATATTCTTGTAAAGTGTGAAGTTATATTCTTGTGAAGTCTTCTAAGTGTAAAAGAAATTTTATATAATTGTCTGCGTGATATAAGAAGAAAAACAGTATTCCTCTGACGTCACAATTGGTAACATCGCGGTTTATAACCTCGAACAGAAAAGCAGAATAGGGTCCATTTATTTATTTCATTTTCTTTTATCACGTGAAAATCTTTCAGTTGAAAATAAATTACAGAAGAGAAATAATTATTCCGGTTTTTTTTATTTTTTGGCAACGAAAAAAGAAAGATGATAAAATATTATGGAAAATTTTTCAATTTATTCTGTATGAAAAATAGTGAAATATTGAATTATTAAGAAAAATATTTGAATAAAATAAATAAAAATTAGCCTATGCTCATTTCAGACCAATAATCTATCTATATACAAAAATTCAAAGACATTAATCCATCCGTTTTGAAGCCAAGTTCATTCCAATTTTCGGACACACTTTCACATTTATAATATATATATAAGGATATAAGGATGTATCTGCATTTGTTAAAATTTTTTTATCAGATTTCAGAAGTGAAGTTTTGTATTAGTATCATTTACTTAAGTGTTCAAATATATATATATATATATATATTCAAGATTGTTAAAAATAATAAATTTAATATCTAATTTCATTAAAAGTTTCATTTTAAAAAATGATACTAAAGGAATCGCATATAAATGCACAAATATGGCAGGTGTTTGAATTTAAAACTTTGATTCTAGCAATGTTTATTTTAATTTATTATTAATTTAATTTATACTTAGTTAATTTTTTTTTTAAGTTATTGTCAAACTTCTGTATCAAAGCATTAAAGAATAAAAAATTGCTAAAGATTTTGAAAATTACAGTATGAAAGCTGGTGTTTTTTTTTATTTTTTAATTTTTCCCTGCCTGTAAGGAAAGTAAATACTAATTTGAGGCATTAAAAATTTGAATTTCAAGGATTTGACTGATGAAAATTTAACTGTATTTTGGATTTAAAATTACTCAATAGAGAAGATTAGCAAAATTTTTATGAATATTCAAGTAGGAATATTTTTCATTTGTAAAAATCTTGTGAACCTTATAATAAAGGCAATTGTATCTCCCAGAATAAGCAATCTATATGTAGAATGTAATGTAATGAAATTTGTGTAATTAATAATGATATTTAACATTTTATTATGCATATTTTCTAGAATGTTGAAATTTCAAATTTTTCGTCTGATCCTGTTGCCTTGAATTTTGCATCCTGTTTCTTAAAACCATCTGCAAAAAGTGAAAGGGTAAGTATTGCATCAATAAAAAAATAAAAAAAAAATATTTTATTTGATAAAGTTTTATTGGATTTTTCAAGTTTAAAATGAAAAGTGGGAAAAAAGAGCCATAAGGATGTTGGTCTGTGAGATTTCCAATTCCTCCCATTAAGTTTAATGCTGTAGACATGTGTTGCATCATAATTTTTAAATATCTTCTTGGGAAATTAATATTTTAGATTCCTTTTTTTTTTTTTTTTTTTTTTTTTTTTCTGTGTTCTTTTCTTGAAAAATGTTCCTTTTTTATGCTTCTAAAACATGTACTTAATTTATTTGAAAGGTTAAACTCTTATTCAGTTTTGTTAAGATTTTGACATATAAAATTATAAATTAAGTTTGTATTTTAGAAAAAGATTGATAGCTAAAAAAAGAGACATTCTATAAGAATAGTAAATAGCAAAAATATATAGGTGCAGATTCCCAAAATTTTTAAGGAGCCAGTGTCTCATAAACTCAAAAAATCCATTCACCACATTGAAAAAGAAATGCATAAAACCAGTAGCGTTTATATGGGGGGGGGGGGGGGATTTGGGAACTCTAAGTGAAAAATAACCTAACATGTACAAAATAATAATATAAAATAAACAGACTAATTACATCAAACATGTATACTTCATTTAATCAAACAAATATTTAATATATTAAAAAAAAAAATCACAAACTATTTCAGGAATGATTCTGTTCCAGCTTCTCCGAAAATTGGAGGCATTTGATTCCAAAAATTCAGACATACAAAATATCAAGAAATTTGATAAATAGTCACCGAGAAAATTAATTTTATCTATTGTGAGTAGAAATCTTTTGACAAAATTTACAGGTTTTTTTTAAAAAAGAAAAAAAAAAAAAAGAAGGAAACAAATTTTGTTAAATGTACAATAAAACACATAAATTTTGTCAAAAAATTGCAAAAAACGCATACTTTAGTCAACGTATTGCAGAAAATCTTAATTTTATCAAAAAATCACAGAAAAAAAATTATGAATTTTACAAAAAAAAAAAAAATAAATAAATAAATAAATAAAAATTAAGGAAAAAAATGCAAATTTTGTCAAGGAATTGCAGAAAAAATGTGATTTTCATCCGAGGATCGCAAAAAAAAAAAAAAAAAAAAAAAAAAAAAATCCAGTTTTCACCAGATTATTGTGGAAAAATTATAAATTCGCCAATGGATGGCAACTTAAACACCAAAAGGTAGTTTCCAAAGCAAAAAAAATTAATCTCCACATGGTGACTGGCGATAATGAATCTGACCTATAAAAAAATAAGCTAATGCAATGTATTATTAATATTATTATTTTAATCTGAAGATGTAAAGTAATAAATATTATAATTTTATATATTCTTTACATTGCAATATTTAAATCCCCTTCTTGCTTAAAAAGCAAAAGAGTAATTGTTTCTTTCAGAATATATTTGTTATATTTGCTTGTATTTATTATTTTAAATTAATAATGTGGAACTGAAATTGAAAATTTTATTTATGTTTTATGTAGGAAAAAGAATGGCAACAAAAAATGTGTGGTTTTTTGTTTGAATGTGCAACCTTAGAAAAAATGGAAGCTCTTCCCATATGTGTCGCTATGATTCAGGTAATGCTGTTTTATCAGAACTATTAAGTTGTTAACGATATTATATTTTCTTTACTTCATCCGGATGCATTTGACACGTAAAGGTGTTTAATGTGCAAACATGTGCTTCAAAGGGATTATTATTTGTTAAAAATTTTGTAATATTATTAGTGTGAAATTTTCACCAAAAGTTTGGAATAAAACTGAAACATGAATTATTTATTTGCAACTTTTTAAATGTTATTTAATCTGTTTGAATTATAATTGTTTTTTGTAGATGTCAAAACAGACCAACTTCATGCATCATACTTTTGAATTGTGGCAGATGAAAATGGTCTCTGCATATGAAAAATGGATTAAACGATATTCTTCTCAGTATACATCACTTACTCTTTTGAGACCTGACTTTAGACTCTCTATCGATAGTGAAATAAGATCAATTTTCAGTGATGTAAAAGGTTTGTCCTTTTTTCCCTTTTATAAATGATATTAATGTTTTTTTTTTATGTTAAAATTTACTTAGTAAATATTGCAGTATCTGTGCTTGAGAAAGTTAAGAAAATATAGTCAAACTGTGTGGTATGTCGAACCTTGTACATAGTTTATACTTATTAGATGTAAATGATCTCTAAGAACATTTCTTAAAACTTTTGAAATTTAAAGAGGGTGATAAAGTGTAAAAAAAATTCTAAAAAACTTCTAGATGGAGATTTTTACACAATTTTAGGAAGTATTAAGTCGATTTCAAAAATAATAGCTGTAAATTGTTTGTAACGGCCCTTGCTTTTACATAGTCTATTTTATGTCGGTGTCACTGCCATCTGGTGGTTGTAAAAGAAAAAAATGTTCTAAACTGCAATTTTTTTTTTTTTTTTTTTTTTTTTTTTTTTTTTTTTTTGTCAAAAGATGCACAATGCTTGAAACATGAAAATTAGCCTGGTAGTTATCAATAGAGATGTAAATTTTCCAAAAAAATTGAAGTGGTGCAAAAAAAACTTTTTTTTTCTGGATTTTTTTGTAAAAAATTGGAAAAATTGTTTTTTCACAATTGTTTTTATCAAATAAATTATATTTTCTTAGAGAATATTAAATAACAAACATTTTTTTTTTCATTTATCTGTATTAAAAGAAAATTATTTTCTCTTTATATGACTATACTAGCTGTTTTGCCTGGCATTGCCCGTGATGTTATTCAGTTTTCAAATGTGTTATTTGCTTTCTAAATGACCCTTAAATTAAACTCAAATTTCTATGATTTTATATCTTTAAGTCCATTTTGTCAAAATTTATATTTTTAAATGGAAAAATCGCGAAAATATATTGAATTAAAAGCACATGCTGTTTGGTATTTTGTTTTCTATGTAATTTGATTTTTTGGAAACTATGCAAACCAAAAGCGAACAAAACCACGACGGAACACTCAGGTTTTTACTGAATTCGTAAAAATTTTCACACATTTTACTTTGTAAAAAAAGAATTCTATCCATACGAAAGTTCCAAAATTTTTTAAAGTAATGTAAATCTGGTTTATTGAAAGGCTCTAAAAAAATTGTGCTAAAATATGGGCATCTAGTTACTTTTAGCCGGGATGTAATTTGTGTTTGTCAGTGTATTTGAACGGGTTAAATCTCATATATTTTTTAAACAAATTGCAAAATAAATTATGAGAATGTTTTAGCTTTAAGAAAATATTTTCGGTTTGTCAGGACATATATAGAATTGTGCCCTGCAAAGGCAAAACCGCAATGAAACAGTCTGGTTTTTATTGATTTCCTCAAATTTTTCACACTTTTTATTTTGTAAAAATTATTTCTACTCGTCTGAACGTTTTAAAATTTTTTAAGAAGGTGTAAATTTGATCTATTAATTTGGGCTGAAATATGTATGCTTAGATACTTTTAGCATAGAAAAAATATTCTATACGTGAGTCGCAAAGTGCCTCCTTTTGCCAATGTATTTAAAAGGGTTAAATCTTATATTTTAAAAACTGATTGCATCATAGATTATAAAAATGTTTTTAAACTTAAAGAATATGTTTTTTGTTTACCGGTACCTATAGGATTGTGTTTTGCTAAGTCAAAACCGCAATGAAAACAATCTGTTTTTTATTGATTTCATCAAATTTTTGGCACATTTTATTTTGTAAAAAATATTTCTCTCCATCCGAATGTGTCGGACGTCGTCCGAATGTGTTTTTGTAGGGAGTATAAATTTGGTCTATTGAGAAGATTTTAAAAGATTGAGTTGAAATATGCTCATTAAGATAATTTTAGTATGGAAAAAATATCCTCTCTGTGAGTCGCAAAATGACCTTCTTTTGCCAGTGTATTTGAAAGGGTTAAAATCCAAATATTTTAAAACCAATTATACCATCGGTTAGAAGAAAGTTTCAACTTTAAGATCCTATTTTTGGTTTGTTTATATCTTAAAAATTATGCCCTGGAGGGGCATTGACAAAAGGGAGAAAAATAGTTTTGGAAAAAACAACCATTTTTGAATATTTGTTTTCAAAGGGTTAACTGCAACATTTTTTCGAATTGATTATTGCATTTGAGACCTAAAAATATGATCTTTCGAAATATGTCTTTTAAGTTTAACTATATCGAGCAGTTTGGTTGATTTGGATTTAAACAAAATGATTCAAAAACAGAAATAAACGGGGGAAAAAGGTTCTTCCTACGTTTAGATGCGTAATTGAGTTTCTGCGCATGTGCAAATGTTTTCTTTCCCAGAACATTAAAAAAAATGATTTTTTGAAGAAAGTGAATTCCGTTTCATAATTAATATCTATGAAACTAATCAAAAAATTAAAATTCTGAACTTCAGGTGCATCAAGGAGAGATATTGGGCTACTCTCAAAAAAATTTTGAGCTTCATACGTGCCGTAGATTTTGCTAGCCATTGCAGACACACACACAGACAGACAGTTTTGTTCTTTTATTAGTATAGATTATAACAGAAAAAAATAAATAAATAAATAAAAGCAAAGCTTGCTTTTGAAAGTTTAGTTTTTTTAATTTGCATAGTAACATTCTTGTTTTATTTAATGCTATTGTTTATTATATCATGCCTCTGCTGAAATGATTTTTCAGTTACATGTTTAATTACCAATTGACCTAATGTAAAAACCTTAGCCAATATCTCTGCAATTTGGAATCAAATGTATTATACATCCTAATTACATTGCATTGTTTTTTAAGTGTATAAACGATACTAGTTTAAAGAAACAAATAGTTGCAATTTTGTCATATCTTGAATATCAGTATTCAAATCTTCCATTGTTTAAAAAATATATATTTTTACAATATTACATCACCCCCACACCCCGTTACAGTTACAATTTTCATTTCCTTTTAAAAATATATTTAGTTTTGGTATAGCTTTCCAGTTTCGAATCAAAAAAAAGTTTTGATTTAGTTTTATAATCTAAACTCAAACAAAACTAAGTTTTAGTTTGACTTATTCAGGTCTGCAGCCAAAAAGGCATAATTTTTATTGACTGTTAGACTTTTACTCACTGAAACCAAAAAAATAACTAAATAAATAAATAAATAAAAACTATTACATCAAGTTTTCATCCAAAAATGATGTTTTTAGTTTAGTTAAACTTAAAATTTCTCTTTTTATCCTGAAATTTGATATCCCATTCTTGAATAAAAAACCATATCCAATAATGTTTCTATATAGTAATTTCATATTTCTGAGAATGGAACTCAAGAGATATAAACTATAAAACATAACACTACAAATAGAAAATGCAAGGAATTTCAGGAACGAACAAAAGCAGTTACAAACAGAGATAAGTTTCTATTATGCTTCAGGAAACTGCTAAAACTCAAAGCTTAATCAAAAGGGAAAATATAATTTGGAACATAGTTACTTGTAATAAAATAATGATTTTTTTTTTCATTGCATTTGTAATTTTCAATGTAAACTTCCCATGTTTGCTGTATGTGATGCTGGGAAATGGAGGTTATTTTTAGATTCAGCACCATGAAAAAAAAAAAAAAAAAAAAAAAAAAAATCATCTATAGCAGGCCTGTCCAACCTTTTACTAAGCAGGGGCGCAACTCAGCTTTTGGCAAACAGTGAAGGGCGCCATTATTAAAATGGCTCAAAACACGCAGCAAAATTATCTACAGGTACTAGTAATGATACATATATGCAAATTTATTTCGCTATTATAGAAGACATAAGGCCCTTATGGATACGAAATAATACCATGTGAAAAATATCTTCAAAATAACTATAAATCGTGGTAAATTTCAATTATACATTTTTCTTCGAAGGGATATATAGATATGTATATATTTTTTTGTTTGGAGCCAGAAAACTAAATCTCGCATATTCATTCAGATAAAAATCATACATTAAAATAAAATGGTAACCATCGATATTGTTAGATTTTTGGGGGAGTAAAAATGAAGGTGCACATTTGCCGGTATGAAAAGTACAGAATCATAGACAGGCGCAATATAGTGATCAATCTATGGGATGTTCCAAAGAGAGTCTGGAAGAGAATGAAAATTTCGCATGATATTAGAAATAAAAAGAAAATTACCTAAATTCAAAGTTCTGAGAAAGGAAATGACAGACCCTTTCCCGTCTTTAAAACAGATAATGGGCCAGCGAAAAAACATAATTTTTTTATGCAAGAAATACTTTTGAATGGGTTTTTTAAATATCTTATGCAAATATAAAGGATTTTTAATAAAGCTTGCTTTAAAAAGGAATTTTATTCTTAAAAAAAATGCTAGTAACATACAATCTTCAAAAGGGCACCAAGAAAACTTGCAAATGGCGCCATGGCGCCTGCAGGTGCCGCGTTGGACAGCCCTGATCTCTAGCAAAATTATGAAAAATACAGCATAGTAGTGCCATCTGTAAGGCAATTTACACCAAAAACTAAACAACATTATTTTATATCAGGAACTAACTGAATTTAAAGTTTGATGAAAAATTGCCTTGTAGTTCTTAAGATAAAGTTGTTAGGATAATCATGAATAATGCAGCATAGAAGCATCTCCTGTTGAACGATTTACATCAAAAAGTAATCAGCACCAATTTATATCAAGGATTAACTGAATCTAAAATTTTATGGAAATCTGTACATTAGTTTTTGAGATAGAGCTATTGTGGAAATCATGAATAATGTAGTATAGCAACGTCATCTTTTGGGTGATATACACCAATAACTAAACATCTTCAGTTTATTCCAAGGTGTAACTGAACCTAAAGTTTTGTGAAATCATTAGCATCAGTTCTTGAGATAGCATGCCCACAAAATTTTGAGCCCACAAAAAGAGTGACATATATTTACCAAAAAACATACAATCATATTCAGGATCTTCTAAAACATGTAAATTCACCAAAAACCGGAAGTCAAAATTTTTCATGAATAAATGAAATTTTGAATCATTAAGAAAATCTTATGCTTATAAGAGAACAAACCACTGTGTCTGCCTCTGTGTGTGTATGTGATGGCTAGTGGAAATTATGGCACATATGAGGCTCAAATTTTTTATGAATATAGTTCAAGGCCTCTCCTAATGTACTTACACTCAGAATTTTAAAATTCTAATAATTAGTTGATAAATAAATTAAAAACTCATCAAACAGCCCAATTAAAAAAAAGTATTTATTTCCTAAAACCACACGTTGGCTAGATTTTGGACCTCAATTTGAGGCTTCCAAGACTGTTTAATCAAAACTCTCCCCTTCAAATCGCAATAGCTTTGAGACAAGGTTAGCATTTTGCAGACATTAGACATTTTGTCTGCTTTATAAAACACCTGTTTTGCCATGGCAATAAATGTACTGTTATATATATATATATATATATATATAAATATATAAAGGAGTGTATCTTGTATTCTACTGGGCCTAAAACTCGAAAATTATACAGCTAGAAGCAGAAAAAATTTCCCTTTATTCTAATAATTATTCTACTGCGGTTTCAGGAAGTAAAAAAAAAAAATCATGAAATATTGATATTGATATATATATATATATTTCCTTGGAAAGAATTGAAATTTCTGCCCTGGGTGCATGTGTTCATTGCAGATAGTGATTCCTTTCATTAGTAGGCATTTTTGAACAAACATAAAAATTTTAAAATATTAAATTTATAATTTTAACTTTTATGAATTCAGATGTAGAATTGTTCGCTGATTTAAGACATAATTTCTTCACTGTATCTCAATTACAACTTTAGATATTAATTATTATTTGATTAATTGGGCAATTCAAACTCTCATTTTAAAAGCCAGTCTCCAAAACTGCAAACGATTTTTATAGAGTGCTTTGGAATGCTGTTACTTTTTTAAGAATACATCATTTAGAGATTTTAAAGTTGTGCATCTGACCCTATTTTCAAACGCTGTTTAATAATATATACATTTTATAAAAATCAATCCACAATTTTTTGTTTTATTAAAAAATGGATTTTTACAAGAAAAAGAAATACATTAAAAACCCAAATTTATCAGATTAATAAAAACTAACAAACTGATTGTTTTGTGACTTTCAGATAATTTATAACACATAATAAAAATTTAAAAAGATAGGGGGCATCAAACTTCAGGGGGGGGGGTGTGAGCAATAATTTTTTTAAGGGGGAATGATCAAATATTTAAAAACATATCATTTTAGATGCAGATTTTTGACAGAATCATTTAACTGGATTTCGTTCAGAGACAGTTTTGTTGAGAACAGAGTTTTTCTTCTGGTTGTAGTATTTGGAACCAAAAGATTGGGGTTTTTTTGCATGAGCACACTTGCTAAACAGTGCCACAGTAGACAGCATGGATCCAGTTTTAGGTTCGTTCAATTCCAGATTGGGTACTTTTTATGAGATTTTACAATACAGATTTTGACTGCATTTAAGAATATTACTACGGAACCAAGCAAACCCGGGCAACCCAGCTAGTATTTAAGTAAAATGAATAAAAAATACCCTATGTTTTTTTTTTTTTTTTTTTTTTTTTTCTTGTTGTAATCCACCTATATGTATAGATACTTAAGTCATTCATTTTGATGCTAACTTCTCCAAACATTCCCACATACGTTCAAATTTGATTTATATTGCTGTTAGTTTTCTTTCATGTTGTGAGTGAATATTTTTTTAATATAAAATTTGAATAATAATAAAATAGGTAAATTGAATTATAAAAGCATGAAATATTTTAAATAAACATTTTTCATATCTGTGAAAAACTATTTTAATATATTTATCTTGCAGAAATAAAATACATCGAACTGCCATGTATTTTTATTAATCTCCTTTGTTGTTCACTCAGTGTAATTTTCATGAGTATAATGAAATGTTAAAAAGAAAATAATTTCTAGTTTAAGGTTCTAAAATTTAGGAACAGAAATTAAAAATCTACTGAATGAAAATAGAATTTTAAACATTTATTTTTCTTTATTGATTTACAGGCAGTATTTTTAATGTTTTTCTTCCTCCTGATTTATTTTTTTTTTCTTTAATGTATTTTTCAGGATTGTTAAAGTTTGTGAATGCATATACATATGGAGAACCAAAAATAGATCATCAAAGTAATATTTTTATTTTTTTTATATGTGTTGATTATATTTAGTTTTATTCTTTATGGTTTATGGTTATTTTTGTAAAGTAGTTTTTTTTGAAAAGTTTTGTTTGAAATATTATCAGTTACTAATTTATCTTAATTTTCCTTTTTTCCTTGATTTTCAATTTGGGGTTTCTAAAGATTACATAAGCTTTAATTGTATATTTTTCATACTTAAATTATGAAATTAATTATAATTCATTATAGTTTAAATTATATATATATATATATATAAGGTCAAACAAAAACTGTTTGCTGTAATACTCAGTATTTATAAATATAATGTATGATGTTTTGTTAAATGTTATACAATAAATTTAAGGATACTGTGCATCATGGTGTGCTATAACTCTGAATGAAATTGATGTAGATTTTTTGTACATTTAGAAATTCTATTTATTTAGAAAAATGACAACTCTGTCTCATATTTAGCTCTATATTCTATAACTTAGTCTAAAATATTTATTGCTGTGTTTATGTATATAAAAAAAAGATCTTTTCATATGTTAAGTTTAAAATTAAATTTGTTTTATTTTTTAAACCTTAACTTTCTAAGTTTGAATTTTGCTAATAAAATTCATCTACACATTTTACATAGAAATACATTAAAATTGTTCCTGAATTTATGATCATTTTTTAAAAAGTTGCATCTAATAAAAATAACTCACACAAGTTAACTCTTTAACAGGTCTGTCTCGTTTTTTTCTGTTTCTAGAAATCATGTGGTTGCAGACAAAAATATTTTAAACAGAATGTTATTTTGAATCATACATATAGAAAGAAGTGATATTAAAGATATTATAGAATCAAACTGTGATTAATTAATATAAATGTTTTGCAATTTATAAGCATTATTATGAAAACACGTGAAAACCCTTGGACGGTGAAAGAGTTAAATTGTTACTTATTAATTTTGAATGGATTATCATATTTTTCCATTTAAGTCTGGATTCTGTCATAGTTAGGTTCTTTTTCACTGCTTTTATTTTATTATATATATCTATATGTATGTGTGTGTGTGTGTGTGTGTATTTTTGCCTTTAAATCTCTATTCTTTGAAAAAATTAATTTTAAAGTTTTGTAAAATAAAGGCTATTTTAAAATATATGCATTTTCCATAAATATTTTTGGACTAAGACAATTTTTACTTGAGGATGAAAATATTCCACTCACCTGTATTTTTTAATATGCACTTTTTTGTTTGCATATTGGCAAAAATCTGGACCTTTATAATTATTTTTTAAAAAAATATTTTTGATATCTTGTTTATACATAGTTATGTTTATTATTTTATTTCCTTTTTTTGTAGCTTTAAGGTATTACTTACTGTTCTACTTGACTGAAAACTGGAAGTCTGTCGATAACAATCTTGTAAAATTTCCATCTCCATTAGCACCATTTTTATTAAGACATGATGTACATAACATTAAAACAGCAAACTTAAATTGTAATCCAAGTAAGTTTTCTCATATTGGTATAACAGTATTATATCTTTGAAATATTTTGTATACATTTTATAAATGAAAGTAGATGGACACAGGTTCTTTATTTTTAAAAATAGCTGTTTAAAATTGAAACAATAAATTCCTATTTATTATGATCAGGGTTCTTGTTGCCGCTCACCAACACGTCAAATCATGACAAAATTCTCCATTTGGTGAGTAAAAGAACAATCAGATTCGTTAATATGTGAGTGCTTGATTTCTACTCTATTTTTTGGAAAATTTTATCCGCATTGTACCAAGCCATTTACATTGTTGTGTTTACAATACAACTGATTCAGCACAAATTCAGATTAGGTACACCCAAAGACAAAAATGACTGTGCAATATATATTTAGCTATTGTCAGTTAATCACTATCTATGTATTGGTGTCACACTGTTAAAAACACAAAATTACTCGCATCAAGTGCCAAATAGAGAAGTTTTGCTGCAATGTGGTGTTGAAATAAGCCATTTATCATACTATTTAACAGTTGTAAACAAAGTAATGGCTGGCTGGTCATGTTTTTTCTATAGGTAAAGAGTCAAAATTATATAGTATTTTTTAGCATACTTAGAATTTAGAAAGTGTGAGAATTTATTTCACATCACAAAAAAACACTCTAAAAAATAAAAATAGTTACATAAATACAGGAATTGAGATCATATAAATTTGGCTATTGTGACTTTATCATAGTTGGGTTTAGTGCACACCTCAAACATTATGGCTTTATTGTACATGCACTCCTCCTGTGTGGCTTTAGTGTTAAAAATAAGGAAATTGTTTGGGAGTGTCTGAAAGAAAGGTTGTAGTGACGTTCGATGAGCATGTGGACCACTTGTTCAATGAAGTAGTGCTGTTTTCCCAGTGCACCCATTAAAGGACCTGGTATGGGTTGCAAACTGCATGTTCTGAGAATAAGCAGTGGCATTATAATTGACATCCTCCATCTCTCCCCCCCCCCTCCAAAAAAAAATTGCTTTACCTTCCTTTGTTGTCCTTCCTCTCAATGTTTGAAGTACTTTACTTTTTTTCCCTTCTCTATGCATTACTTTTTGGTCAGTGGCATTATAATTCACACCAGTCAGTGCAGATTATTGCTGCCAGGTTGTATGCTTTTCTCATAAGTTATATGTTGAGCATTTTTTGATCCTATCATATGGTGTACATTTAAAATTCTCACGTATATTGATTTCTTCCCTTTTTCTACCTCATCTTAATTTTCGTATTTCAAAAACAATTTTTTTTTTCAATTTGCTTTAAATTTTTATTTTTTGCATAAATAAATAAAAAAAAAAAAAAAAAAGTTAATTGAATCAAATGTTAAAACAGCTTATCTCCTATCAGAATGACAAAAATTCTGGCAGAGTTCTGCACATTCAGGAACTCTTGGGTAACATTACTGTAGATTATAAGTATCTACATTATAAAAATTTTAATTTAGTATGTCTATATACTATGTTTTAATATTTTGTTGGATTTATTAACTCCCTGTATGCTTAAATACAAACATTTATTTTTATAGTTTGTCTATTACTAAAATTTTCATGATCATCATTGGATGTTTTGACTTTTTTCTTTTTACAATATAATTAATTTTTAATCCATGATGTAATATTTTATTTCAAAACTATTTAAAGAATGTAATAGAATAATGTAATACAAGTATATTTGGAAAATAATGATTGAAATATTTAATTGATAATCTTTTATAAGCAAATGTGTTACCGAAAATATTACCAGCATATTCAACATAGTTTAGTATGCTGTAAAAAAAAAAAAAAAAAAAGATAATAGTGCAATAAAAAAATGTCGATCAAGTCTTCAGTTTTTTATGGGAAAAATCTGATAAAAAATGTCAATCAAGTCTTCAGTTTCTTTATGGGATAAATCTTATAACGTAGTTATATTAATGCTTAAATATTCTATTTTTCATCCCCTTCCCAAATATAACATTTTATCGAAAAGAGCCCTGTTTCAATATAAATCATTTCTGCTTCATGTTATTAAACATAATGATGCTACTAAGTTATCTGTGAGATTCAATAATTAATTAAAGATATGCGATAATATAATGCATTTAAAAATAATTTTTAATTATACTTCCTTTCTTTTTGTTTATTTGCAGATATTCTGTCCAGAATTTATGTTTTATGATTATACTAGCGGCCCGCCCTCGCTTTGCTTCGGGTAGTCCCGTGTCAATTCTGACACCGCAAATTGTTACTACCACTTCATCCCATTGAATTCAACTACTAAAACCACTACTCTCCTTTTAAGTAGTCGGGTAAAAAGTAGCCTGTATGTTAATCTAAGGTGCCAGATAACTCCATACAAAGTTTCATAAAAATCGATCATTCCGTTCTTACGTTATAGATGGTGTAACTAACACGACTTTGTTTTATGAATATAGATTATAGCAGCCCTCCCAGGCTTTGTACGGGTATTAAAAAAAATTAAAGTTATACATTTTTACACACATGCTCATACTCTTCTTTGTGGGTGGAGTTATTAAAAAAGTGTAAACTTATAAAAGAAAATTCGGATATTAGTATTATTTTTTATTTATTTGTAATTCATACACTACATTTTTACTTATTTACTTTTTACATTTTTACCTATTCATTTTATTTTTACAACAATTACAGGATGTCTTTATACACAATAAATCTTGTAGGGTTCAGCCTGCGTTTGCAATGCATAAGCGGAAAAAATGAAATTATTTACGACATCACATTAAAAACCTCAAAAATAACAGTATTTCTCCACTATTTAATGGATGTTATTATACATATAAACCTTCCTCTTGAATCACTCTATCTATTAAAAAAAACCGCATCAAAATCCGTTGGGTAGTTTTAAAGATTTAAGCGCACATAGGGATATAGGGACAGAAAAAGCGACTTTGTTTTATACTATGTAGTGATGCAGTTATCTATTTATAAAACTTAAATTATTTAATTATTTAGATAACTGCAATAGCAGATGTAATTTTCTGAAATAATGTAAATAGTCGCCTTTATTTTGCAGTCTGTACAGAGTCAAACTTGATAGGGTTATAATATTAAAATACCAATGGCGGATCTAAGGGGGGCCCCCCCCTTGAGCCCAATAAAGGGTCTGCAAAATGACATTAGATGCATGCACAGAAAAGTGGTTAGATCTAAATTCGAAATGGGTGCGACCCGGGCCGGGTCGCGCCAACTTAATTATATCGGGACTGGGTCAAGTCTTTACTCTTTTAGAACTGGGGCGGATCGGGTCTTATTTTTTTCTGAATGCGATCCCCCCCGTCCTGGGACCATAAAGGTTTTCAAATCAACATGAGAGATCTTCATGGAATAGGACTTAGGCTGAATCTTAAGGTCGGGCCGCACCTATTTATGAATCAGGCAATGGTGGATCTAAGGTTGGGATTGGGGAGATGGCGAAGGGGTGACCGCCCACCCGAGGGTCAGGCTCTCCAGATCCGCCCTTGTAAAATACAGGTTAATTTGGCAAATTGCAACCCCTTTGGATAGGTCATGTAAATTTAAATAATCTCATTGACTTTTCATGTAATTTTTTTTTTTTTTAACTCTGTTTTATTTTGCATTTTCTGAACTTGCCATGGCCTAGATATATTTTTGGCATGTAAGATGTACTTCTGCTTGTTGCCACTTCTGTCTCGAACTTCTGCCTTAACAGTTGTATTAAAGTTATGGGGCTATCCCATCTCTTGTGGGAGTTATGTTATTTTCTGTATTTTTCAAAATTTCCTTTTAACTTAAAGTTTGTATGCAAAGAATTTTCTTCATATTTTTTGCTATTCATCACGTTTCTGCCCTGACTTACTCTATAAATCTGGTAGTCCTTGTGGAGATAGACTAATGGTTCTTCCTTTTTTTTTTTTTTTTCTTTCCTCTTAAAATGATTCTTATTTCTTTCCACAAAATTCTAATATTTTATTATTTAAATAAAAATGAAATCATCGCTTTTACCCACATTATTTGAAATATTTATTGTAGTCTAACAGTTATGAAATGTAAGTTAATATCTCTTAAAGATAAATAAATTGTGGTGGGCTTACACCAGGGTTCATAGTCTCAGCACAGTCAGAAAGGAAAATTCAGTTAAAATGATATTATATTGATAATAATAGTAATAATGAATTTCATAAAGAATAATACTCAGTTTTCTTTAAATATGATATACTTTTCCTGGAGCATGTACACTTGGATTTTAGATGCATTCATAGATTTAAAAATAAATAAATAACTTAAAACTTTTTATTTATTAAAACTTTGCATTTATCAAATAAATTGCACTGATATTTAAAAAAAGTCATATCAGGCATATATGCTCAGTGCTATTTTCCATGTTTTATAAAAATTCTTCTTCCACAATTGATCTCCGTGTGAACATGTTTGACAACAAATATAAGTGATTTTGGCAATAATGCAGTATGTTTAATTAAAAAAATCCATTTTTATAAATCTACTGCTAATTTTGTGTCAAATAATCTATACTAATAAAAGAAAGTTTCACTCTGTGTGTGTCTCTGTGATGGCTAGCGAAATCCAATGTGTTTACAAAGTTGAAAATTTATGTGAGTGTAATCCAAGACATTCCCGGATGCGCATGATGCTCAGAACTTTTTAAAAATTATTAGCAGAATTATTAAAAATTCGTTAAATATGCATTCTTTTTTCTGATAGTCAGAAGCAAGACAGCATATATTCTTAGTTCAGAACAATTCTTTTTATCTAAAAATAAAACATATGCTTTCATTTGAATTCACAGATGGTGGAGTTTTCTAATTTTTACTAATTTGAGAAAATCAAGAAAACTATCTGAAGTATTAATTTAAAGCTATGTATGCATACATAATAATAATAAAAAAAGTAAATAAATAAATAAAGTGGTCAGTAATTTTTCTCAGTTTTTGCAAAAAACTGAGACAATTTAATAAAAAGAAAAGTGCTGAGTTAAACTGATGGCATTGAATTCGCAGGCTATTCACACTGATTGTATATTATACTCTTATTTCAAAGAATAATGCCCCTCGAAAAATAAATTAAAGGGAGGATTAGCTCTCCCATTTCCTCCTTTATTCTTAATTGATGAACCTTTAAATCTAATCAGTGAAATGTCTTATTAGAATAAACTGGTACACCAAATTTGAAGCAAATTGGATAAATCTACATGAAAAACTCATTTACCCAAATAAAAAAAGAAGGGGTGGGGGTGTTAATTCCTGTTTACCTTTTATACTTAACCAATGCACCTTCTAAACTAATCAGGGAAGTGTCTTATTAAAATGAACCTATATGCAAAATTTGAAGTAAATTGGATACTTCTATCATTAGTTATTCCATTTTGCATATACATACAGAACCTATAGACCAGGCTTTGATAGCCTGTGAGCTAAAAATGAATTAAGACAGAGATCAGCATTTTCAATAAAAATTCACTAAAAAGAGATCTGGTTGATCCCTCCGTTTACTTTCCTGAAATAATAGTGAACTAATGAGGGATAATAAATATAACTAAGGTATCACTTTGAAAATATAACAATATTATATATAAATACATTAATATAATAAATATACAATTTAAACATATGTATGTATTACTGAGATAGTAATATAGAAGATATTTTTATATTGGCTATGACATACTAGTCTAATTAGAGTTTTAGCTCATTTGAAAACTCATGAAATGAACAAAAGTTCTCTTGGTGCAATTAATTCGACTCCGTGCATTGTAGTATATACTCTCATATCATTATTATTATTTTTTTTTATTTAGGTATACAAAACTGGACAATATAAAAATATATGCATGCTTATATAAGATATTTAATAATAATAAATTAGCAAAAAATTAATCATAATTGAAACTATGAAAACAATTATGCTTTCAGTGTTAAAATGAAGCAGCAAAGTATGTCATATGTAAAGGAGTCTTATTATTTCTTGTTTAGTTATTCATATGCAATTCACATAATTACAACTTCATCTTACTTGCAGAAATAAGAAAAGTTTATCTGCTGCTAATATTATCATATACATCTGGTTCTAATTTTATTGTTTAATATATATCAAACTGTGTATAATATTGAGAATTTAAAACTATTATATTAACATAACTTTTCTTAAATGTATTTTTAGGTGATTTAAGTCTGCCATACCTTTATAGTCTATTACGTGGCTCTAATGTATCAATATCATCCATGATGTCCATATCATCAGTGCTATCATCATGAACTGTATTTATATGAAGATGTATATTTTTAACTTAAATAAATATTTTTTAAATTGGTGTAATTTGCTGTATTTAATTTGTATAAAACTACATATATACTACAGCTCTGGCTGTTACAAGAGCTACTTTCACCAAGACCCATAGATAGACTTCAGAGACTGTAAAAACATGGTAATGTATCCTGTTTTAAAACGATTACCTGATTATGGTAGCAGAGTTTAGTGGAAAAAAAAAAAAAAAAAAAAAAAAAAAAAAACGGTTTTTTGGTTTAAACCAGGTTTTTTAAAACACCCTTTTTTATTACATATACATGCATATTTATTGATAAAAATAGACACTGTTGTATTATAAGTAGTGTAACTTCATTTAAAATAATTTAAATCAAATAATTACAGTGAATTTATGTAGAAAATTGAAAAAAATCATATTTTAATTTGAACAGTATTAGCTAACAGTCTTATGTTCAAAGAAGAAACTGCTCTACACAGTGAAACATTGATACTCTAAAAATCTTTATAAACAATCTTTTGATTGCTAATAATAAACATTTAGATGTAGATTGATAAATATCATATTCTTTTAAACAGTTACTCTAATAATAAATTTGATGTACTTTTTGGAATTTTATTTTGAATGAGAATTTGAAGGCAACTTTTTTGGTCATTAGTTTCAGCAGATAACAGGAAGGAAAAAAAAAAAGGAAAAGATTGTTATTGTTAAAAGGCTATAACTAGCACCCAATCTTTGAATATTGTTATTTGACTTCATATTTTGATTTTAATTTTTAAAGATAATCTCCCCAATCAAGAAAAATTTCTTTTACAGCTTGAGTAAAATTTTAAAAGATCATCGTATTATGTTATTAACTGCGTTAAATAATCTGCATTAAAAAAAAAATTAAACATTTTATATTAAATATTGAATATTTTTAATCTTATTTTATCTTTGATCATTTCACATGTTTGAAGCTTTTTCTTTAGAGAAATAGATTATGTTCACCAATGCATACTAATTTTAATCCTATACATAAAAAAAATGACCTAAACCCACTATATTTAATTCTTATTGTTGAAATAAAGTGTTAAAAGTAAAAAATTATTTATATCCAATAATTTGAAACACGTAAATTATAAAGACAAAATGTCATTAGAATTCTTCTAAAAAAACCAATTGGTTTTTTTGAGAAAAAAACCATTTGGTTTAAACCAATTGGTTTAAACCATGCCAACCCTGATGGTAGAGCAAGAATTATTTTCTCTATTTTAATGCACCATCATGCATATTTTCATGTTAATTGTAAATTATCTTCTAATATTATCTATCATACACTAAATCATAAAAAATAAATCAAAGGTATTTTACTCATGTATTTACTTATATTTATCATGCATTTTCTCAATGAAGTCTTTTAGCCCAGTAAATTTGGACCAAAAAGGGGGATGGATAGCTAAGAAATTCATAATGAGCTAAAATTTTCAGGATTAGCTCCTGAATATGTATAGAATGAATCCTGAAAAGTCTCAAAAAATTTGATGTTGGCTTCCATTCAAAATGGCGAATCAACTGTGGTCGCCAAATAATTCTGCCTTGTTGGATGTTTTTCTGCATATTTACGTCAAAATTGAATATTTTTTGCTTTTAACAAGGAAGGTCTCCACACGGGCATACTCAGAAAAATCTGAAAAAAATACAGAACGTTCTTCTCATGAGACTATATAAGTTTATAAAAAAAATTTCGGCAGAACCTCATTGCAGTGTCCGTAAAAAAAAAAAAAAAAAAAAAAAAAAAAAAAAAAAAAAAAAAAATGCAAATTTCGTTATTTGGCGATTTATTCTTGGTTGGCGATAGAATGCAATTTCAAAAAATATTTTTTCACATCAAATACATTTAAACAAAAAAAAAAAGTGTCATGCTGAACTTGTTTAGATAAATTTAATTTAAATAATTTTTGTTTTCACAATTTCAGTTTGTTTTAAATATAATTTTGTTATATCGATATTTATATGTATTTATATTCAAATTTAATCATCAAAATTTGGGATTTAAAATGAAATTCATAATTTAAATTAATTAAAATTGTTTCAAGCTCAACGTCCAATTGAACATTGTCGATTCGATTTTGTTGCCATGGAAACAGCTGTCTTTTATTTTTGAATTCGCTTAAATGCATGAAAAGAAATTTTCTCTATGACTAGTTTTATTTATTAAAATATTTTTTCCAATGATAATGTAAATAACTACTCCCAAATGGTAATACATATTATATAATATATTATTATTATATAATATATTAAACTCTCTCATTGTTTATTTTAAATTCATGAAATACCTTTAACACTCATTCCAAACATCCAACATTTTCAGTTACATTAAAATCGTTTGCTTTTGGCAAAGAAAGTGCAGCACGCCAAATCGCTTGACACTTACGTCTTTTCACACCAAATATCCAAAAGTATTTTATTTTTTTACATAATTTCTACTGTAATTCGGCCGCTAATTTTTACTGATTCTTTATTACATACATAAGTAGTTTAATTTGTATTTTTTTCAAAAAATTCTGAGTATGCCTACTATGGAGACCTTCCTTGTAAGGAAACCAATGCAGTCAGCAAACATACTAATTTGAATATGAGTTTAGGTTTATAAAATAAAGAAATTATAAATGTATGGTAATATGATTTATTTAAACTGAAATCATTTTAAAAAATAAAAATTGGTTTTTCCTTTGGAGTTTTCACCTATATTTTCACACACAGGCACTTTTTCAATAAAAAATGCAGATAAGAATAAAAAGCAGTGATTGAAGGAATTTCCTATGCATGCGCTCCATACAGATATGGGATGGGATTGGAGAGATTTTGAGAAGGGTCCTTTTTGAAGGATGAAAAGTTTTGTAAAGGGTCCAGTTTGAAGGTAAAAGATTTTGCAAAAGGTCCTTTGAAGGAGGGGGGGGGGGGAGGAAGAAATGTGAAGGGTCCTGTTTTGAGATAGAAAATTTTGTGAAGGGTCTTTTAAAGGATCCATTTTCTTTCTAATCAGATTCCTAAATACTGTTCTTTTTTATTATTATTATTATTATTATTTATTTATTTATTTATTTCACTGTTGAAGTACGAAAATTTGATTTTTTTTGTAAATTTTAACTCTACGTTTTAAATGTGAGCTTGACATTTTTTCAGGTATTAATATTTCAAAGAAAAAAAATATAGGGTAACATCCCCAGTAATTGGCACATTAAGAATTTGTCTTTAAACTTATTTCTATTTTCATTACCAAAAAATAAAATATTTACTTGCAAATATTTTTAAATTAAAGAATGCATATCTGTGCATCTATTTTGCCCATTAAAAGCAAAAATATTTGAAAAAGTATTTTTATAAAAATATATTTATAAAAAGTTGCTGTAATCACCAGTAATTGGCATTTAGACTTTTACACAATTAAAGTAACCCCTTTCAAGTAAACAAACCTGTTGTCAATTAAAATTTAAAATATACTATAAATCAGATAATCATAAATTGAAATGCATGCCTTTTTTAAGCTAGAGAAAAAGCATTTGCAACAAAAATAGCTAATTTGATGCAAGCCATAATTGTTTCTCTTTCCTAGGCGCTATTGTCATCTAGTAGCATAAATCAAAGTTATAATCTTTAAAGTAAATGGACATATAACTGGTATATGGTCTTGCTTTTTTAAAAGACTGGATATAAATCTTATTTTAGGACATTTTGTAGGATGTGCCAATCACTGGTGCATGCCAATTACTGGGGATGTTACCCTATGCAAAATATTACTCAAAAAAATGTTCATTACCAACAAATATGTATCCAACATCTATAAAAATGACCAAAAGTACAAATTTAAACAAATTTTTAGCCTTTGGTTAAGAGACACAAAATTACTAGGTTATTATAACATGTTACCAAACTAATGATGTAATAATGGAACCTGCTAACAAAAAATAACTGTTTTTCCCATCTCTATTGCTTATTCATTTTTGGAAAAAAAAGAGAGAGAGAATTGCAACATTAATTAAATTTATAATAGTAATGAAATGAAACTAGTAAATTTGCTGATCAGTGGTCTGAAATATTAGTTCTGCAATTCCGTTTTGAAATTATTTTATTTAGTTCTAAAAATGTTCAGCCTGCAGTATTGTTTGTTTGATATTTGTAATACTAGTTAGTATAAGCAGTATATCAAGTAGTTTTGAGGAGTTTAACTGTTAAAAAGAGCATGAAATATTCAAATCTATGCATTAATGTACCAAAACATTTTTTTCACAATTTTTTTTCTTTGTATTACCTTTTAAGCCTCTCACTGTCTCAATAATTTTATAAACTACAATTTCCTGACATTTTGTTTTTAAAAATCTGTATTGAAAATTGTTAAAACATTGATTTTACAATAATTAATTTAAAATAAATAATTCTCACAAACATTTTATTAAATATTGATATCCTGATTGTTAAATTTATTTGAAAATAAGTATTTTGTTTCATCAGTATGCCTTCATTAAAATCTGGTTCTAAATACAATAATAAAAACATTTATATTAACATTTCTTTTTTTTTGGGGGGGGGGGGGGGGGGAGGAGGGGGAGGAGACGTGTCCGTTTCTGGAATTTTAATTGCTTTGATATATTACTGATATTTACAATAAAATATTGACTAATATTAGAAAATAAGGTATAAGAATGGTTAAATATTGTTGTTAAATAAATAAAATATTGAAAAAAAATAATCTGAATATAATAATATTCTATTAATTTGAAAATAGTTTTTAATCAAACTCATTAAGGATATCTATTATTGGCACATCTACCCTATATAGCATGATTTAGTTTTAAATATGTATAAATTTTGCTTTTTAAAAAAAATCGTTAAAATAATTTTCTCCTATAACCAAATTAATTTTATATTATAAATATAAATGAAAATTATCGTATGTTATTTACATTAATTACATTGTAATAAATAACACATAAAAAATAAAAATACAACATTTCCTTGGTGTTGTTTAAATTATATCTCGAACTTCAAACAGACGAAAACCTAAAGTTCAATTATTACAGATGCACATGCATTAAGCTTGTGATTTTGTTGCTGCAATGACCAACCCCCCCCCCCCCCCCCCCACTAAATAAAGATTGAAACAATGTCAACAATGCAAGAAATATGAATAGTGCTAGCAAAAAACATGCAATGTGCTAACGATAAGCAGAAATCCCGGTAAAGTAATGCACAGTGTTTGTTTACCTGAACTGAATCATAGGTAAAAAGCGAATTATTGACCTAGTTAGTTGCAGGTCTGACTTCGGGGAAAAAATGACCTAGGCTCTGTTCTTCTTCTAACCAGTTTGTGCAGTGGAAATGGAACAGGGGTTAAAATAACCGTTCTGAGAGGTCTTGAGAAACTGCATTAGAAACGCAGCTTAAGAAGCAAAAAATAGGGTATTTGAAATTGACACTAATGGAAAAGCTTTATTTGGCTTTCTTCTTACAAAAAGAAGTGAAATCCCACTAAAAACACCTCATGTAAAAAATAAGCAAAGTTCTCATGACTCTTTGACTGTAAAAAGTTCCGAGATCATGTGTAGAACCAGGTTTAGTTTTCTTATTAACTGTGACATTTTAATTCACAATTTACTCTCAGTCTGTACACCTTTAGTTTATGATTATTATGTAACTTGGCAATTATGCAGCATGAAAATGCAAAGACTGTTGTTTACATTTTAATACTAAAGTTTATTTATAGAATATTGCATAAAATAACAGTTATAAGAGCACCGAACATGTACATTTGTAGCATGAACATAATTTTATGCAACTTTGTAAGCCCAAGTGTGAAAACTCTCTTGTTCTTAAACTCTCTTGTTAATATTCAGAGTTTTGGATGATTTTCATCCATTGTAATGTGATTATGAGTCAGATTCCTCATTTACGAAAACCTCCACCCATTTGAATCCCATCTTTAGGTTTTTATCCCTCGCTTCAGCCTTAATCGAATAGCACCACTCCAACTAAAAAAAAACATAACAACTTAAAAAACCACTTGATAACGTTTTAAACATGTTTAATGTGATTGAATATGACATTCACAATCACCCATTATTGGCATTATACATGATCTCGGAACTTTTTATAGTCAAAGAGTCATGAGACTTGGCTTATTTTTTACATGAGATGTTTTCTATGGAATAAAACATTTCAATTTCAAGGGAAACATAATTTACTAAACATGCCACCTTTTTCTATCTGATACTTACAATAGATGCCAAATATATCCATGTCAAACTTACAGTAAAACAAAGGTTGCTATATCTCATTTCTTATTTCGTTTGCATACTGCAATTATATTTTACATTTATCTTACAGCTAAATGTTTTGTTATTTTCAAATTAGCAATGTAACATATTCTATGGTTTATAATGAATAAAAAATGAAATGTAACAATTTTTTTTCTCCCGCTTTTAGAGTCACTCCATTTTTTTTTTTTTTTTTTTTTTAAACAAAACCTGATTGATTTCACAATTGAAAGCATCTAGATAATGTCATAATTATCATGTAATCATAAAATCAAATTTAGTTTTCATGAATAGAAATGTATCTCTCTATTCTAAAAAAAGATAACTTATACTGACACTGCCGCTGACATTGATATTTTTGTGACCAAGGGTTTTTCTTCGTTAATATTAAGAAAACTACTGCATAGAAAAATATGAAAAAATAGAAAGAAATGTTTGATAAACATGCGTATGTAGACAATATTTAAATTAAATAATTATTGTAAGATACATTTAATGTTAAAGTTGGCCAAAATCGCTTCATTAAAAAAGTTTTATAGGAGCAAAAACTATCCATGGGAATTCAATAATTTTTAAATGCCTCTGCAAGTAAGTACTGTATATGCACAAGTTTTATTTTTCATTATTTTTTTTCTTCTTTTATTGGCTCTAGTGATGGGCGATAACGAGAAGTTTTTCTCGATTGTATGAACATCTCGATAACTTTCGATTGTGTAAAATTTTTCTCGATGACTCCAGTTTGTAATTACTTTTATACCATACAGGATTCAATTTTATCAAGAGTCGTCTACAGGTGAATGAGCCTATGTTAATAAAGACACGACGGATTCCCTCGCTAGTAAGCCCCTCCTTTCATTGGTGTCTCTAATTTATACGCTATCTTCTAATATGAAATCTCAAACTGAGTCCTCATTGTATATGGTATCATATACCAAACGCGGTGTGCACGCACAGCAAAAACTTATAAACAAAAAAAAAAATCCCGAACGTAATCTCGAATCGAATTTTGAAAACTGCTCCCCCTCCCCCCCAAGGTAACAGGGTGGGGGGAGGGGGAATATATAAGATTGAGGTGCATAAGATCAGTAAGTGGTCACATGCCAAACCACTTCCTGCTTTTCTAAATTCCATATATAGTATAAATATTATTTACTGCAAGCTCCGTAAATATATATATATATATATGTATATATATATATATAGTGGCATTTTGGGACTGCCGACAGAAGTGAAAACTTGAACAATTACTTGTGTAGTTTTTTAATTGTCAGGAAATATTTTATTGTGCAGGAAATACAAGGACCAAGTAACCGCGGTAAATTAACGTCTACGCGTGAGAGGATGCCAGAGTCCCAGCAGTGGTAAACAATTTTTACATAATACAGATGTCATACACACACCACATTGGCGCAATGCTTTTTAGATGCCGATTTAGCGAACACTTCGAAGAAGTTTGAGAAATTTAAATTTCAACCCATTATGGGTCCGTAACGTGACCCAGAATGACGGGAGAAACTTTTTTACGCTAAATTTGTAATGTATGAAGCATAAGCTTTCAATAAACATATTACATCAAAAAATGAAAAATGGCCCCCTTGTCCTCCCCCCCCCCCAAAAAAACAAAAAAAAAACTGGTGCTATGGGAGAAAACTGTAAAAAGAGCGGCGAAGAAAAGTTAGCTATGCTATAATTTTTCTCCCCGTTGTAGAAGCAAAGTTATAGCCTTTTAAAAATTGAAATGAAGTGAAGAAATGAGCAAAATTATGTTGGTGAATAACGAACAGGGAGGGAGGAAACAGCCCTGGTTGTTCTACATAGCTTAAACTTTTACGTTAAAATTGGTAGAGAAAAAAATGAGCGATATTTTAAAGTGTATGTTGGGGGGGGGGGGGGGGTCAAGCTCCTCACCTGTGGAAGAGGCCCTCAAAGAGGGAACTTTAAAACAATATGTCTAGGTTACGGTAACAATGTGACTAGTTCAATAGTTTTTTCCCATCTCAAAAAATTTTCCAATGTGCCTAAGGACGTTTTCAATTTAAAAATTCGATCTAAAATGATAAAAACGCAAAAAGCTTTGAAAACTGCTCCCCCCCGCCGTGGGAACTAAATTCGGAAGGGGGGAGGTAAGAAAGCATCATAATATAAAAGAGTGATCCGAGATCTTCAAGATGATATACAATATGACGGGTTTAAAAAAGTGAAAATTATCCCCTCCCCCGCCCCCCGTCAGTCCACCCTTTCGCCCTCAATTTCCTGCAGCAGACATTTTAATTTTTTTACATTTGATAAATAATGTTTACTGAATGATTCGATGAAAAAAACACACTTAAATTGATAGGTATTGTAGAAATCGCTACAGTTTTAAACATATGTTCTCCAGCCCCTTCTTTGAAAATTTTTTTAAATAAATAATATTTATTGGTGGGTTCTAGGTAAGCGACAACATGGTAAGACTAAAATACGAGAAACTTTGAAAATTAGGTCACAAGTTATTGTCACATTCTCATGCTCCCTTCTGCACCTCGTTTCATGATAAAACTTTCATTTCACAAAGCTTCATTGACAAAACTCTGCTCGATATAAACATACTCATCTCTATTCTCAGCGAGAATGAAAAGCATCCTTATCAAAAAAAGGCATTCATCAGAAAACCGCAAGCTTCTCGAAGTGCTGGTTTTATCAAAGTTAAATTTCATCGCTATTCTTCGATAAAGCTATTTCATCGAGGTAAATTTCCATTGCGAAGAAATTAGTTTTCTCGAAATGTCTGACTTCGGAATGAGATTTGCTGAAATGAGAGTCATATACGGAAGCTCTTTTAACGATTCTTTCATATTATAAATCTTTCTACTTTTGGAGTTGAATTTTAAGGGGCGGGAGGAGGGGAGGGGGATCGATGAGGGGATGAATTTTTTAAATCGTAGCTACACTGCTCAAAACAATTAAAGGATATTGCAGTTTTAGGTGGATTTTGTATCTGGGAAACTTTTTAGCTGATTGATACATGGTCGACAGACATAGTAGGTTATATGAGAATAAATTACACATGTTTGGCAGAAAAAAATGCATTTTATTGCGCATTTGTGTACAAAAGGAAAAAAAACACAATTTGTGCATATGAGAAAAAAAGAATAAGAAAAAGTGTTTTCTTCAAAGAAAATCATTTTCAGTAGGGGGTATGGTTTCCACAGGTGACCAGCAACGTTGAACACCTTTGAGGCATGGACTCAATGAGGCTATTAATGACGAGTTGGGATATTCTGCCCCACTCTTCCAGAAGAGCTCTTTCCAGTTCTTGGAGAGTTTGTGGGGGTTGTTCGCGGCCAGAAACTCGTGTTCCTAGAGCGTCCCAAACGTGCTCGATTGGATTCATGTCTGGAGAACACGCTGGCTATTTCATTCGAATGATTCCTTCCTCGAAAAGGAAATCCTCCACCAGGTTTGCACAATATGGCCTGCAGTTATCGTCCATTAAAATGAAGTTATCTCCGATTGCTGCAGCGTAAGGGACTACAATAGGTCTGAGGATCTCATCCCTATATCGGCAACCAGTCAGAGCTCCATCTCGAATGATGTAGAAGTCAGTGCGCCCGTCAATAAAGATGCCATCATACACCAACACTCCACCGCCAAATCTCACTTTCGTGCACGAACGCAGGATTATTCCTACTGCCACGGTCCCTCCAGATGAAAATACGCCTATTATCCGGATGCACAGAAATACAGGACTCGTTAGAAAACAGAATATTGCTCCATTCACTTCTCCTCCAGTTGACATGCTCGGTTGCCCACTCCCTGCGGTCGTGACGATGCCTTGATGTTAATCTAACACATACCATCGGTCGGCGAGCATACAGACCTACAGCATGGAGCCGGTTTCGGACAGTCTGAGTTGAAATCGTGGTGCCTGTAGCCGAGCAAAGGTGTTGTTGGAGAAGAGTAGCGTTCATGTTTCGGTGTCTCTGAGCTGTTAACGCTAAATACCGATCTTCATTGGGCGTTGTTGTCCGTCTACGACCTTGCCCTGCACATCCACTCTCCAAAAAACTCCTGGAAATGGCACTTTGTGACACTCCAATGGCTTGCGCTACTTCGGCTTGAGTTTGACCCCTCTTCTAACCTACCAACAATTCTTCAAGCTTCTGAATCTGTCAAATGACTTCACTGAGACATCGTACTCGTCGAAACAAAGCAATCACTGAATGCCGATCATCCTTGTCTTCATTCTCTTTTATCCAGTTGAAAGTCAAATTTTATTCGCTGCCGCTGAAGCGACGTTTTTGACGTCAAACTCAAAATTTGCATACTCCACAGTTTGATAACCAGAAAAATTTGCATTTGTGATTCTCTTTTTCTATTTTCGGCAAAAAAAATTTCGTTTATATCTTTATTTTATATAAAACTTCAAATATCCTTTAATTGTTTTGAGCAGTGTATTTCGACATTAAATGTTATTTTTGGTGTGAATTTTTTTTTATGGAACTCTCCGGTAAATATTATTTATTAAATATAAAGATTTTAAAGTGGAGGCTGCGTCATTTTTTAGGTGTATTCTGGAAAAAATGAGTGAACCCACGGGTGACATGTAAATTTCAAACCTAACCTATTTTTACCCGTCATGTTTTATATACATCATCGGAATGTTTTGGCACCTCCCTTTCATTTTACGAATCTTTCTCCTCCTGGAGTTGAATTTCAGAAGGGGGGAGGGGAGAAAAAGCGAAAAGAGGGTGAATTTTTTAAATCTTAACTATTTCGACAATAAATATCATTTTAGATGAGGAGTTTTTTTTATGGAACTCTTCGGTAAATATAACTTAAGCTACTGCTAGTGAAGTATTTTAATTGTAGCTCTTTCGAGAATAACTATCATTTTAGAAGTGGTTTCTTGATGGAACCTTCTAATAAAAATGGCTAATTATAAACATTTTAAAGTGGGGGATGCGTGATTTCCGGGTGTATTCTGTTAAGAAAAAATAAACCTGCGGGTGAGGAGTAAATTCCAAACTTTTTTTGGACCCTTCATGTGATTGATTGTTGGAATGTTTTTGGAACCACTCTTTCATATTATGAACGTTTCTCCTCCTGGGGTTGAATTTCCGCAGGGGGGAGGGGAGCGATGAGGGGTGATTTTTTTAAATCATAGCTATTTTGAGAATAAATTTCATTTTAAATGTGATTTTTGGACGGACCCCTTTGGTAAAAATATTTTATTAAATATAAACATTTTAAAGCGAGGCGGTGTGATTTCCGGATGTATTCAGGGAAGAAAAAAAATAGTGGAGTAGTGAGGAGTAAATTTAGGCTTTTTTATGGACCCGTCATGTGACTTATCATCAAAAAGTTTTCAAACCACTCTTTCATATTATGAATCTTTCTTCTCCTTTCCTCAATTTGACCTCCTTACAGAAGCGCTTTTCAAACTTTTTTGAAATCATTTCGTTTATGTGAATTCAGATCTGATTTTTTTTTTATGGAGACTTCCAATATATAATTTATAATGTATGAAAAATTCACAAACAGCAGGCATGAGATTCCTCCGCGGATCCGCGGTTTTCCGCTTTTTTGTCAATTTCCGCGTTTCCGATTTTTTTATATTAAGGATCGCGGAAAAAACGAGATTTTTGACAAAATATCGCGAAAAAAAGCTATTTTCGTCAAAATATTGCGGTATAAAAGCACGATTTTCGTAGGAAAGTCGAAAAAAATCACTATTTTCGCCGAGAGACCGTAAAAAAATGCTATTTTCGTCAAAATATCGAGAGACAAACGCGGTTTTCGACAAGACATCGCGAGAAAAACGTGGCATCCGTCAAAATATCGCGCGAAAAATGCGATTCCGTTAAAATATCGCGATATAAACACGATTTGTCAAAATATTGCGGAATAAAAATGCGATTTTCATCGAAAGATCGTAGAAAAAAGCCATTTTCGTCGAAAGATCGCGAAAAAATGTTATTTTCGTCGAAATATCAGGAGAAAAACGCGGTTTTCGTCAAAATATCGACAGAAAAATACGATTATCGTTAAAATATCGCGAGAAAAATGCGGATTCCGTCAAAATCTCGCGAGAAAAACGCAGATTCCATCAAAATCTCGCGAGAAAAACGCCGATTTTGGACAAAAGATCGCGGAAAAAACGCAAATTTTGTGAAGGATTTGCAGAAAAAATACGAATTTTGTGATAGAATTGCAGAAAATTTGCTGCAATATTGTTTTCAACAACTATTTTGCAATTGAGTGCCAAATTAAGCATTAGCGTGCCATGTTTGTTAATTGATGTTCTAAGTGAAAATATGTTAAAATTTAAATTGTACAGCTAGCTAAGATTGCTGTGTAAAACATTGTTTCAGAAGTATGAACTTAAAATAGAAAGTTTAATTTCAGAACTACTTATAATAGTGTTTGCATAAATGGATTCACTCTGACCCTCCCTCCACCCCCCAAAATAAAATAAATAAATAAAAAAAACAGGATTTAAACAAAAGTATTGACAGTTTTGTTGTGAATAAAATAAACTTCTTAATTGTCTTATACGCGCACTGTTTAAAATAATTTCTCATTTTTCAGTTCACGCGCTTTTCCTCTTTTTTCAACTTTATGCAATCTCATGCCTGTTTTATATCTTTTGTTGACTCCTCTTTTGTGATACAGTAGACTCCCTTAAATCCGCAAACCAGAAATCCGCAACTCTCTAAAATCCGCACATATTTTATGGATGTAAACAATGAAACTTTCAGTTCAGATATTGGGACAAAAATTGATTTTTTTTAGTTTTGTATCAATTCCATATATTTTTTTATTTGTAATTTTCTTAATAATACTCTATTCATATTTTTTTCATGAAGGAAGAATAAATTTTTTTTTAAAAAATTCAAGATATTGCTGATATCACTGGTAGTCAGAGTCTTCTTACCAAATATATTTATACATTAATCAAGATTTTTTGATTATTAAGCCAGGCTAAGCTTGAAAAAAAAAAAAAATCCTTATTTTATGATTTTGATGTGAATTAGTAATGCACTTTTATGAGGCAAGTTTTTTTGAATAATTTTGGAAAAATACATTTAATCTTTATAGGGAATATTTAATCATACACTATTGATTATTAACTTGACCTTTGATATTAGTACTTTAATCATTTTAAAAATTATCTAAATTTTTATTACTTTAGTTTATTACTTATTTTATTATTTTATTACATTGTAAGCATACATTATAATTCCGATTGCACTATTAATTGTACTCAAATTACTGTTTAAAAAATGTAAACAAAACGACCAGAAATCTGCAAAATTCTAAAATCCGCACAACTTCTGGTCCCAAGCTGTGCGGATTTGAGGGAGTCTACTGTATACCATTAGGAAGCTTTGTAATTACCATTTTATTTTATATACCTCCCACGCTCATCCCCCCCAAACTTTGTCCCTGCGGGAAGCTCTTTAATAAATTTAACCGACACCCATCATGCGATGTACCGTTAGAAAGCCTAATGACCATTTACCCATATTATGCATTTTCATTGCTCCTGCACTACTTTGCCCCCTGGGAGGTCCGTTTAAAGTATTTCAATAGAGAGTCTTCTAATAATGGGAAAATTGTAGATCGTATCTCAATCGATGTACAAAAATCAATAAAAGATTTTGATCACTTTTAATATCATTTTTGTTCTTTACACTAGGAGTGCTTTTGGTTAATTTTTCTTTGGCTATTTTGCTACTCACGACTTTACAGCTTTTTGCAACCAAGGAACGCCGTTACATGACTTTTCTACTATTGCGGCTCCATTATAACATCCTTTCAGTTTGTGGTTGTTTTTTAAATTCATTTGTTTTCAGTTACCATGTATTTACTAAATTATGTAAACATGTAAATTTACTAAATTATTTAAACATGTAATAACAAAGATTTTAATAATCGATTGTAAAACATCTCGATTGTAGATTCTCGAAATTAATTGATGACTTTATCGAATGTGCTTTTTTACGATTACGAATTTTATCGAATAGAAAATTTTCGAGAATCACCCATCACTAATTGGCTCTACAATAAATTGAATAAATTTTCACTTTCTTATAAATGAAAATTGTTTATATTATTTAAATGATTCCAGTTTAAATATCAACTTTTATTAAATAATCGCAGAATGCACCAGAGTAATATTGTAAAAGAAATTATCTATGAAAATTTCATTATTTTAAATCTTAGGGAAATACTAGGGAATTTTAATGCAAGATATTTTTTACCATTCTCCTTTACATTGTTTCATTATTGCTATTTCAAAGCTATTTGGCATATGTTGACATTTAAATAATGACCAAAATATGACATATTTTGGCAAGTATTTATTGCATATAATTTATTGTTCTTTCAACACATATACATTTGTGTATGATTTAGAGAATTTTTGGCAATTTCACCTCCGGTGGTATTAAAAAAAAGTGGTTTAAAATTAATTTACCGTAAAATGGGGTGAATCGGAACACTTTTCATCTTTAACGCTAAAAAAAAGCAACAACTGATTTTTAAATTTTTTTATTTTCCTACTAGAAACTTCGGTATTGTTTTGTTCTTTACTTTTCATGCAAAACCGAAACATTTTTACTGTTTATACATATATTATTTAATTTTTTAATGGCGTTCCGATTCACCCTGCAAATAGGAGTGAATCGGAACAAATGATATAATCTTTATTTATTCCGATTCAAACATTAATAAGGTTAATAAAAACAGGTAATAATAATAAGGGAGGAATAGGACACGTAGATGCTGTGAAACCAAGCCTTTATTTTATATACAAGTAAGATATGCCTTTTTAAAAATTGGAAAACAACTTTTAAATCAAGAAAAACTAAAATTATTTTTTAGAAATTATATTAGTAGAATTTAATACAAATTTTGCCCTGTTCTGTGTTATCCTTTACTAGTAGTCATTGGGTAAGTGAATCTATTGAGTAGCCCCAATCGCTACATGTATTAATACGATCTACTAATACGCCCTCATCCCCAGCCCTTAGTACTGTTTGCATCCCTCTCTTTTAGGTAGCTTTCATTACAAAAAGTAAAAAGCTACCTATTGCAGTCGTCCGGAGGAAAGCACTTCCGGAAAATTTTGGTATATTTTCACCGATCATGACCCCCAGACCCCAAAACCACCCTCCGTTCAAATGTTGACATATATATATATATATATAACCATATATATATATATATATATCTCTGATTTTTGTCATGCGATAACTAACGTATTTATAAACCGATTTGAATGAAACTTGGTATGTACATAGTACATATAAATGTCTCGACCGAGTTCGTTGGTCAGCATCATCCGCCATTTTGTTTCAAAATGGCGGCCATTTTAAATTTTTTAAAAAATTTTAAATTTAAAATTAAATTCGAAAAAATCAAAATTTGAAAAATATTTTTCTTTTACGTGTTAAAACTTAAAACAACGATTCCAGATCACTTTTTATTTTGTCTATATCTTACAAAATGATTGAGTTATAGCACTTTGAACTTTTCTTATGGCTGACATTTTGAAACGATCTGATTTTTGTCACGTGATAACACGCGTATTTATGAACCGATTTCAATGAAACTTGGTATGTACATAGTACATACAAATGTCTCGACCGAGTTCGTTGGCCAGCGTCATCCAACATTTTGTTTCAAAATTGTGGCCATTTTAAATTTTTAAAAAAAATTAAAATTTAAAATTAAATGCGAAAAAATGAAAAGTTGAAAAATATTTTTCTTTTACGTGTTAAAACTTAAAACAACGATTCCAGAACACTTTTTATTTTGTCTATATCTTGAAAAATGATTGAGTTATAGCACTTTGAATTTTGCTTATGGCTGACATTTTGAAACGGTCTGATCTGAACGATCCATCATGTTGCTTTAAAATGGCATACACTTTATGATATCGTGGAGTTTGGCGACTCTCTAAATCGCTTAAAATAAAACCAGGTTGAATAAAAGATGACTAATTTCTAAAAATTCCTATTAATATTCAGTCTTGAGAAAAACTAGTATTCAATCTTATAAAATCACTAATTTTATAAGATTATTTCTACTAATTTGAGCTTAGTATTTTTGAACAATGTAACTTACTTTAAAATAAATAAATAAATATATAAGTATATGAAAGCTACCTCTTCCTCTCGGCATTGCCGGAAGGACTTTTTTAATTGTTTTTTCATTTTCAGATGCTTGTGTAAAGTTGTGGATGTCAGAGAATAGTTCTGTGCAGTTTTTCTAACTCATTTGCTATTTTTAAATTCTTTTTTTGTTTATTCCACGTCTGTTGGATTAGGCATTGACTTCTTGGCACCTTTAAACTCTTCAAGTAATTAGAACAAACAAAATGTTGTTACAATACATATTCATACATAAGTTTTCATATATTACATGAAACTATTGCTGTATAGAAAAAACAGGAGAGAAACCGTATTCCGATTCACCCCGTAAATCTTAAACCTCTGATGTTACAAAGCCATTTTTCATTTTTTTATTATGTAGTTTAGAAATAAGTAGAATTTAATACAGAATATCGTTTACAGGTCTATCATTAATTAAAAATTCCCTTACTTAGGTTTAGAATACGAAAAATACTGTAGTTACATACAAAGTTTTGAACTCGTTGAAAAAATGAAGTTTTTGAGGATCCTCTTGAAGTTTTTTTTTATATACCCCAGTAGTTGTGCAAACTTGTCAAAACTGAATTCCCCAATTCTTAATGTTATTACCTTCTTATAAAAAAATTGGCAACTAAAAATATCATCACATATATTAATAATGAATTTATTTGTATGACCGGGAAGTTTCGTTCCTCTGCTGTTCCTATTCACCCCATTTTACGGTACTAATTTATAATTAAGATATAAAAATATTAAAATGTAATTGTTATCCGTAGCACAGGTCTTTTTTTTTTTTTTATAATTTTAGCATATTGGGTTAAAATTCTAAAGAAATTTCATCTTTATATTAAAAAATCAGATTGAATTAGGTAAAAAATAATACAATAACTAGAATAAGATGTCTAAAGTAAAATTAAAAATATAATCTTTCTATTCTAAAAAATAATAATAATGAGATGGAACCCATCAAAATTCAATGTTAAAAATAAGTTTTAAAGTATCCTCATCAATACATTTTTTGTTTCAATTTTATTTATTCTGAAACACATCCATGTTTTAAGTTAATTTTTATGCAAAAATTGAGAAAATATTTTTCAATAATATTAGGACGATTTGCAGATGAAACAAAATTATAATGCTTTCGACTGATAATTTCTTTGCATGATTTCTTCGTGCCCTTTCCATAATTAGAATATCTGAGTCATTTTCACAAACTAGATACTTTCCTTGTTATAAAGTAACATATATAATGGATTCTTAAACATGTAAGAAAAATCATGTGTTAAGCATAGATTATGTAACACTTCCTGAAATCTTTAACAAAACTTCATTATTTAGGGAAATAAGGTTACTGTCTATAGTCAAATGTGTATTCCAATACTTTTGATCAGCCCCATATTTGATCAGTTGATATGCATACTATGTAATGGGAAAATTTAGCTTAGCAAGAAAATGCCTAGCAGGTTGAAATTTCTCTTTCAGCAATTCATACTAATAGATAGAAACATATTTGAATATTTTTGTTCAATCCAGTAGTTTGCCTAGTGCCTTTATTACAAAGTCAGTATTTAACTAAAATTTATTTTAAGCTAAAATACTCTTAAAACTACTGAAATCACATTTTCAGAAATTATCATTCATAGGCATCCATGTATTCAATTGTTTGTCTGGCCCTGTATATCATTTTTTTTATATTCTACTAACATTTTTTAGTAAACTGGATGCATTCAGTGTGAAAATGCATAACTTGTATATCATCAGTAGCATTTATACACACTATATACTATGCATAGATTTAGTGAAACTTAAAAGCACTTATCAAAAATAAAATGCATTTCACTTATCCATCAGCCGTCATGGGATACATATACAATACTTTGGAAAGAATATACTATTTGAAATCTTTTGTATCCCCCAGTAAATGCTATGCACTTTGCATTATGCATCACTCCATCAGATCAGACTGAAATCAGATCAATTTTCCTCTTGACATGTGTCAAGATAAAAATGCATTTTAAATTAACATTTTCCACTTTCACTGGAACACTTTTTACATGTACTTTATATATTTATACTTAACCAGCAATTATTAAAATAAAAACATATTTTCTATTTTATTATAATGAAAAAAAGATAACAATAAAATTAAAATGCATAAAGATAAAATAAACCCAATAAGCAATATTCTTGTGACATCACAGTAAAAGTGAATTTTTATTCTTTTATTAAAATAAAGTACATATGTATAAATATTTTTTACTGAAATTTAACTAGCAAATTAAAAAATAAGTTTAAAAAGCCACATGTCGGAGAAATTTTCATTATTTTTCTTTTTTCTGCAACAATAGAACTAAACTGATTGCCACTGTTTTGCAGAAATTCCATTAAAAAAAATTAGGTTAAAATATGAACTGATAGTGTTCTATATTAATGAAAAAAATCATTACAAAAAATATTTTCTAGAAATGTTATTCCAGAAATGACAAAAAGTCCCTCACTTTTTGTCAAGTCTGTTATCTTGTGATTATTTTAGTCAAAATAGGTTTTGAATGCTGCCTAAAGTTAGCAGCAAATATTCGGCGATGTAGTAAAACTATTCATGCAACTAGTACTTGCCATTTTTTACTCTTCAGTTGTGAAGCAATGTAATAGTGGCAAGAATAAGCTTTTATCAAGGTTGGTATTTTTTTTTTTCACTGTTAAGTCTGTTACCGTAAAATTTAATATTTAAATACTGTTTATTAAATAGTTTCAGAAGGTATGTGTATTATTATCTAAGTTAGAAATTATACAAGCTAGTTCATTTCTAATAATTTTATTTGAAATGTCAAGTCCGTTACCATATTTATAAACAATGAAATGTAAGCTGCTAAGTAAATTTACTAAATAGTTTTAGAAGGTATGTAAATTATTATCTCAGTTAGAAAAGATACAAGCTAGTTTATTTTAATAGTTTTTTAAAGTTTTATTTGAAATGTCAAATCCGTTACCATGAAATGCGAGCGAATGGTGAAAATAGCCCATGCAGAACAATTTAATCGTCTTTTACAGACACATACAAAACTAGATTATGTGTGGAATATGCAATCATTTTTTAAAAATTTCAGAGATTTATTTCATAGTTTTAAATATTTTTTTCTTTACACATAAGTTATCAGGTTTTAAAAAGTCCAAATCAAGACCTCCTCCAAGAATTTGCATTTGAAAATATATCAGGTTCTGGTGTATGTGGAGGAATACAAAATTTTTGTAAGGTGAGAATGGGAGAAATAACAAAAGAAATATTAAAAGATTTTTGTAAGGCGAGAATAGGAGAAATAACAATCATCTTTCCATTTTCCTTTTTTCATGTTTTTTTATATCTCTGTTAAATCTATCCGTCTGTGCCAGGAAATATTCTTGATTATTATATCTACATCTATTGTGTTTCATCTTCATACTTTTGGCTTTTAATATTTGAGATTTTTTAAAGATTGTCACTTATGTAACAAATTTGTAGAAGTAAAGAAATATTATAGTTGAAGCTTGAATGATAAAAAGAAAAGAATAATGTCAACATCGAAATGAAGTGAATAAAATTATACTTTAAATGATATAATAAACATACACATGAAACAATAAAAACAATTAAAGAAAGTTAGTTTATTTCATTATGGGCAATTTGTGTTAAAAGAAATGAATGACAGTTTTTTTTTTCTTTTAATGTTACAGAAATTTAAGAGCTTAGTGTTAAAGAATGTCAAACATAGCATGATTTGAATATTCTATTTGAGAATTTAAAAATACAGATCCTAAAGCATGAGTTTTCACAGTCTAAATATTACAACACAGAAATATGTACAAGTTAGACATGACAAATTACATAAGCTTTTGAGAGTCTTTGTATAGGCATGAGAAACCAGTGCAAAGCTCTGATGAGTACAGTGCAAGTCAAGGTCAAAAATGTACAAATGGATGCAAATATTTACAAAATGGCATATGTAAATATGAGAAACATTTAAGTACATATAACTGAAGGAAAGGGTATTTCTGACCCCATTCCTCAAAATATCATCACAGATGATATGATCAAACTTTAAATATTAAATTACCATGATCTGATAGTTAAAAGAAAAAAAAAAAAATCACAATATGGAATGTTTTTAGTATTTCAACCTATAAATAGTGACATTTCCTTTAAGAAAAGGTCAATGTTAATATGGCTGCATAAACAATACTGTTCTTTGAGAAAGGACATCAGAAATATTTACTAAGCATAATATTTTTTACAAATCCCTTAAAACGTGGAATGTTATTGCCTTTTATTTCGTATTTTACAATGCTAAACATCACACTAGTTAATAAATACATCACAACACAATTTGAGCATTTTGTTGCTCCCATTTATTTGTTTATTTCTGGAGGGGAAAAAAATAGGAAAAAAGGAATATTTAACACATGGGAACAACAATGCTTACAAAGAAGAATGATCAGTATTCTTTTTTCAGTATAAAGTTACTCTTTTAATAAATTTGTACTTACATTTTACACTAAATCATTTTGTGAACCTAAAAATAAATATGAATAATTGGAAACAATGATTTAGAATTTTTTAAAAGAAAATAAACAGTAAGTTGCTCACATGAATGAATAAAATAAATTATGCCTATGTGAATTTTTATAAAATGCTGAGCAATACTCACAAGAAATAATTTATATTCAAAATAGATTATACCGATTTCACATTTTGAAAATTTAATATTATTAATTTGCTTTAAAAAATTAATTACATAAATATTTCAATAGTAAGTAAAAGAAATTAATTCCACATTATTGAGAAGATATAAAGTTAAAATATTTTTATGGTAATATTAGTAGAAAATCTTAGTTATAATTGTTTTAAATAAAAATATCAAATGTTTCAACACTTTATGCTGGGATAGTACTTTAAAGTACCACTGTTTTCTATCCCAATTAAAATACTCCTTGCTTGCTTTCTCAATGATATTTACATATGAAATTCTAAAAGTAAGGCTATCATTTTTTTTTTCTGGTTTTAAATAGATCACTGGACAATATGGGGGAAGAAGTAAGTGGCCGCAATGAGAATTACTAATTAGCGTTTAAATAATATTAATAGCATCGTTGTATAAAATAGTGCAAGGAGTGAAATAAAAATGCAGTAATACTTCAATTAAGTAAGGATTCCCATGTTTTAATGTTTTTGTTGTATACATTTTTTGATTCATATGTATATTGTGTGATTACAGCCAGCAGTAAAAAATTATCCTGTGTATAACGCGCACCTAGGAGTTGCCCTAGTTTCTCAAAAAAAAAAGTGTGTGTTATACACGAGTAAATATGGTAATTTAAAATATGAAATAAAATTTTAATAAGAAATAGAGATAATTTAAATTAAATGTTCACCTTTTAAGTACATACAAATATTAACGATAAATTAAAATATTAGAATTTTCAATACAATAATCATAACTTATTAATTAAAAAATAAATTATGCTATCTCTAAGTAGTAAGTACTTCTCCAACCATGGATTAATAGATTAAAATAATTCTATTTTAAAATTATTTTTATTTGAAGAAAATAACTATTTTATAATTAAGTTTAAAACATGATAATTTTTTAAATAGAGTCTACCGATACAGAAGTGACTTTAAATCTTAGCATGTCAAAGTAACAATTGCAAATAATATCCCAAGTCATTTTAAACAAAATAAATATTATATATAAGCTTGGTAGTTTTAATTTTTTCTCAAAATGAACAATCCATATTGTTAACCATTTTAATCATGATGTCGCCTGTAGGAGACACTAAATAACACTTTAATTTGAATGCTACTAGAATTGCTAAATTTATTTCATTTTTTTATTATTATTAAATGCATGCATATAATAAGAAATAGAATATAAACTGATACATCTTTGAAGATGTTGTATAGTAATTTTAAACTGGTTTTGGTGGCTCCTCGTAATATTTATCTCTGGACTGAGGAAGTTAATTGTGGGATTCATGAGAAACGATTACAAATCAACATGAAACAGCTAATATCCATATAATTTATGCTGGCATATCTTTTGTAACTTAAAAAAAACTGAGGCAGCATCATAAAATTTTGTATTTATTTATAACATTCATGAAAATTGTCAAGGCCAGTCTTTGAAAGAAATTAAGTTTTCTTAAAAGGTCAAAAGACTGAAGTTTAAAACTTAAAATGGAACTCAAACTATTATGAAAACTAAGATTTAAATGTAACATTTCTTAACAAAAGTGAGCAATTACTAGATAAGATGTGTCAGCTTTAAAATTTTAACGAAACTGACTGGAATAATAGCCCAAACATCTTATTTGGTCATAAGATATTTGTAGTGAAATGAGCAAATAAAGAAAGTCTGAAATCAAGGATACACAGAATTCAAAGAACTTATAAATTTAGTCATATTTTCAAATTCTTATTTCACTAATATAAAATCCTTATATTGAACAAGAAAAGAAAATTTCTTTCTTTTTTTTTCATATCTTTTCAAAAACTTCAAATTTTTCTATAAACAATTTTCTCAAAAGTTGTAAAAATAAGAAGTAATTAAAAAACATTTAAAAAAATCTATTTTCATTCAATTACTTAATCATAAGTTTATTGCCACAAATAAAGTAATTTTAAACTAAAAATAATAATTCTACATGCAAATAAAATATTAAATAAAAACAAAATATACAAACTATACAATAATAAATACTCTAAATATATCAACAACTTAAAATTTCTTTCATAAATTTTATAACAAATTTACTTTACATTAAAAACATAAGTAAATTTAAATTTCATTTTTCAAATAATAATAAAAAAATAATTAAGACTTGTATTAAAAATATGTTTTACTTAAAACGGAAAACAATAGAATCTTACAAAAGTATCTGTCAACATGAGTAAATTTTCGAATGCTTTAGATTAACATAAAAATTTTTTTAAATGATCATAACTGCATATTAATACTATGAGATTTTTTTTTCCCTTAAAAAGATTTTCTTTTATTATACAAGTGCAAGATAAAATGTCACCCTTTCGAGTATACAATTAAAGAGTTGAAAAGAAAAAAAAAAAAAAAGCATTTATTTTTATTATTTATAACTATATAACATTTTTATAGCTGTAAAAATACTGAAACTGGAAACAAATATACCAAGAAAAATCTTTCTTAATTTCCAGTTTTAATCAGAAAAAAATATGCCTTTCCTATGTGTTTGTTTACCTTTAGATCTATTGACAATTGTACTTAAAAATAATTTTAAATAGTTCGAATGATAAATCTTTAATACAACAATCCAGCAACTATTTATGTGATCCAATAAATTATGGTTTGTGCATTTCTAAGCTGATTTTTCAAAAGATTAAGAAATCTCGCAAAATGCAGCATGCATGGTAAGGGAGAATAGTGGTTATAAAATGGTTTTAGTTTAAGTGTATATATATATATTACTCTACTTTTTACTACAATATATATATTTTTAATACTCTTAATTTTCTTTTTTATATTTAAATGTAACATATTTTTTAGACTGTCCACCAGTACATTAAAAAAAAATACGATGAAAAACAATTATGCATTTAAATAATTCTTATAATTTACTGAAAATGATATTATTTTCATATTAGCTGCATGCCAGTAATTAATTGCTAAAGAACTCAGTATTTAAGCTTCCGATTATGTTACACATGTTATACTTGTGTGTGTATAAAGTTATTATTATTATTATTTATTTATTTTTTTATGGAATATTAGCTGGAAACAAATGCTCAAACTTTAAAGCTGTTTTTAGTGTATGCATGTTAATCTTCTGCAACTGATTAATTTAATTTAGTGGATTAATAAAAATGCTTGAAAATTATTTTGAAAATAAAACTGATAAATTGAGGTACATTTTCCAAAATAATTTCATATAAAAGTACATTTTTTTTTTCTATTTTGTGGTGTGGAAATTGAAACTGTGCAAATTTAGAAGTAAAAAAAATCAATAAAAGCAAAATTTGTTTGTAAGGTCATTACTACTATCAATATAATGTTGCAAATATGTAGAAGAAAGCTTTATAGTTACAATTATAATTATGTTAAATCAACTGCCAATTAAAAGACCCACTTTGGTAAAAAAAAAAAAAAAAAAAAAAAAAAAAAAAAAAAAAAGAAAAAAAAAAAGAAAAAAAAGAAAGAAAATATTAGATTTTGGAAATGTTTGGGGTCGCAGGATCCTGGTATAGAAACGTCTTGTGATGTCAATGATTATAATTCTAATCTATTCTAATATGGATTTTTTCATTGGGAACAATCTGGGATAAAAATATCTAAATTAGTGAGCAAATTACTGTTATATTAATAGTCAATTTTCAATTTAAGGAAATATTATAAGCAGCACTTTTACATACACATGTTCATAACAATAACATAAATAGGTTTCAGTATTAATTAATGTAGACCTAAATTAAAATAGTTTTAAAAATATTTATACAAAAAGCAAACAAATCTTGCCTAAATTAAAATGATTTAAAAACACTTATACAAAAAGTAAATAAACTCTATAAAAAGATTCAAACTATTATTACAACTTGTATTATCATTTAATTTTAAAATAGTCATAAAACTTTATATAATACAGCAAACAAATTATGTTCAATAGTACATCAATATAATTTTATGTTGCAAGAAAACAATTTTTTTAAGAAATACTTTAAAAATTGAAAAAAAAAAGGAAAAAAGATTGTTACTTTAATTAAAAAATTGAAGGTACATTAATTTAAAATTGATTCTATGTCATTTATTAATTAAATAACACTAACTAAAACAATTTCATTCATATTTATTTTTCAAAAATTGAAAATTAAATTATTTTATACAGAAGATAACGTTTTAGAATCATTTTTAAAATGCAAAAATAATTTCAAATTTTCAAAAGAAATTAATAATATTCATTTAATGAAAAATACATATAAAAAATATTATAAAGCTGTAAATATGCAAAAAGTCTTACACAAAAGTATAAAAATATTACATTGCCCAAAGAAGAAGAATCAAGATTGGAATGTTAAGAATAACTAAATTTAGTTGAACAAAATTTGGCCTTTCATATTTTTATGCTCAAATTTTATACCTTCATCAGAAGAAATTAATATGAAGCCTAAATGTTAACAAGAATAAAAAAAAAAATCATGCATAGATTATGAAACACTTTTAAAAACTGTAACAAAATTCACAGTATACTATGGTGAAGGATGATACAAAGGAGTATACAATTTATAAATTTAATAACATATTTGAAAATCCAATAACAACTACCATCAGTAGTTGGAAAAAAAAACTGAATTTTTTTGTACAGCTCTGTATAGAAAATATAAATTTTTATATTTATTAAATAGCATTCTAAAATTGACATCAGTTAAGAAATGCATTGCACAGTTGAAAATTCCCCTTAAGCAAACTTGGCCAATAAACGGAAATATACCTTGAGATCTTTTTGTGTATCCCTATATCGGATCTATAGAATTTATATAAACCAAGTAATATGCAAAAAAGATTGAATTATAAATGTTACACACTTTATTTTAAGCCAACATGCCATAATAAACCTCAATAACATACATGGTTTATATGGTAATATATTATATTTCAGTTAAAGTATGGATGACAGATAAACAATTCATTAACACTTTTCAACTATGTTGAAAAGTGTTAAAAAGAAGGATTGGATTCTGCTAACTTGGAAATTAAAGATACTTGTATATTATTCATGCAAAAAAGACTGACTACCAAAAATGATGCCAAGTTTATATGTATAAATCTGTTTCTAATTCAAAATCCCTAACATTGCTCGAGAATTATTAACCCTGTGATAAGATTTAACTATATAAATCTCAACAAAAATAAACATATTTGAATGTAGTGTTTCCTTTATATTAAATTTTAATAACTATTTAAATTGATGTGTACAGCTTTATTAATCATATTTTAAATAAGTAGGATTCTTAAATATAGCAAGATTAGAATAAAGAAAACACATCTGAACAACTAAAAAACATATCTCTTTTGTAAATATTTGTTTAGTAAGCATAAAGCAAACACTTTTGTGCAAATTTTAATAAATAAGTTTAAAACATTAAGCAATGCTTTAACGCCCAAATACATACAAAAAAGTTCCCCCAAAACCACATACTCAGATCCTTATCCTCAGTGCAAAGGGAAAAAAAAATGCTTTTAAAGACCTTGGTAATAACCATGAGTACTGGCTAAAAGCCAAGGGGTTTTTTTGAACACCCATTTCACTTTTTTTTTTTTTGTGTGTTTTTTTTTTTGCTCTGAGGAAAGAAATTAGAATATCCTTGAAATGGCTGTGTGTGATTTTTGAGGGACTTTTTTTGTATGTATTTATGAGTTAAAACATTTTTCAATGTTTTTAATGTATGTATTGGTTTAAGTTATTTAAGATTTATGGCAATGTATACAAAATTTGGATCTGCCACAGTCACTACTGTAAACTTCCCACAATAGCAACCAAAAAAATTATTGAAAGCTAGTTATTTGCTCCAGAAATATATAAACTATAATGCATTTGTGAATAAGATTCTATTTCCTCATATGAATGATCCTTTCTGATTCAGATATGTTGCCTGCATTTATCTTGATAGCATCTCTACATAACATGTACCATTTCATTTCACAGGAATCTGAACACTGTGCATATCCTTCAAAATGCAGAATATACAGAAAGTAAGATAAACCATACACCACAATTTCAAATGTAGTCACAATATAAAAAGGAAAAAAAATAAGGATTGTGGTAAATTATATGATGGATAGCATTGTTGACATGACATACCTGACCTGGCACAGATAGTAAATGTGTACCAGTATGAGGCTTAATTATTAAAAAGAATGATTTCGCTAATTTGGAAAATTAAGACTTGGAATGTCAAAGAAAATTATCAATCAGTTTAATCTATAATAATAAAGATAGATGTTTGACAAGATTCGATGGGAGGGTACTATTATGTCTAAAGCTGCGACTCTCAAAGTCAATTTTGGGATTTTTTGATAATTAACCAAGGAAATAATTACAAATCTTAACAAACATCACAAAATAGCAAACTTTCACCATGATGCAGATTGTAAAGGAGTAATACCCAGTTTTGCGAAATGGTTTTGTTTTTATTATTTTTGATAATCATAATCACCTGGTACTCCATGGAGTTGTAAGAAAACAAAAATACTCTCTTATTTGTGATATTTTTCTGGTTTTAAAAGTATTTAATTTTTTGTAAAAAGTATTAATATTTACTATTTCAAAAGGTATTTTTTATAGTTGGTTTTTTGTCAGTTTTCAGATTTGATACAAGTTTTGAACAAACATTGATATCTTCAGGATAAAAATCAGTACACTTCATTTTCTAATGGTATCTTTTGTTTAAAAGAAAATATTAATTCAAAAAATATTCTCTGAGATTTAATTTCATGTTTTCTGCTTTTGTGTGTGTGTTGGATCACTTCAACTATTGATTGTAACAGTTCTTTTATCTAAAACCATATTAATATTTACCATCCCAAAAAACAAGATATTATCTGGAGATTGATTTCAGGTTCTTTACCTTTCAATTAAAAAACAAAAAAAGAAAAGAAAATACTATTTCAACAATATTAATTTCTACAAGGGTCATTTAATGTATTTGCTAGAAGTTTTTTTTTCTCTTCCTTAGTAGATTCCCAAGTATCATTTTGTGTTTTAAAAGAATTGATTTTTTGATCATTTTAAGGTTCACAGTTTTGTCAATGCATGAATAGAAAAAAGATGGAGATTAAGAGAAATAATTTATTTTTAATTTCACCATGTTAAAAAAAAAAGTTGTAATTTATAAATTCTACAATTAATTGACTGATATTGATTACTTTTATTTTAATAATATTTAAAGCTAAGAAAAGAATAAAGTTACATTGCTTATTTCTTTATACCTTTTAGAGTTCCAATCAACCTAAAACATAAAAAGTCAACTAAGCTATGATTTTTTAAAAGTTATAATTGTCTTGATTTAAGTTCAGTACAAAAGAAAGGCTATATATTTATTGTTTGTGTGTATTCTGTAATTTCCTAAAATTTAATGTTTTATTTAAATATATTTTTCCTTTGTTTAACCAATAAATATATGCACATTTGACCAAGGACAAACTACACTTAAAATCAAACCTTTTATGTTACAGCTACTTTAAATAAACTATTTTTATAAATAAATGATAAGAAAAAGGAATTATTAACACTTCTAAAAGAGTTGTTACATAATAAACTCTACCATTTTAGAGGTATGTGCAGTTATTAAAAAAAATAATAATAAAATTAAAATCCAGTTTAACATAATGTTAAGGATATATGAAAAATTTCAGCTTTCTTAAAACATACTGAAATTATAGTCTAGTCTTTCAAATTAATTTAACAGATAACCATTGTAAAATGTAAAATAACAAATATAATATTAACAGAGGAAGTTTTATATTAAATATACATATCAGAGAACTGTATTTGAGGGAAATAAAAGAAATCACATTTTTTAGATGGATGTATGTAAAAGTGCAAATGTAATTATAATTTAAATTCTTGAAATTAAAATAATAATAATGAAATTTAAACACAATATATCTATTTTAAAGAGTAAACTGGAATTCATTGAAATATCACTGAATTGCAATAAAAATTGATATTTTAGACTGCCAAAATACAGATTTAAAAAAATAATAATAATAAATATCACAAATACATTTATTCTTAAAGTGTGACAAAAAAGTTACTTGCATATCATATGAAAATAATACAAATGTATTTTTAACTATTGAGTGAAAATATTCCAAATTCATATACATATTTTTAATACATTCAGAGTTTCCCTCAGAGGGTTTCAGGAGGGCGCTCCGCCCCTCCTGCCCTTTAGCTTAAAAAATAGCGCCCCTCTTGTTCCTCATACAAAAACTAGCGCCCCTCTGGTTGCTCATTCAAAAAAATAGCGCCGTTCTTGCCCCACACTTTTTTGAAAAAACGTAGCCCTTCAGCAATGATGCGAACGCACTATAGCGCGTAAATTACGCAAAAAATCGGCGACGAAATGTAAAAAATAGCTCTTACGTGTCCCACGAGACACGTAATTTCGTCAACGAATCGCGAAAAAACAGCAAATTTCGTTTAAAAATCGCAAAATAGCGACTAATTTCCGACAAGATTCGCGAAAAAATGGCTAATTTCGTCACAAAATCCCGAAAAAGCGGCAGATTTAATAAAAAAAATTGGGAAAAAACGACAAATTTCGTCGAAAAATCGCGATAAAACAGAAAATTTTTTCAAACGATTCGCGAAAAACGACAACTTTTGCCAAAAGATCACGAAAAGCGGCAACTTTCGTCAAAAGATTTTCGGGGAAAATAAAAAAAAAAAAAAAATAAAAAAAAAGGGGGGGCAAATTTCGTCCAAAAATCACAATAAAACGGAAAACTTTTTCAAAAAATTCGCAAAAAAAGGCTAATTTCATAAAAAATTCGGGAAAAAACGCAAAATTCGTCAAAATATCCCGAAAAACGGCAAATTTCGTCAAAAGTTCGCAAAAAAAAGCAAATTTTGCAAAAAGTAGCACACACACACAAAAAAAAAAGGTAATGTCAAAAGAGAATTTTCCTGCTTCAAAATTGTGTTTTTATTGCTCCAAAAGTGGATTTTCCTGATTTACAATCATTTTCGTGTGAACAGAAATTTGCATCCGAGGCCTAATTAGAACTTGACTTAGATTCTAGTTTCAACGCTATAAAAGTGCTCTTAAAAATCAAAAAAGTACCCTGAAGAATGTAAAAAGTGCCCTTTTCAGAACAGTAGTGCCCTGCCCCTTTTTAAACCTGGGGGAAACTCTGTATATTAATCAGTAAATGAGAAGAGAACAGTATATTATCAAACAGATTATATTAGCATAAGTTATTCTAAAGTAATACTGAATCAGTTGGGAAAGGGAAAAAAAAAATAATAAAAAAAAAGACACTGCCAAAAGTTTGGTTTATTATTTATGCTTCTTTATGTCACTGTATTCGATTAACAAAAAAGCCAAAACCGAAAAACGACAACTTTTGCCAAAAGATCACGAAAAGCGGCAACTTTCGTCAAAAGATTTTCGGGGAAAATAAAAAAAAAAAAAAAATAAAAAAAAAGGGGGGGGCAAATTTCGTCCAAAAATCACAATAAAACGGAAAACTTTTTCAAAAAATTCGCAAAAAAAGGCTAATTTCATAAAAAATTCGGGAAAAAACGCAAAATTCGTCAAAATATCCCGAAAAACGGCAAATTTCGTCAAAAGTTCGCAAAAAAAAAAGCAAATTTTGCAAAAAGTAGCACACACACACAAAAAAAAAGGTAATGTCAAAAGAGAATTTTCCTGCTTCAAAATTGTGTTTTTATTGCTCCAAAAGTGGATTTTCCTGATTTACAATCATTTTCGTGTGAACAGAAATTTGCATCCGAGGCCTAATTAGAACTTGACTTAGATTCTAGTTTCAACGCTATAAAAGTGCTCTTAAAAATCAAAAAAGTACCCTGAAGAATGTAAAAAGTGCCCTTTTCAGAACAGTAGCGCCCTGCCCCTTTTTAAACCTGGGGGAAACTCTGTATATTAATCAGTAAATGAGAAGAGAACAGTATATTATCAAACAGATTATATTAGCATAAGTTATTCTAAAGTAATACTGAATCAGTTGGGAAAGGGAAAAAAAAAATAATAAAAAAAAAGACACTGCCAAAAGTTTGGTTTATTATTTATGCTTCTTTATGTCACTGTATTCGATTAACAAAAAAGCCAAAACCGAAAAAAATCTCATATTTTTATTTTACATACATAACCAAAGCAAATGAGATTAATTTAGTAAAAAATATAATTTGAACTTCACATTTAGGATTGCTTAAGTAGGATTCAGGATTGCTAATTTTCTTTTTTATTGCTGTTCAGTTATCAAAGAGAAGTAATTAATGTATTATAGTTTAGCAAGGATTTAAAAGAAAAGAAATATTTGTGACAATGTCTTATTAATTTTTTATTCTTTTATGCCTTATTAACAAATTTTATTTTAGTGTCAGACTGATCTTAGGTAGTTATGTATGTACATACATTTATTTTAAAAGACATATTTGCAACTCTGGTACATCAATGAAATTTGCAATTAAAAGGTTTTTTCACCTTTTAATTACTTCACTTTTTAATCCAATTGAAAACATTCATAAGCAACTGAAAATTTAAAATAATGATCTAACCAAGTAAGTTTAATTTTTTTTAGTGACAATACCTTGAACACTAACTGAAACAAGTAGAGACACCCTATCACTTATGAAATATATAATAAAAAAAAAGCAATTTTGAGCTTTTCAATGTAGAAAAAAAAAAAAGTAAAAAAGAATGTTAATAGACAACATCTTTTTTATTTAATAAGTTATCACATACTTTATAATGAATAAATAACATATCTACTAATCTATCAATGAAAATTTTCAGAAAAATAAGTACTAAAATAAAAATTATAATATGCAAGTAACAAAAAAAAAAAAAAAAAAAAAAAAAAAAAAAAAAAGCAGCAGCCAGCTTTAGAGACAAACATATAAAATCACTGGAACTTATTCAAACATAGAGATGAGATGAGAAGAGAAACAGAATGGCAAGTGACATTTAATTGAGCTCTAGTTTAACATACACATTTACAGTCAAATTAAAACTTGCAAGTATAAATATTAGGCACTGAATTTATTTAGGCTGTTGAAACTGACCAACATTTTTTATTTTTTCCAGAAATAAAATGTTGAAAGCATCATGTCAGCAAAAGCGAGTAAAGCTAGAAAGACTCTACATTTGTACTTTGTAATGAAAAAGCTCAGATAACTTTGTTTGGAGGAAAAAAAAAACGTACATTTGTAAAGTCATTAAAAAATAATTTTTTCATGTGTGTCTACAATAACAAACAAACAAAAAAATAAAGGGGAAAAAAAACTAAAAGTTTTGATATATAACTCTTAACTCTTTGAGGAGAAATGTTTTGACATACTAAATATCTTCATTATATGCAAGTACTTTGCTTAACAAAATATTTCACACAGAGTTTTGCATTAAATTTAAAATTACAGCACAAAATAGATTCCATATAATTAAAAAAAAAAAAAAAAAAAATATGTTATGATCACTTTCTAAATAGCAATATATATGGGTCATTCAATTAACATAAGGTTAATACTCAGAGGGATGAAAGTACACATCAAGAAAAAAAAAAAAAATTGCAATGAAATCTAGCGCTGCAATCCAGTTAATCAAAAATACAAGGTACTGCTCTAAACATTTACGGGTTTTCATTAATAATCTTGTTAAAAGTGAAGATATTGTAATGCAAATTTCAAAAGAGTTATCTAGCTTTGTTTATAATGTTACAAAACCAAGTATTGGAAAAGAACAGCAACTCAATCACATTATATATATTCACAACCAATTCCAAAATGTTGAATACAGAAATTGGGTTGTTTGAGCACAGATTTTGGAAAATTCTGACACTTCTCTTGATGTTATATTTCATACAAAGTTAGGTATTGTCCCTTCAAAGTTTCAATACAATATTTTTTCACTTTTTTTTCAAAATTATTAATAGAAATCTGAGTTCAGATAGAGTAGTATACATGTATTTTTGACTGAATAAAAAGATTGTAATTCAAGTTCTTTTCCAAAATTTGTTTGTCTTGACATGCATTATCCTTCCTCAGAGTTGGTGACCATGTTAACTGAAAACTCTATGTATTCATAAAATTCAGTTTCAACCAAATAACAATATTATTTTAAGAGCAGCACTAAAATAACTATTGTACTCTAAGCAAATGACTGATAAAACAGATTCTATACATGAAGCATTTAATACGAAAACAGCTCACAAGTGATGGCATTCAAGGTATAGACTTATGCTGTTGAAATAGCATTTAAAAAATTAACTAAATTTTTATATTAGATATGTGCGTACTGGTTGAGCATTTCTGTACAAATAGAAAATGGAAACAAGCAAAACAACATACACTAATATTTATAAAATTAATAATAATGCACTAGGCTGTAAAACTTATTTTATATTTATCTACAGATTATGCTTAAGGCAGCTCCCTCAAAAATATTCTCTCAATTCAACTTTATGTAATTTTTTGACACATTCATAGACCCATTTTGAAATGGAAAAATGCTTTAGTGTTGCTTCAGTAGTGTGCAGATTTCATGCTTAAAAAAATTTGCACACTACGGAAGCAATTTGGCATCAAATACATTTTTTTATTCTTCAATAAATATATTTTGAATTATGAACAACTGCTATCTCACGACAACCTTTTTCAGAGTCAAAACCAGAAATTTAAATTAAAAAGACAAGCACTGACAGCAATTTCTGAAAAAGCCTTTATCTTTATCAAAAGATGAAAAGTTTTATTTAATTTTATAGCATCTGAATAAAAAGTAGCTGTAAATTTCAGGCACCTATGATTAAAGATGATTTTATGAATGTGTCTTAAAGTAGCCACTTTAAAACTGAATACTGCCTTAAAAATGACTGTCTTTCTGATGATAATGACATAGTTTTATGTTTTTGACTTGTCAAAAAGGATGGCACTAGCAATATATACATGATTACAATAACAGAATTGGACATTGAGAAAAATAAACGTATGGCAAAATCTGAGAGAATAGCCAAAAATTCTTTATTGTAAATAAAGATGCATTATGCATGCTCAATCTAATATTTATTAATATCGAAAAGATAAAATCTTATTTTCAAATTAGTGTTATGTATAATATTTGTCATTTGTTTATTTTATTTCATTTTTTTAAAGGGGAAAAAGAAAAAGACAGGCTAGTTAATAAATGTTAATGAATAAAAGTTTCATACTTTATTTATTCAATAAAAAAAGGCTAATAATGGAATGCTAGAGGGAAAAAAATCACATATATGACCATAAGTTTAATAAATTGAAGAAGTCAAAAAGGGAAAATTAAGTTCATACATTTCCTCCCAAAGAGTTAAAAAAAAAGTGTAAAATTTACACAAATAAATACAACACTGATCACAATGTATGACTGAATAAAGAAATAAGACAGTAACAATAATTTAATAATTAAAACATATAAATAAATTATAAATTTGAACATATTAAACAAAACAAAAACTGATAAAATGACTTTAATACAAAACATGTTTTCTAAATTATTTAGCCGGAATGTCATAATTAAAATAACATATTTAGACACTTTGGGTAACTTGAATATACTTTATGACCAAGAAAGAAAAGCAATGCATATAATAAGGGGAAATTTTATTATGAATAATTTATTGCTAAATTAGATATTCTAAACAACAATTTTTAAGCAATATTTACATTAATAGTTTAAATAAATATTAGAAAACATTAATTTGCAATACTAAGTGTTAAACACAATGACAATACTAGTAGTGATTTTTATGCAAATATGAACAAATACTATTATCAAATCCCACAGAACTTTTCTCCTAAAAAAACATTTAAATTTATGAAACTTCATTTGAAAGTTTTAATATAAACTGATATGAAGTGGTAAAATTCAAAAACACTTTCTTCATAAATTTGTTGCCTAAACTCTTGAATCAGCAATATTAATGCAGAAATGTGAAGTTTTATTCAAGCTTAATTATATTAGATAGCTATTTCCAAGTAGGAACATCTACATTTTGGTATTTTATAGCTTAGTTTGCCAGCTTAGATGTTGTAAGAAGTGAGTTACTAAGTTTTTTTTAAAATCATTTATTTTGTAATGCACACATCTTGTAATTTTTAAATTGCACTGAATAAACGAGAAGACATGAAAAAGAAGTGAATGTCAGTTGCCCAATATTGATTATACTAATTGAAGTATTTTTTAAATACAATATTCACTATGATCAGAAAGGAAAAATATTAATTTATAGGGAAGTATTGAGTGGAATTTTTTTGGAACATACAGTCTGGCTGAAAGTGATGAGAATAAGTCTATGGGGCAAACGTCCCATTCATATGTCCCTGTTGACCAAGTATCATTGCCAAATACTCCGGCCATTTATATATTTTATTTAATATACAGAAGCCATTTATCTACTTTTATATAGATATTGAAGTAACTGTTTATATGTATGAAAAATAATAACATATCCATAAAAATAAATTTTTATATATAAACAAGCATAACAGTTCATTAGGATGTTTCAATTATTGCTTATATCATTTGACAATAAATCTCACTTTCTAAAATTCAAATTATACTAAAAAAGACAATTATTATATAGTGGTAAAGTACTAAAGAAACAATCCCTTGATTTCTTATTTGGCAATCATTTATTTTTCAAATTAAAATGAGATTTCTGAAAATAATTTATATGGGTGTTATAAAGAAACACTGAGATGCCTAAAATGAAACATTAAAATGCTTAGTGGAGCAGCCAATAAAATCTCGATATGTTTGTAAAGTAAAAGACTGTAGTAATGCGAATACATACAACCTGTGTTTACAAACATACACAAAGCATTCAGAATCAAAAGTTTGTTTTTTGATTCAATATAAAAATCTGATCAGAGGTTTACTGTCAATCTTTATCACTTTACACTTAAAATAAATAAATAAATAAATAAATAAATAAAAGAGAGAGAGTTTAAAAATCAATTACTGTTTTACTAGTAAATTGTATCATAATTGTGATAAAATTGTGAGCCTATGTTTTATGAGTTCAAATATGTTCTTTTTCTTGTTATTGTTTTCTTTTTAAATTCTTGATAAAAATGTACGTTTTTTACAAATGGTAATAATTAACTAAAGAAGTTGTTTCATACATAGCAAAAATATGCTTTTGAAAATTTGGTACTACTCTGTTATTCCGTCGACCAAAATATTATCACCAAATTACAAGACTAGCAAAAGCCGTGCTTTGTTTGGATTCGCGAAGCATTATTTCATAAGATAAATATTTGAAAGGAACATTACTTTTTTATATTATTTTTGCATCTTTATTAAGCAAAAACGTTATCTCATGTTTTGGCGCATTTAAATTTTAGAAATGTAAATTCAGCCAAATAACTAAGAATTTCCTCGGAATTTTTTTATTTATGATATAAGGCTGGTATAAATAAAAATATTTTCGAAGCAGAATTTTACGAAATATTTTTTTTTTAATTTTTAACTAAAAGTTTTAAAGATGTTTTTACATTTTCCAATGGCCAGTAACGGCGTTCGTTCTGGCCAATAAGTGCTCTTTTTCTCGACATTTTTAAATTATAATACATTCCAGAAATTATTTATAAACGTAGTTAATATATTTAATTTGGTTGAATTAAATTATTCTTCAATCAATTAAAATATTCTTAAATTATTCTTTAATCTTTCATTTCGAATACCAGATTTAAGAAACTAACCAAATTTAACAAAATATTCATTCTAAATACCAAATATAAGAATTAATTTTACTTGTTTACGATTCTTTTTGTTGCCACTTTATCAAAGTAAATACCTAGATAAATAAATCATAATGTAATTCTTTAAAAACCCGTAAGTATAAACTGCGTAAATAATTTTGGCAGAATAATGCAAATATATTTTATTTAATATATTAATCATGATTCTACCTATAATTACTAACCCCATAGTTTATTTTCCTTCTTAAAATAAAAAGATACGGGTTAAATTTTTTATTTGCAAACGATTTTGGCGGAATAATGAAAATATATTTTATTTAATTAATTAATCAAGATTCTATCTATAATTACTAACCCCATGGTTTATTTTCATTCTGAAAATAAAAAGATACGCATTCAATTGTTTATTTGCAAAAGTGCATCCATAACAGAAAAACATGTAAAATAAATTAATTATTTTAATTTTCTTTTTTAAAGTTTTTCTGTAAAAAAAAATAACATTCTGCAAATCTACATATCATAATTTATTCTTATGTTTAATTTCAAGTCAAAATACTGAATAGATTTTTTATAAAGCATACGACAAAATGTAACTTGAGTGGACTAGTAGAGGATTCGCTTCGCTCATCCTAAAAATATTTTCGAAGCAAACTTTTACAAAATATTTTTAAATTTTCAACTAAAAATTCTTTTAAAGATTTTTTTACAATTTCTAGTAGCCACTGGTGTTTTTTAAAGTTGTTTGAAATATGCATGTTTCCAATCTTTGTAATTAACATCAAATAATCTTTGATAGCTATTTTAGAATAATATATTTGAAGAGAGCTTGAAGAAAGTTACTTCTTCAAAATCCTATTTTCTGGAAAAACATTTGAAATCTGCTCTCGTCGATACTATGAATTTTTAACTGTAAAACTTTTTATTCTAATTTCTTCGTTTTTATACATGTTAGTGCATGAGAATTTTTGATATTGTAGAATTTTTCGTAAGGAAAATTTCTATTGAATGCTTAATTTTGAAGGATTTTCACTCTTGACAACGTTACGTACGTTTTTAAGCCAACTGGTGCCTATATATTCTCAATATCAACAACTGCTTCATCTAATGTTAAACCTTGGGATTTATGAATTGTGACAGCAAAAGCTAACTGCACAAGAAACTCTTTCCTTGAGCAATTTATGCTTCCATTTTTCCAGAATTCAATTATTGGGGGAATTGGTACGCACAAATTCTTATAAGTTAAATTACTGTAGTATTCAAATTTATCCATGATTAGTCGCGATATCTGGTCTGGTGGCTTGTGATTTTCTTTAATACGTGCAACAAAGTCTAAAGTCCCGTTCACTAAAACCTTCTCGGTCCACAAATAAGAACGTAACATTACTTTCGATACAAATGATAAAGTAAGAAATGGTTGAAGTCTATTTGTCATTTCTGAATCGGGTAACTTTTCCTTTAGTACATTTATAAAGAGCTTGAATCGAGGCAACACGTTCACGCAATTCTTTTAATTTTTCATTTATATAACAAATTTAACAATTAATTTTATTTGTTTACAATTCTTTTGTTGCCACTTTACAAAAAGAAAAAAAAATCCATAGTGCAATTTTTTTTAAATTTTAAGTGTCATCTGTGCAAACGATTTTGCTGAATAATGAAAACATATTTTATTTATTAAATTAATCACGATTCTATCTATAATTACTTACTCAATGATTTATAATTTTTTTTTCTGAAAATATACGCGTTTCATTTTTTATTTATTTGCTAAGATGCGTCCGTATTGGAAATGCATGTAAAATAAATTAATTAAAATAATATTTTTTTAACGTTGTACTATAAAAAAAATTATATTCTGCAAATCTACAGATCATATTTTATTTTTGTGTTTAATTTGAAGTCAAAATATTGAATAGTTTTTCTGTAAAGTGTACGACAAATTGTAATTTGAGTGGCCTAGTAGAGGATTCGCTTCGCTCATCCTAATTAAAGGCCAATAATGGATGATCGTGAATATTACATTCAATGACATTAGATACGAAGTACGCATTTAAAACATCATCAAGTGATTTTTATTTTGACTTTTTATATGTATTTTTATTCATGTTTTACTAATTTATTTGTTCTTTCATTATTTAAAATAAAAATTATGTCAATATGCATAATTTGGCTATTAGTTTGGTGATTTGTATAATTTGGCAAAATTGGTCGACAGGATAACAGAGTAGTACCGAAAATTTACTATGCCTTTTTCATGAAGCTAATCAAAAGTAAGTTCATGGAATAGAAAGAAAAATATAGTTATTACGAACAAATTTCTTCTGTGGATTATAAAAGTTTTTTGTAATAGTGCACATGTTTTAATATCAGTAAGACTACAATTGCAAAACATTGAGGAACTCCAGAAAGTTCATTAACACCCTCCCCTTTCAGATATTTCTCTCGGAGCATCTATCATTTGAAAATAATGATACAATAGATGAATCTAGAATTATTTTTTTAAAAAAATTCTAATGAGCCATGTGTAAAAATTAATGAAATTTTCTTCAATAATATGATGTTATGCCGTAAGTACCATATAAGAAATGTTTCACATCATAAAAGTAATTTATAAAAATACTACATTTTCAAAATGAGCTTTTTCTTATTTATAAAAGTATACAAGCATATCAGTGGTCAATTTTTAATAAAGGATTAATAAAAGTTATCTATTATTATTGAGCAATAAAGATTATTTAAAACAATAATAAAGAAGTCTTAAGAATAAAAGTATCTGTTAAAACTATTGTTGTGTATGGTTATAAAAAAAACAATAAGCTTTAGATAAATAAATATTAATAAATAAATAGTTTTGAGTATATACAAAAAATTTACAAAAAATTGCAGTTAGACAGAAGATAATGATTTTTAGATCAAACATATACTCATGTTACCCAAAATACAATCTAAAGATAAATATGTGAGAAAAGAGTATCAATTTTTTCTAAAATCATTTTTGAAAATTTTTTTTGGGAGTTTTTCATTTATTTTATGAAAACTAACCATTACTTTATGAAAGAATAGTTGATATTCTAATGGAGAAATATACATTCATCTAACTGCATATAGCTACACTATGATTTAATATTATTACTACCTTACAGATGACTGTCGTTGGTCATTAATTTTCATCACATCTGATAATGGAATAGTAGAATCTTGAGATTGTCCATCAGCAGGAATGTCCAGAAGAGATTTGAGATCATCTGTTCCAGCAGCTTTATTTACAGTTTTTACAACAGGTGGTGCATCACTTTCATCAATACTAAAGCGAACACGGGAAGCACTCCCATTTTCTTCATTTGATGAACTCCTAGAACTATTAAGAGGTGTTCTATTAGTTGGAGTTCCATCATTTGGTGAAGGTGTTATTAAACAACTTCTTGTAGGTGAAGAAGTATTGTCTACATTAGTTTTTAATTTTGAGTATGCTAAGGAACGATAACTGCTAGTAGATTCAAATACAGCACTATCCTGACTATTCTTCCTCCTGGGTGTATTGGGCAAGGAAGTAGTAATCACTGTTACATATGGAGAATGGAAAGGTGCAACAGGGGGTAAGGAATGTGATAATGTTTCAGCTTCTTGATCATTATCCTCAGTACGAAATGATGGATTAACATTCGAGGAAGCATTAGAATGATCAGAAACATTAGATGAAGTTCTTCGATGGGTATAAATAATTCGTTGAGGAGTACGGGGTGTGCCAACACTAACACTTGCTGGAGTAGGAGAACTAGGATTTTCATAAGAATGAAAGCCAACTTCTTGATGGCAAACTTCAGGATAAAGCCTTTCCACATGATACACATCAGGACGAGCTTGGTCAGGATAAACTTTCTCAACATAGCAAACAGATTCAACTCCAGAGCCTCTATATTCCTGATAATAGTGATAAGAAACTTCAGGATGACGAGAATGATCAGGAAAATGTGGAGGGGGAGTATGATAACCTTCCTGGCGATTAAAATCTAAATAAGACATGCGTTCTAATACTGAAGATATACCTAATAAAAGACACAAAAAGTACAACATTAAGCTTATTAAAAAAATGCATTTTCTATTCAAGACATAAAAGAAAGACTGTTCTGTCAATAAATTGCAAATAAAGCAAAGTAAATTAATATTTAATAGATATTAAAATGTTTGAATTGATCATTTACTTAATCTATTAAACTTTCTTTGTTAAAAAATTTATGAAAAATACAAGCTCCAGTATCATAGATAATGTTTATCATTGCTGTTAATGCATATTAAAGCTACCATATTTTCAGGAACAAGCGGGGCGGCACATACGAGTTCTAAAGTTAACAAGTAAGAAAAATCATGCGTTAAGCATAGATTATGAAACACTTTCCAATGCTTCTTGAAATCTTTAACAAAACTTTGTTATTTAGGGAAATTTTGCGCAATCAGATTTACAGCTTTAAGTCCGTTAAAAAGGCCCAAAGTTGCAATAAAGCAACATTTTTGAAGAACAATATACGCTTTTAAAATTTAAAAGCATTTCAGAACCAAACTTTAATGGAAAAGATAAAGATAATCCGAGAAAGAAAATAACAAATAAAAATCTTTTAAATGCCATGAATAACATAGGTCACGTGATTACTTAAGGGTGTATTTCAATTCAAACTTCTTACTATCCGATTTATTTTTGAACAAGCTGACCCGCCTGGCATTGCCTGGGTTTTAACAATATTAACCAAACTTGAAATTTGTATGATTTTATCATTAACCCGTGCCCAAATTATTTTCTTCATTAAAAGGAAATTTTGGTTTTCCCACCACTTTTAAAAGACGAATAACTTTTATCATAATTTATTGAGGAATTTGTCTCATGAAAAATATTGCTTATTTATTACTTTCTTCTATCTTCAATAGAAGAAAGTATTGTAATCGAAATTTTTTTCCGACTTCTGGTTTTCGACGGATTTACACGTTTTAGGGGTCAGAGATTCCAAAAAACATGTTTTTACAAAATGTCTGTCTGTCCGTCTGTCTGTGTGTCTGTGTGTATGTCGCCATTCTACCATCAAAAAATGTATGAAGTTATGCATAGAATTGAACCAAATTTTTTGTGAATGTTTTTGGCTGTGGCAAGCAGGTCCTCCTTCAGTTTTGAAATATTCTGCCGGATGGGGGCGCTGCAATCGCGATTTTTGTGCCATTTTCAATATTGTACCGACCAAAAGTATATGAAGTTATGCATCAAATTGAACCAAATTTTTTGTGTATGTGTATGACTATGGCTAGTTGGTCCTCCCTGAATTTGAAAATAATCTGCCGGAAGGGGGCGCTGCAATAGCGAATTTTATGCCATTTTCAATATTGCACCACATAAAAGTGTATAAAGTTAGTTCTAGAACTGAACTAAATTTTTTGTATATGATTATTTTTTGGTAAGACAAGTAGGTCCTCTCTGAATTTGAAAAAAAAAATCTGCCTATCATTCTATTTTTCATCGGTTCGTGCAGAGATGGAAATTCGTTTTTGCTCCGGTTAATTGATTGTAACAGAAATTTAAGATGAAAATCAGAGGTTGGTATGGTATTGAATTAAAATTATTAAAGCATTAAAATGAGTAACTATTTTTTTTTAAATATTAAAATGTACGTATGAGATAGAAGAAAGTTTTGGGATTGGCACATCCAACTAGTTTTTCTATTTACTGGGGGACCGTTCAAGCATTACATAAGCACTAAAGGGGGAGGGGGGATCCAGAGTCTGCTTACTTTTTCTGACAAGGGGGAGAGGGGGGTCACGACAATTCTTACGTAAGCATTCAACAAAGAAGCAACTGCAGTTCAAATTGAACAAGCAAACAAAGTATGATGAGGAAAGAGCGTTCTACAGTCCGTTCGAAATTCGCTGTTTATTTTCGATTTTATCCTTTGCTTATCCATTGGCAGTTGCATGATCAGCATCACCCACTCGCCCTTTGTCTTCATTGTTGTTTGTTAAGTTGTGTGCCAAGTCAAGTACATTGCAAGACCAGAAAAACACAGGAACCGGTGTGGCTGGGTTCTGTTGCCAGGGTAACTGGTCCGTTAACTTTATTTTAGATAAGTCTGGTATTTTCTTTACTCTCATTCAATCGGTCTTGGAATCCTGGAAATTTTTGTCTTTCCGCTCCTGTTGTCGAACTTCCTTCTCTACAGGTTTTGAAACTTTAGAAAGCAGAAAACATAATTGGGGATTTTCTTCTCTTGGATACACAACAAAGATATTTATTGTTTTAGTTTAGTTGCGTAGTGAATTTACATAGTGAATTTTGACATCCTGTCCACGTCACTTACGTCAGTTATGGTGAGCCTGAACTTCCAGTAGAGGAACATATAAAATGGTATTCCGATCATGTTCGGGAAAGTCAATATTTGCTTCAGATAGTGAAATGCAAAAATGAAACATGTTGTCTTCAGCCTAGAAGCGTAATTTTTAAGATTCTGAAATCATGCTACTTGCCACCACCAGCTGAAATGAATCAAACATCACATGATCTCATCGTAAGTGATGAAGGAGAATTTCTAGACCAAAGTCTCTGCCTTGCACTAGATTTAGAAATTTCTTCAGCAGGTTTCATTCAATATTCAATTACCTTACGATTATTTCTGTCCAACAAGTGAAACCGAAGCTACCAAAACGTATTTGTCAGGTTTGTGGACATTATAATGCGTCCAATAAATCAGCTGATTGCCATAGGAAAAATATTCATGGGAATGAATGATAAACAAAATGTCCCTCAGACACGAGTGTGTTCGCTGCGTATAGTGGCTCAGCGAGCTGATGAACTGATGTGCATTCTTCAAGCCCTCAATGGTGATGAAGATGTTGAGCGGCTGGAGAAAGAAGGAGTGGAAGAACAAGGACTGGAAACCTGCAATACCCCAGGCCACTGTTCCAGTGAAAACTTTATAAGAGACAATGTTGAAACATGGGTTCAAGGATCCTGGACATCAGATTAAGATATGAATACCCAGGGCCTGATTAAAGCACGGGCCTCCAGGGCCTCGGCCCAACAATTTCAGGGGCCCAAATATTATGTGTTTGATTTTTTTCCCTTAATCAAGTACTTTTCAAAAATATTGTTTTATAAAATATTAAATGTAAAATTTAAATATTCTGAATGATTCAGTAAAATTTTTAGAAGTTAGGCATTTTTAGGCATTTTTCACCCAAAAAACTTTGTCAACTCATCAAATAAAAATGCTTTTTCTGAAAGTGTCGCTGAAAATGAGTAGGCAGCGGGGGCCTAACTTTTTAACAGGCCCTGGGCCCAACTTCAGCTTGATCAGGCTCTGTGAACACCAAATTGAACTCCAACATTTATATGATTCATGTCAAAAATTTTAGTTATGATGCCTAAGTAAGTTAAGACTTCTTGTATATCTTGTTTTATTGTTCAATGTGATAAATAATATATTTAAACCATTTTGTATTCTGTGGTTTGTTTAATGCAATAAGCTACAATATATTAAAACCATTTTATATATTTTCATATCACAATCCCTATATAAATTTGAAGAATTAGTAATGTAATTGATTGGTAACTTTTTATAAGTCAAGAAGTAGTGATGTATAAACTTTCATAAAATCTTACGTAAGCAAAGGGGGGGGGGGGTCTAGCATTTGCTTATATTTTGTTACAAGGGGGGGGGGGTACAAAATGACTAAAAATATACTTACGTAATACTTGAACGGTCCCGTGTGAAAAATGTTTTATTGCCTTTTTTTATAGTTGCCCCTAAAAAGAGTTGCACTAATGGGTTAACTCGAAGCATGCAGAAATGCATTGTCTGAAATACGTGGCAGCTGACTGTGTGAAAAATCAGTTTAAAAAACAACTAATATTAAGCTCTAAAAATACTTAAAATGAGCAATGAGAAACGCGGGAGGGAACATGTATATAACGATTGCGTTATTTTCATGTTGAAGTGTTGATATTTACCCGTAAAAATCACTGTTAAGTCACGTAATTAATTATTTTATTCATATAGAAATCCCAAGTGAAATATTTTGAATTTCAAACTAATTATATCACTCTTAAATCTGATTATACCGTGAATGAAATCGATACTCGATGATAAAAGGTTGGTATATAGGATTATAATTTCAGAGCCATTTAACAAAAGTAAGTGTATATTTTTAATCAAAGCATGCGTAATGTTCACTCTGTGGACAAATTCCTAACCGTAAACTTTTGTACCGTAACCATAACTTGTCTGTAACCTAACTGCAACTTAACAGTACCCTACTGTAACTTAAATATAACACAAATGTAACCTAGCCGTCAGTTTATTGTATCCTATCCTTATTCTAACTTTAACATAAATGCAATTTAACTTTAACCTAATTTTAAATTAACTGTGATCTAACTGTAAGCTAATGTGAAATTAAATAAAATCAAAGACTTACCTTAATGTAATTGCAACCTAATCACAACCCAAATGTTACATATTGGGTTCATGTCCAAGGAAATTATTTTGTCTTGTTCGGATCTGGTTATGATTCGTTAGAATATTTTCGTCGGGTTCAGATTTGGTTCGATTCTGATTTCAGGTATTTTTTGAAATTCGATTTTAATGTTCGAGTTGGATTCATGTCCATAAAAATTATTTTACCTTGTTCAGATCCAGTTATGGTTCTGTGAAATATTTTTGTCGGGAACAGATTTGGTTCAATTCAGATTTCGGCATCTTCAACAAATGGAATCTTTGGATTCAGGTCTTCTTGTGTGTCCACGGAAATTATGTCGGATTTGAATAAAGACATGCTTCACTGGAATATTTTTGTCAAGTTCAGATCAGTTTTCGGCCTTTCGTTCAAATGTAACTTTTGGGTCCGGGTTTTCTTGCGTGTTCACGGAAATTATTCTGCCTTGTTCGAATAAGAATATGCTTCACTGGAATATTTTTGTCAAGTTCAGATTTGGTTCATTTCAGATTTCGAGATTTTTTCAAAGAAATTCTTTAGGTTCAGCTTCGGTTTATGTGCATGGAAATTTATTGTCATATTCGGATACGGTTAGGGTTCTTTGGAATTTTTTTTTCAAGATCAGATTTGGTTCGATTCAAATTTCAGGTACAAGGGCGGCGCCAGAATTTGCCCGACGTGGGGGCACTGTATCCCCGACAGGGGGGCCAAGTTCATAACATATATCAGAGGTCCCCGCGTGCTGGAGCAGTTCCTAAAAATTGCGTGGGCAAAAATTTCAAGGGCCCAGTTCGTACAAAATAAATTAATGTTCCGGTCTGCGTAAAATTTAATAAAAAAGAATATTGCCCAGTTAAACTGATGGCTTTCAGCTCACAGGCTACGCATACTAATTCTACATTACACCCTTATGTTTTCAAGGGTTAATTCCGTTCGCAGAAAAATTAAGGAGGGGGGAACAGCTCCTCCCTTTCCCCTTTTTATGCTTAACCTTCCGTCTACCAGACAAAACACCCATTTATCTACATTAAATATTGCTGTCGGGTCCAATGGACCCGTCTGGTAGACGGAAGGTTAATCATTGAACCCTCTAAACTGATCAGGACATGCTTTATCATAAAAAAATCCATATCCAAAATTCAGAGCAAATCGGATAATTCTTAATAAAAACCCATTTATATAATTTAAGAGGAGTTATCCCCCTCTTTTATATAATTAACCATTAAACTTCCAAAACTATTTGGAGATTTGAACGAAATCTGACAATTCTGCATGAAAAACCCATTTATATAAATTAAGGGGAGGGCATTAGACCCCCCCCATTTCCCCTGTTTATATTTATCCAATGAACACCTAATACCAATCACGGAAGTGCTTCATCAGAAAGATCCTATGCGTAAATTTTGAACAAAAACTTATTTCTGCATGAAAAACCCATTTATATCAATTAAGGGGGGGGGGCATGAGCCCCCCGTTTCCCCACTTATACATATCGAATGAACTCCAAAAACTAATCAGGGAAGCGCCTTATCAGGATATACCTATATACAAAATTTCAAGTGGATCCGATATTTTTATCATGAGTTATCGCGTTACGCACGAACGAACGTACATACAGAACGGACGGGCACATAAGCTCTCAGGCTATGATAGCCTGTGAGCTAAAAAGTTGTCCTGATTATATGGTCTAGCAAGTATTATATATATTAGCCCTTCCCCCTCCCCCCCCCAAAAAAAAGTTAAAATTTCGACCCGACTTGACTCTATTTCTACAAAACATGAATTTTTACTTCGATATTGTTATAAACTGTTTTACACGAAGAATTCTGATCAAAAAGAATTAATCTTTTTTTTTTTAACTATTTGGAAAATAGTTGTTGATCTCGGTGGAGAGCTGGAAAATCTGAAGCAGATCTGAATCTTTTTATTGGTTGAATTCCGGAATTTATTTTATTTTATTCGTTTTGTGATTGGTCCGTATTTAATGTCCAAAAATGGAATACTTCTGTTGACACGATGACAAAAAATGTAATAAAAACTTTTAAAATATTTATAATTTGAAAACAAATTGTGGTAAAGTTTGCAAACAAATTTCATTTAAAAGAGCATTTTTTTCTCTATGTCACTGTGTAAAAATTTAAAATGTGCGATATTTAGAAGTTTAAAAATTCGCAGTTCCGAAAATTGAAAAACTGAAATTTCATTTAAACCTTGTTTATGTTGGGCCCAAGAATATTAATGTTTAATCCATGTCGTACGTAATATATGAGGCGTAATAATGGTTGCTCTACTGTATGTATTACTGAATGCAAAAATACAAATGAAATACTTACATAATTTCTTTAAAAAGTTAAATTATTATTATGAACAAAATTACGAATTCTGCGTATAAAGAAGTTTTAAAATTAAAACACTCGGGTAAAAATATCAAATTACATACAAACGCAAAGAAATAAGAAATCATTTAAACTTACTCGTATGAAAGACTTGAAACTTTTATGTACTGCAGAAAAATAGTATAGTTCACACATTCGTAAAAAAATTGAACTCATAAAGTATTTATAATTAGTAGAAATAATAATTCAAATGCAAAATTTGCAAAGTCATAAATTTCATTGTTTTATAGTCAGATTCGTTCTTTAAAAGGTCATTGTAGCATTGTTCTTACGGTTACTGTATTATTAATTATATAATTTTTGTAAAAAAAAAAAGCATTAAATAGACGATTTCGATATTTTTAAATAAAAATACTAGATTAGGAAAAAGAATTACCTCCTTATATCTGTGGTCAATGGACAAATGTCGATAATAGGGAACTGCACCTTATGTAACTCTGAAATATCCTTCAAGACTATCAGAGCAGATGTTTTTCTAGTAATTCCCACAACAACATTGAGATGTATAAAGGTTCTTTTTACAACAAATCAGCAAGAATACGTTTGCTGAAGCTAAACAACATATTCATTGATCTCTTTATCATTCCAGCAGTCAAAAAATTTGTTTTATATTAACTTGCAGAACAGAATTTGAAAACTACTCAAAACAGATAGTCATGCATTTCCTTTTGGTGAACCGCAGCTGTTCTTTGCAGTTTAAACATCGTTAGATTGAAATCTAAATAAGAATACGAGTATAAAGAAACAACATACTTGGTTTGAACAAAATCTGTATAAAATTGAAATTTCTTTCATATCCTTTTCGTTAAATCTGAACACGTTGCTGTACTAAATACTAATTTCCTTGAAATTAATGTGAAAGTAATTAATCGAACTAGAATTTTTGAAATATATAAATTTTAAGAGTTTATAAGTACCGCGTTTTACTTTTTTCATCATTTTCTAATTTAGTCATTTTTGAGAAAATGTAATTATTTTATAAACTCTCAAAAAACATTTCGCAAAAAATAAAACATACAGGCAGTAATTTGCTGGAATGCACGTGTGGTTGAAACGGATTTTTCTATTACTTGAAGAATTTTCTGTCTTTTGATTGTAGAATTTTTTTTTTTAATTGAGATTTGATTCATGAATATTTCATATTTTGAGAGAAAATAGAGGTAAGTAAAAAATCAGTTTATAATAGAAAATCCTAGTACACAGCGTTGTTGCACAGTTAATTAAACAGTCCTTTAATTAAAAAAATGCATCTGTAGATATTGGAGGATTTCAGGTAGTTTTAGCATTAAATTGATTAATTTTCTTTATTTTCGAAAAAATGTTCAAATTAAAGCAGACTTTTTTAGCTATAGAAATAATAATAAAAACAATGGGGGAAAATATCTTCAATTTCCATTTTGTTTTAGAGTGTATATTGATCAAATGCACAAAGTGTGATGTTCCAAATTTTGATAAGATCAGAATTTAAATCAGAAACAAAAAGTTTAACACAAAATTTCCAAGAGAAATGTAAATGAAGTGAAAAATTGTAAAATAGTTGGGAATCTAAAAGTGAATTATTTTAATATCAGCGAAAAGCGATCTGCAATTATAAATATATCGCTGATTCAAACTGCGGGTTATGCATGAGATCTAGCTGCGGGTTAGAGGTCTGCGAGGACCAAAATTTCCCGCTCAACATTGCCGAAGCATTCCTTTGATTTTCATCATTTCTATTATTTTAATTAGTTTCTGCCTTCTGACATAAGATTTTTTTTTAAATTTTGATCTTAGATTTCTCATTTTTACATATTTATAGATAAAAGGGATTTAAATTCCTTTTCTAACACGAATAGTACTAAGCAACAAAGATGCCAGAATACTCATGTAATTTGACGAACATGCTGTTTAGGTGTGAGTATTTCAGGTACTTGTTGTTTTTTTCTTTATTTTTTGCGGGAGGTGGAGTAGAAATGGCAAAATTAAAGTGCAATTTTTTCTGTTTTTACGGAATCTAATCAATGGAGGGGGGATAGTTCAATTCACGGATTGTTTACCGAGCATGGAATCCTCCGCAGAATGGGTTATACCTGACCTGAGCTAATTAATTATATATCCATTCAACCTGAACCAGTTTTTAAAAAATAGATAACCCGAACTTGACAAAACTTCTAAAATCAATAGTATTCATTCCGAACGCAATCCCAACTCAGTATGAAAAAACAAAATTCCATCTTGTAAAGCAATAATGGAAATGTAGTCTAGTATCAATTATATTTTTTATGTAGAAAAATCGATATATCTGTATATTGATTCATTGACATTCAAATAATATAATTTTTCATTTTAAAATATATTTTGGGGATACTTTTGAGGAATCTGATAGAATCGAGCCCATACGCTAAAACAATTAAAATTACCCGACTCGAAAAATAGAAATCAATCCTAAACTTTCTGAAAAAAATTAACTTCAGCCCGGTCCGACTAAAACCACCAGTCGAGTTGAGTTTAATTTTCCGAGGAGATGCAGGATCGGGTTTCTACCTGAAACCCGATTTGAGCTAGACATCTCTGCATTTCGACCTGAACCCGAAATATTTCAACCCAACCAAACCCTAATTGTAGCTTGATGAAAAAATATATCCATGCTGTAATACAGTTATGTAAGAATATGTTTACAAATATATATTCAGTAACAATTTCAGATTTTAAGTAAAAAAAATCAGTATACATAAATTCATTGACATTCAAATACAGATTTTCATCTTAAAATAAGTTTTGTAAATTCTTTTGAGAGATCAATTCTTCTCGAATCAAGAACCATAAGTATCAACATCCAACCCAAACCTGAAACAAAGTTAATCCCGACTTTAATCCGACACTCAACGACAAAAATTTAGGCTCAACCCGATCCGGTCCAGACTGCGAGTCATGTCAGGTGCAGTTTGCCCCACACGATGAAGCATTCTACTTGTTATCCAAGACAACCCCGACAAAATAATTTTCGTTTTCGTATTTTAACTGAACTAAAAATTCTTTATTACCAAGCCGATCGTAAATCCAAAATAAGCGAAAACTGATCCACAAATTTAATGTAGTTTTAAAAAAAAGTATAAAATTGATTTTTAGTATAAATTTTATCTTTTTGTTGAAAAATAAACATGCACAGAGTCATTCATGCATCATCCTATGCTGTCATCCATGTAGATTTTTATTTTAAAAATTCAGATTTTTTTTTCGACAATTTGGGCTTATCTAAACTCAAATTGCAAGAATCAAACTTCAGTCAGAAACCGATGTACAAAAAAGAATTAGTTTAGTCAATCCAACTGTCAAAAAAAAAAAAAAAAAAAAAAAAAAAAAAAGCTCTATATTTTGACCCAACTTAAATGGGCTGAAATTCAAAAGTCAAAATATTTTCCCCGACGAAATTGAATTTTGACCCCGATGGGGGGGCCAGGTATGCCCGACAGGGGGGCATATGCCCCCACGGCCTCCCCTCTGGCACCGCCCTTGTTCAGGTATTTTTTCAAATAGAATTTTTAGGTTCGGATCTTGTTCATGTCCACGGAAATTATTTTATCTTATTCGAGTCTGGTTATGATTCTTTCGAATATTTTGGTCGGATTCAGATGTGGTTTGGGTCAAATTTCAGATTTTTTCAAACCGGATTTTTTAGGTTCGAGTCGGGTTTATGTCCATGGAAATAATTTCGTCTTGCTCGGATTGGATTATAGTTCTTTGGAATATTTTTATTGGGTTCAGATTAGGTTCAATTCAGATTTCGGGTTGTTCTTCAAATAGAACTTTTGGGTTCGGGTCGTGACAATTCTGTAGGTGTGGGTGCTTCTTTGTGGGGCAATAAACTCTCGGAGCAGTTCCATTTTATGAATAAGTTTTATTAGCAGGACGACGCTTGGCGAAAACTACACACAACATAAAGGAAGCACATAATCAATAACATACAAATAATATCTTTGTTTTGTTCCAAGTTATTTTCATTTACGGAGCAGATTGGACCGCCTTTCTTTCCCACCTTCTCAGGTGGTGATCATTTCTCGTTCTCTAGTTTCCTCTCATTTTCCAAGAGGGGGGGGGGGGGGGCTATAAGACAAGAGGGGGGGGAACTTAAGAACAAAGGTATGCACGGGCATCACACCTCCCCCTTTCGAAGTTTTGATTTAGTCCCTATGACTAATCAAAATCAGGTGCATATCTATACATATTCAGTAATACACATCATTAGTAAAAATCAAAATTATATACTTACTTACAAAAATGACAAAAAGGAAATATCTAATATACTATGCAATATGACAACACTGTAATAATATGAAAACTTTAAAGTTCTAAAATGAATGCGTCAAAGTTCAAAAGAAAAAAAAATAAAAGAGTTCAAGAAATAGCAAGTAAAAGTCAGCAGGTGACACAGGATCAGCATGGGAACCAATTCAGTGTCCTGGTGCATTTCAAATGGAAAGTTTCTTAAATTGCTTGTAACAAAAAATGGATAACGCCATTCGATTATATAGTTTCAGAATAGAAACACTTGCTAATCTTATGCATTTCCGAAAAAAAAAAAATGAATTCAGAAATGTATCAGAAAGTATCTGTTTTGGATATGAGAATGAATTTGGATTTGGAATCTTTAATAAAATGATATAGAAATATTTTCATAAATCTTCTTTTATAACCACTAAGCGGAAAATAAAGCAGGAAGCATTTCGAGCTACAACAATCACAGCTCGTCATCAGCCTGAGCCAACACGAGACCGTAAGAAGACAGAGTAGCTCGAAAGGCATCCTGCTTTGTTTTTTCATTTAATGGTGATTTTTACAAAGTGTATTATTCTAATTATAAATTATTGCCAGAGTTATCGGTGTTTTTTCACTACCTTTATTACACAGTTTCAAAAGTTACGATGTTTTTAGCTTTCTTTTTTTTTCTTTTATTTAAACCATATTAATTTTTAAATGAATCTTTATTTGAATGTTGAAAAAGACTAAAAAAGCTAATGTGTATTTCTTGTAAAATGTAATGTAAAATCATTCCATAGATATGTATGCAGTATTCTTTAAAGGAATCTTAATTATAAAATAAAAATATGATTTTTTTAGAAATAGTAAAAATTGTGTCGGGCCATAACAGACCGGGCCTAAAAATGAAAAATATAAACGGGCCGGGCCAGGCTGGATTTTCAATTTAATAATTTTTATTTAAATTTGTTTTTTAATTTTTTTTAATTGTTCAAGCACTGAAGATCTATTAAGAACTACAGGTTTTTAAACATTTAACTTTCTAATTACTAACATAAGCTAGTAATAAAAAACTATTTTTATTACTACAAATTAATGAATTCACTAGTTCGTTCGTTCGTGATATACAAGATAGTTTATACATTAAAATTTTTTAACATATATTTTTAAATGTTTTATATTATACTTTGTGATGTGTAATATGGGACATTAATTAGTAAAAATCCAGTTTTAAATGATAAATATTCAGTGTAAATTAAAATGAAAATTGCAACTGCTATGTTACAAGAAAATAAAAAGAAAGAGAATATGAACACTGCTTATTTTAAAGGGGTTATAAAAAAAGGAATATTAAGTTATTAATTTAAAGTTATATTTAAGTAGTGGCAGTACATCGCGTGCGTAGAGGAGGGAAAGAAAACCCATGGTGAAAAATTATTGAACACACAATTCACTCACCTGAACCAGTAAACCACTCCATCTTCACTAGTGAAATTCACCAGATAAATTATACGATATATTTTATTCCGATGATACAAGGATTATTGTCATTAATATTGCTAAATGTAATTTTTTTTATTTTTTTTATTAACGACAATGGATGTATCATATAAATATGAATAAGAAAATAGGAAAACATTTCATAAAACACAATGATAACAACTTTAATTGAAGAACACACATTTTATTTGCTCTTGCATAAATGTAGAATATAAAGGGGGGAAGGGGGAGAAAGCACAAGCCTAATTAGTGCACCAATTAAAAAAATTAATTACAAAAGGAAGGCATAATCAATCTAGATACATAACTTCAACAGATTTTCAGGAGAGCCACTTAGAAAACAAATAAGAACAATCATATCCTTTCATATGTGGGATTTGAATTTTTAGTTTGTCACAGTTCATGAGATGCATTAAGACCCTAAGCCGATGGTAAGTGAAGTTTAAAAACAAATTACAAAAAAATATGGTTCAATCTCCCCACTTGCAATTAGTCTGCACAGAATGTGTACACTTTCTTTAGGAGATTGCTCTCTCTTTCACTAGGATCCTTTATATGTCCACAGACCTCTCAGCTATTTCATTTTGGTGAGTTGTAGAAGTAGCAAACCTCATCAATGGGCTCATCATCGATGTATCAAAATTCGGCTGTCTTGTAGGGTCCACACTGACACTTATGCATATTACTTAAAATAACCACTATCTAGTACTAATGGCACACGTGGAATACAAAGTGTATTTGGAGGAGCGTCGTCTCATCCTTGTTGATGGACCGGCGTCCAGAAAAAAAGGCGTAACTTGAGAGGAATTATTCCACAAGGCTTCTACTGACAATCATTCAAGATTTTTACTATTATCAACTTATAAAAAGACAGTGGGGACTTCACCGGAATGCTGGTAAAAATTTACAGCATCCCAGCGAAACCCGCACGTCCGTACTCGTTGAAGTCAGCTGCCAGAGAGAGAGAAAAACGTTTTTTTCCTTCAAGCGTTGTTCCGGAGAGCGGTAAAATCTGCTACGCTGATTGGCCAAAATCGAATGCGCGCCAAAGAAGAACATTGGCCAAGATCAGCGGTTATGGATATTTAACTATTGAATAAAAGATCGTTAGAAAATATATTTGAAAATTATTATTATAAATTACGTTTAAAAATATTAATTAATTAGGTAAATATTAAAGTTAAGATATTTAATTTATTTAAATTTATATTTACGATCTTTTAAGAAAAATTTAATAAAATTATTTTAACATAAAGTTTAGATAATTAAATTAAGGATTAAATATTAAATTATAAATATTAAAATAAAATTATTTTAGAATTAAACATTAAAATTTGAAAATCAAAGTTAATTATTTAAATTTTTAAAAATTAATAAATGTTACCTAACAACAACAAATGATTTAGCATATTACTTTTTTCACAAGTTAAAATAAATAAATAAATAAACAAACCAGTTTTACATGCAAAATGAATTGTAATTTATAATTATAAAGAAAAAGGTGACATGTTTTGTTTTCTGGCATAATTGTTTTCAATCATTAAATTAAAAAATAAAGAAAATTTCTTTTTGCTTGTTATTTGCGTTCAGTTGCATTCAACTAGCTTTTTTATTTTACTTGGGCATTTTTGCGGCAAACCTTTACCGAGAAATCCTCTGATTGTCAAATTTCCTATGAGACTAGCCGCCCGCGATATGTACTGGACATCCCCCTCCGTCAAATGGAAAAGCAAGCTTCTTCCAATAATCGCCCGTTCCCCCATCTATACTTAGCAAAAGAATCTCATAACTAATCAGGAATACGCCTTATCATAATGAACATACATCCAAAATTTGAAGCAAATTGGACAATTCTGTGTAAAAATCCATTTATTTAATTTAAGGAGGGTTATCCTCTGTTTCTCCCTCTATACTTAGCCATTAAATCCTTGAAACTATTCAGGGATTCACCTTATCAGAAAGAACCTATATTTAAAATTTGAAATACATTGGATAATTCTGGATAAAAACCAACTTATCTAATTTGGGGGGGAATTATTGCTTGCCCCCTCCTCTTTTTAATAAGCAAAAGAACCCCTATAACTAATCATATCTTATCATAATGAAACTATGTCTAAAATTCGAGGTAAATCGGATAATTCTGCGTAAAAAGGGCATTTATTTAACTTAAGAGGGATTATCTCCAGTCCCCCCTTTATACTTAGCCATTAAAAAAACTATTCAGGGATTTATCTTATCAGAAAGGACCTAGGTTTAAAATTTGAAATACATTGGATAATTCTGGATAAAAACAGATTTATCTAATTTGAAGGGGAAATAATCGCCCGTCCCCCCTTTATAATAAGCCAAAGAACCCCATAACTAATCAGAGATATGTCTTATCATAATGAACCTAAGTTCAAAATTCCAAGCAAATTAGATAATTTTGCATAAAAAACTATTAATTTAATATAAGAGAGGTTTCTCCCGTTCCCTTTTTTCTTAACTCCTAAACTCCCAAAACTCTCCAGGCATTATATATTACATATAATCCTTATCAGAATTAACCTATATCCAAAAAATAACACATTTTGTATAATTCTGCATAAAAATCTGTTTATCTAATATAGGGTGGATGGAGTGGGGGGTGCGGGGTGGTAATTATATGTCCAAAAATTGAACCAAAACAGTTAATTCAGCATGAAAAATACATTTACCTAATTTAAGAGTCTCCCCCCGATCCCCATTATATATTTAACCAATGAATCCCCAAAATCAATTCCATGTCACTTTTTTCCGGTAACTTTTTTCTGAGTCACTTTTTTTCTATAAATTTTTTTCCGGTCACTTTTTTTTGTTTACCCACTTGCCTATTTCATACGTTTTTTAAATAAGAAATAACTAGCAAGAGTGACCGAGCTAAGCTCGGTCAAAATTAACTTTGTGTTCAGCTGGATATATTATTTTCACTGTATCATTCACTCTGTATTATTACTGTAAAGCATGTTACTTATAATAGTATTATTTTCAAAAACAATCAATAAAAAAACTATGTTTGTATGCACATGTTCATAAATTTTACTTTATTTTAAAATTTACGATGAAAGAATATCGATCAAAATCACTTTTTTAGTTCAACTCTGATTTGTTTAACCATGCATCTTCAATCCTATAAGAATGTATAAAAAATTTCTTCACATTCTGAAAGAAATTTTTTTTTTTTGCTAGATACAGCCAAATTTGGAGATATTTTTTCATTTGGTGCCAAATACTGGTTTTGACTTTCGTAATCTTAATAGTTGATTTTTCGGTCAAATAATCACCAACTTATTGGCTGTTGCCATATTCTCGTAACCCTGGCCCATATTACCCAAAATGACCTTCTAATCAAATTTAAACAAACATGTGACTTAGCTCATTGGTTTTCAGGTAATCAAAAACAATAGAATATAAAATTGAATCAAAATCATTTAACCCATTTCTTAGGTAAAATTAGCTTGACAGCATTCAGTAATAAAGCGAAATGACCCACTGATATAATTTTGTTTAACATGTGACCCAGCTTAATAGTCTTCTTGTGACAAAAAATGTTTCGTTAAAAAATTTAGGTAAAATTGATTGAGTGTCATTGTTATATATATAATTAGAATGACCCTAACCCATTATGACCCAAAATGACCAACTAATCAAATTTTCGCGAGCATGTGTCCTAGCCGAATGGTTTTCTCTTGCCCAAAAACGATATAATGCAAAATATAGCCAAAATGGTAAAAACCATTTTCTACATAAAAGTAGTATGACCTATCATGACCCACAAATTACTTTTATAATTGAAACATCTCAGACATGTGACTTAGCCCATTTGTTTTCTCGCGTTTAAAAATTGTTACATACAAAATTTCATTAAAATCGATCCTGCCGTTCTTTAAATGTAAATAGCTTGATCCAGATTCTTTATGATCCAATATGACTTATTAATCAAAATTTCTCGAACATGAGACCTATCCCAATAGTTTTTTCGTACCAAAAAAATGTTGTATACAAAATTTCGTTAAAATCGATCTATCTGTTCTTAAAATATAGCTTGACCATGACCTGTTATGACCCATCATAATCCACAAATGACTCTTATAATCGAAATCTCTCGATTGTGTGACTTAGCCCATTAGCTTTCTCATGTCAAAAAACTGTTACAGGCAAAATTTCGATGAAATTGATTCAGCCGTTCTTTAAATATAAATAGCTTGACCCAGACCCTTAATGACCCATTAAATTTTTTTCTCAAACATGCAACTTGGCCAAATGTTTTTCTCGTGCCTGAAAACCATAGAATGCAATTTTTAGTCAAAATTGTGTAAGAAAATCTCTAGATAAAAATAGCATGACCCACAATGACCCACTAACCGAATTTTCTTGAACATGTTACCTAACCCAATGGTTTTCTTGTAATCCAAAACAATAAAATATATAATTTGGTCAAAATCATTAGAGCCGTTTTTTAGATAAAAATAGCTTGACCCAAAAATGACCCACTAATCGAAATTTTTCAAACAAGTGATCCAGCCCAATAGTTTTCTCGTGCCATAAAACAATTGGATACAAAATTTCCTTAAAGTTGATCCAGCCGTTCTCTAGATATAAATAGCTTGATCCTGACTCATTATGACCCATTATGACCCAATAATCTAATTTTCTCGAACATGTGACCTAGCCCAATGGTCTTCTCGTGCCCGAAAATGGCAAAATCCAAATTTTTGCGAAAATCGTTAAAGCCGTTTTTAAGATAAAATTTACACACACACACACAATTTTTGCTCGCATTATAGCATAAGATAAAACAAGTTAAAATTGCACGTGAAGCATAGCAAATGAGGTGCGCTCATACAATAACAAAGTTTTAAAAATATTCAGATCTTGCTGTTATAGTAGACAGTAATTCGGATATTGTATAGTGGTTGAAATTTTTTTTTTTTTTTTGTACTCGTGTAAATATACATGGATATACAACTTTTATTACACCTCAGCAATGTATACCATATTCATAAAATGTGAAATAGTTGAATATAATTAAAACACACCCCAAACAATATAGCCTCGTATATCATTATATAGGGGAATATTTTTGAGTGGCCGTGTAAATTAGTATATTTTTTGTAGTATAGATTGTAAAGACTGACAGACTGAACGACGAATATAGGTGCTAGTTATTTATATAATAACGGACGTACTTAAAATTATTCAGATCTTGATGTAATAGTACACAGTATTTTGGATTCAGTATAATAGCCAAAATTTTTTGTGTGTCCCTGTAAATACTATCTGCTTTCTTTTATACAGAAAATAACTTGTAACATTCTTCAGCAACATATATCAATCTCATAAAATTTTAAATAGTTAATTACAATTAAAATGAGCATCAAACAATGTTCTCCCTATACCATTACATAATAGAATACTTTTGTCTGGCCTTGTAAATCAATAACAAATGTTCTTTTTTCCGCAGCTATTGCAAAGTGTATATTATAATAAATACTTCATAGATGCATATCAATTTTATTATGTTCGAATGAGTGTAACATCATTAAAATGCATTCGAAACTTTTCTCCCATTGACAGTAATGTAACGGAATACTTTTGATTGTATCTGTATTAATCTATCCATCAGATTTTCATAAAATTTGAAATGACTCAACAAAATTATGTAGTAATTATATACAGTAGACTCCCTCAAACATGCACTCCTAAAATCCGCACTTATTTTACGGATGTAAACAATGAAACATTCAGTTCAGATTTAGGTGCAAAAAGTGATTTTTTCAGTTTTATATCAATTCCATACATTTTTTAATTTATAATTTTTGTTAAGGTTATTGAATTCATGTTTTTTCATGAAGAAAGAATAATTTATTTCTGAAAAAATAAAGATATTGCTAATACCATTGGTAATCACAATCTCACCAAATATATTTATGTATTAATCAAGCTTTTTTATTTATCATGTCTGGCTAAACCTGAAATAAAGTTTCATTATTTTATGATCCTGATGTAAATTAGTAATGTACATTTATGAGGCAAGTTTCATTGAATAATTATAAAAAAAAAAAAAAAAAAAAAAAAAAAAACCATTTCCTCTTTTATAATGAATACTTGATTGTACATTATTGATTATTAACTTGAACTTTCCTTTCAGTATTTTAATCATTTTAAAAAATATCTAAATTTTTATTATTTTAGTTTATTACTTATTTTAATATTTTTGTATATTGTATGCATTCATTATACTTTTGATTTCATTATTAATTACATTCAATTTATTTTTAAATGTAAACAAAGCAATGACCAGAAATCTGCAAAATTCAAAAATCCACAAAACCTCTGGTCCCAAGTTGTGCAGATTTGAGGGAGTCTACTGTATTTTAAATTTCAAATGATTAAAATGCATTTGAAACTTTTTTCCGCTTTGACTGTAATGTAACGGAATACTTTTGATTGCTCCTGTAATTGATCTATGCATCGGATTTTCATAAAATTTGAAATGACTCGACAGAATTGTGTAATAATACATTTTAAATTTCAAACGATTCGGTTGGGTAGTTTTTGTGTTGTTATATGCAGACGGACGGACAAACAGACTGAACAACAACTATAGGTGCTGCATATTTACATAATTACAAACATACCTAAAAATTGTTTGAAAGTAGTCCCTTTGGATTTGAGAACAAACTTAACAAAAGGATAATATACAGAAACTATAACGTTTAAGTTAATATCTTTCCAGAAACATAAATGAATTACATACTTTTCAAACATATCTGTATTTAATGAATGCTTGAAGGAATTCAAAGATTTAAAAAAAAAAAAAAAAATGATCTCATATATTCATCTTTTTCATAATTTTCTTCTCAAAAGAGGATTTAATATCAGTCAGCGAAACACACAATAAAAGCAACTAATATCTTAGCACTACAGCAACTATGTAACAGCAGAATGTTTGTGGAATTAAGTCTGCCCTTCAAAGCATGCAAGCATGTGTTTTTGTGTTTTTCCTAGTCCCGTCTGGTCTCCCCGTGTGTCCAGTCCCGTTTCCGGAAAAAAAAAAAAAAAAAAAAAAAAAAAAAGAGCAAGAAACAGATGTAACTAATTAAGACCCCCGATGGTGCACTATTGAATAAAAAAATATATAACTTTTATTTAAAAAAATCACATTTTCAAAATCAAATATATTTTTTAATTTGCTGAATCAAAAATAAAGTAAAGCAATAAAAAAAGACATGTTCCAAGTTTGAAGCTTTAACTGTTATCTTTAATCTATCTTTAACGTTTTTTGAGTTATAACAATTTGAATCCAAAAAACTTAAAGAAGAAAAACACATTTTTGCTAGAAGTCATTCCATGACAACCATTGCTTGAAAGCTAATTTTGAAAACAAGCCAATACGAAACAATTAATATTTCTTCTTCCAATTAAGATAGAAAAAATATTTAAATGTTATTAGAAACATAAAAAAAAGATTTTTTTTTTTTGATGCAATAAAACTTTTTTAGTAAATTTGAAGATTTTTGTATTCCGGACTTCCTTAAATATGTGTGTAAATACCTATGTTTTACCTTTTTCTACCATATCTTATGTCACAAGCAATTTTAACTGGATTTGAAATCTTTAAATAACTTTTATATTTTTTGTGGGGTAATAAATATCCACAAGAATTTATTAAAGAGTTTAAATAAAGATTTATTAAAGAGATAAAATCAAGAGTTTAATTAATCTGTATACTTTATGGTATGAAAAGAAAAAGTATAACCAGGGTTGGCGAGTTTTTGCCGAAGATGGAAAAAACCTGGTAAAAACCGTCCCGGCAAAAATAGGTTTTTGCCAAAAAGGTGGCAAAAATAGGCTGTCCATTTAATTTCTTTTCCCCCAGAAAGAGAAAAAATATTTCACGAAAGCAGGGTTGGCGAGTTTTTGCCGAAGGTGGAAAAAATAGTTCTGGCAAAAATAGGTTTTTGCCAAAGAGGTGGCAAAAATAGGCTGTCCATTTAATTTTTTTCCCCAAAAAGAGATAAAATATTTCACAAAAGAAAAAACTGCATATTTAATTAAAAAATTAATATTATTCTAAATTTATTTTAACTTTTAAGTTAAATAAGTATAATTATGCATTTTATGACAGAATACTAATTTTTATAACAAGGTTATAAATGAAAAAAATACCAATTTTATATAAATAAATAGAAACTTCATTTATTCATGTTTATACAGTTATTAATAATTCATATAATAGAACTGTTGAGACTAAGTAAAGAATTTAGTTTATAGTTTATATATGTTAGAAATTCAAAGAAACAGTTATAGTAACGTAAATTTAATTTAATATAAAATTATATTTAAAGCAGAAAACTATTAAATTTCTAATATTTCAGCAATATCTTCCTCACATCCTAAATTTTGCTGCTTTAGCATGGCATAACAGTAAAGTTTTGAAAGAGTATCTGTTGATAGTTTATTTCGAATCTTAGTTTGCACAAATGAAAACTTGAAGAAAATCTTTCAATAGCAGCACTACTTGCTGGACATATTTGATGGTGTGCTTAAATGATTAAATTTGTGAAAAGTTCAGTTTGAAGGAGAAATGTCTATTTGAGAGACAAATAATTTTATGAAGGGTCCTTTAAAGAATCTAAAATTTTCCTAAACATATCCCTGACTTAAGGTAAAATAATTAGGTATGTAATTTTTTATTTTATTCTTAAATTCCTAAGGAAGACTGAATCCCAATTACTCTTCAAAGATTTAAAATATTTAATATTAATTAATTAGCAAATTAAATTAAAATATTAAATAGTACACTGTTAAATTTAATTATTTATAACATTACTATCCTTATTAGTGTGCAGATTTTATTACACATTAAAGACAAATAGGTTTTTTCCATTTTTGCTGGTTTTTTCCATTTTTCCCCTGGTTTTTTCCAGTTTTTGCCACTGTCCTGGCAAAAATGCCAACCCTGAGTATAACATGAGAAATGTGAAGACATCGCAAGATAGAAGGGATATTCTCGTGTAGGAAGATTTAAACAAAGAATACTGCCTAGTTAAACTGATGGCATTGAGCTCACAGGCTACAAATACTAATTGTACATTAAAGCCTTATATTTTCAAGGGTTAATTCCGTTCGAAAAAAAATTAAGAAGGGGAAACAGCTCTCCCCTTTCTTCTTTTTTTATACTTAATCATTGTACCTCCTATACTATCAAAGACATGCTTTATCATATAAAAAATCTATATCCAAAATTCAGAGCAAATGAGATAATTCTTAATAAAAACCCATTTAGCATTTATATAATTTAAAAGGAGTTATCCCCCTCTTTTATACTTAACCATTAAACTTCCAAAACTATTCAGAGATTTGAACGAAATCTGAAAATTCTGCTTGAAAAACACATTTATATAAATTAAGGGGGGGGGGGGGGCATTAGAACCCCTGTTCCCCCAATTTATACTTATTCAATGAACACCTAATAACAGTCATGGAATCGCTTCATCAGAATGATCCTAATCTAAATTTTGAACGAAAACATAATTCTGCATGAAAATCCCATTTATATCAATTAAGGGGAGGGGCATGAGCCCCCCGTTCCCCCTCTTATACATATCGAATGAACTCCAAAAACTAATCAGGGAAGCGCCTTGTCAGGATATACTTATATACAAAATTTCAAGTGGATCGGATATTTTTATCATGAGCTATCGCGTTACGCACGAACGTACATACAGAACGGACGGGCACATAAGCTCTCAGGCTATGATAGCATGTGAGCTAAAAACTCGAGACAGTGACAGGAAATGATCATTCCTTTTAGCCTTCGGCTGATTTCCAATAGTACAAATGAATGCCGTCCTCTTTCAAAATGAGTGACAGGTTTTCATTAAAAGCGGATACTGTTACCATGTGCTGTTGGAGGCGATCGGTGAGTAAGAAATAATTGTAAAAAAGCGAGAAAAGAGACTAAATCTGAAAAATATAGACTTAAGACAAATGTAAAAAAAATAGCCAGTTTAGCGTCCCACTCTGAGGCATGTGTAGTCTCTCAAAAAAATAAGATTTTTATGTTACAACATTACAACAAGAGTTTAAAATTCTGGGGGGGGGGGGGGGCACTGGGTTGTCTGGGATTTTCACACAATACTCCACGTAATACACAGATTTTTTTTTTTTTTTTTTTTTTTTTTTGCAAGAAATTTAATTAGCCCCTCTACAACTAAGTTCTACATACATTTTTGAGTATTTAATAATCTGTAAATATGTGGATCAGTTTAAACTTTCCACACTCCATAGTTTAAGAGTAAAGTAGCATATACAGGCAGACACAGGAATGATCTTATGATGGTTCCGTTTTTACTTTTTAAGTAGGGAATCCAGGGATGTCGCTGGACTTAAAAAATCCTGGGTCCCCAGGACCCAGGACTTCTAAAATTCTGGATCCCTTTTTACCAAAAGCGGGTCCCCACTAATAAATCATATTTTTAGATGCAAAAATTAAACTTGTTCATTTGCAAAAGAAAAATGAAATGCAATAATTATTGTTTTAATAATAAATAATTAAAACTAATATTAATTTTTTTAAAACTATTAAGAGAAATTTTCTTTACTTATTTAACTATAAAATATTGAACATTTGAATGTAGAAGATAACAATCATCCCTATTGTTCACATTTCTTTTTTAAAAAAAAAGGGCAAGACTGTTTTATTGAAAAATACATTTTTGCTGAAAAAAAGAATACTTTTGTTGAGTAAAGTGGTGAGACTTTTTGTTTAATGAATGAGTGTTTTCCCGAGTCACATTTACTCAGAAAGACATGAAGCAGTATAAAACGGATTGTGAAGCAGGAAAATGCATTTTTGGAGCAGCAAAGAAAATTAGCTTTTGGAACAGGAAAATTCACTCCTGGCATTAACTTTTTTTTTTTTTTTTCCTGTGCCCCTTTGCAAATTTTGAGTCTTTTCACGATCTTTTGATGAAATCTGCTGTTTATTCGAATTTTTTGACAAAATCTGCATTTTTCGAGAATTGTTTGACGAAATTTGTCTGTTTTTCACAAATCTTATGATGAAATTTGTTGTTTTTTCACAAATCTTTTGACGAAATTAGCTGTTTTTTCCCCTGATTGTTAGACGAAATTTTTTGTTTTTTTAAGGAAATCTTTCATTTTTCGAGATTTTGTGACGAAATTAGCCATTTTTTCTCGAATCTTTTGAATAAATTTGTCGTTTTTTTTGTGATTTTTGACATAAACATCTTTTTATCATAAATTTTTTGAGAATTTTTTTTTTTATTTCACAATTTTTTGAGGAAATTTGCCATTTTTTTGAGATTTGTGACGAATTTAGCCATTTTTTCGCAAATCTTCTGACGAAATTTGCTGTTTTGTCGCGATTTTTGACAATATTTGTCTTTTTACCGAAATTTTTCGTTTTTTTTTTTTTTTTTTTTTTTTTTTGCAATCGTTTGAGAAAAATCTGCCCCATTTTTGAAATTTTTTAAAGAAAAAATAGCCATTTTTTCGCGAATTCCTTGATGAAATCTGCTGAAAAATAGTCGTTATTTCAAAATTTTTTAACAAAAGTCGTCATTTTCTGTGATTTTATAATGAAATTACACGTCCTACGGAACGCGTAAGAGCTATTTTTCTGCATCCTGTCGCCGATTTTTTGTGTATTTTACGTGCTATAGCACATTTGCAAAAATAATAAATAATATAAAATTGAAATAAAAAAGTAAATAATCTATAACAAATGTATTCTATAAATATACTCTTAAATGTACATAAATAAATAAATAGATAATAAAAACACTAGATGGAACCCGTAAAAACTTGACGGCACCAAGAAAAAAAAAAAAAAAAAAAAAAAAAAAAAACACTATTTTCCAGTTATTAAAGGATTTTTTAACAGCAAATCTTCAGCAGAAATTTCAATAAATAAAAGAAAAACATACAATTTACATCTAGGCAAATGACCCGCAATTGGCAAAGTTACAATCGAACATGCAGTCATAGAATTAGAATCTCTCTCATTTGATGCTTTTTCATTTACATACAACACCAATAAATTGTACATGACATGAATAAATCTTAAATTACTGTCATTATTCATATTCATTACTAATTTTGTACAGAATATATATACTTCACTTACTTGGTAGCAAAATGATACTGAATTTATAGTTTGCCATTTAGCAACAACTATAACAATGATCCTCTCAGTGGTTAATTTACTGCCACATTACCCAGCCCATTAAACAAATAAACATTTGCATTTTCAACGAACTTTTCCATTACCTTTTGATACAAAAATACATGTAAATTTCACATGTTAAAGTGATTAATGATAATATTTATTCTGGCAAGTGCTGATGTAAATAATGGTGAGCAAGCGAAGCAGTTTCAATGTAAATTGTGTATGAACCCACTGGCGTTGGCGTGCAGGGGCTGGGACCCCTAGCGAACCCCCCCTCGGTGTTGCCCGGAATCGTATATTTTTTCTAACAAATTTTGAATATTTAAAATCTTGAATCACACTTTTCATGTTTTATGTCACTCACAAAATAAAATAATTCATTAATATAGCGATATTAGGATCATATGTAAATAAAAGAAAATAAATAAAACAACATCATTTTGATTTGAGCTTTAAATTTAAAAATAAAATTCAAAAATCATATAAGCTTCTGTTTTTATTATTTTGTTTGTATCAAATTATTTAAACATGTAAAATACTGAAAAAATCTCAAATAGAGACCTACTAATATAAGTATTTAACAATTAAGTTGCATTTTTAAAAATCACAATATCAAATGCTTCAATATTTATAATTTTTTTGAACAATTATTATTAATCTAATTATAATGTTTTCAAATTCATTTAAGAGGCAGCATTTTTTCATGCTTCATGTCACTCACAAAATAAAATAATTCATTAATGTAGGGATATTAGGATCATTCATAAATAAAAGAAAATAAGTAAAATGACATCATTTTGATTCAAGCAGTAAATTTAAAAATAAAGTTCAAAAATCATATAAGCTTCTGTTTTTATTATTTTGTTTGTATAAAAGGATTTAAACATGTAAAATATTTTTAAAAAAACTCAAATAAAGTCCTACATATATAAGTATTTAACAATTAAGTTGCATTTTTAGAAATCATAATGTCAGACGTTTCAATATTTTCTAATTCTTTGAACAATTATTATTAATTCTGTTAAAATGTTCTCAAATTCATTTAACAGCATCTTTTCATGCTTTACGTCACAAAGTAAAATAATTCACCAATGTAGAGACATTAGGATCATACATAAATAAAAGAAAAATGCTATAATAACGATACAGCTTAAGTGTGGGAGAATTAATTAATCGTAATTCCTAACTAAGAATCAATCTGTATTTACCCAATGACTTCTGCATGCACTGAATTTTCATTGGAGCACAGTGTCTCACACATGCGCTCTGACGGTGATACATGGAGTAAAAGCTGTTACTCCGTGCGATGACGTGACCATGTTTTTCTCTCTCTATGGTGAATCATTCACTTCAACGAATGAGCTGGACAGCCTGGAAGAGGGCTTGACATATGCGTAGATGTTGTTTTTTTAAGGGTTGATCTTAATTTCTGAGTTTACTGTTTTAATATATATGATAAATACAAACTATAAATTATAATTAATAAATAAACTATAATAAACAAATTATATGCTTGTCAAAAAATATGGGTTAATGTAATTAGCGTTATTGGCATCATGCTTGGGGTAGTTGCATTTGACATGGCTTGGATAATAAGTCAGTGCCATTTTAACCATACAAAATAGACTTTCCAAAATTAGCGACCTAGATAGATCAATTTCTTGAGATGGAATCGGTATAGCAGTCAAGATTTATTAAAATTGTTAGAACCAATTTCGAGATAGATCATAATTTTCAGAGCTGTGTTCATTTCAATCAGCCAAAACTTACGAATTTGAAATCTAGCTAGAAGAGTTCCTTGTGTTCGAATTAGTATAGAGAACATGTTTGATGGAAATTGCATGAATTTTTTTTTTTCTATAATAGCAGACCTTTCAGCACAGCATTTGTTTTACACTGTACACACAAAATTTCTTGAATTCCAGATCTAGCCAGATCTTTTTCTGATGCTTGATTAAATATAAGAAGAATATGTCATTGAAATCAGCCAAGTAGCTTACGATATAATTCATAATCAGGAAATTGCTTGCACTTTTAATATATATGATATCTAAAAGCACCAGAAACTCCATTCTATTAATTTCAAGTTAAAAAAAATTGTGCTGTGCTAGTGTGATGATCATCAATAGATTAAGAAACATTATTTCAGAGCTTCAAATACAAGTACAGCATTAAAATATCGTATAAATTTTACCTAAAGGTGAAGGCCCCAATCCAGAACTTGAACTAGTAGCTGCATGCTCACTTTCATTACTCGCATTTGAAGACTTGCGACATGGGCTTTGGGCATGTGGAGTGTAAGAGCCTCCAGAACTGATACTGGGATTGTGCTGAGGTGAATCAGTAAAATGAAGAGGTATGCCGAAATCAAAATTAAGGCCAGGTCTGTAATGTCTGGTCTGACCATGGTATGTATTATGAGGATATCCTGATGCTGAAGAGAATTCATATTCAGATCCTAAACATAACGGAGAACCTATAAAAATGTAAAGAATTAGAAGTCACAATGACAAAATAAAAAGCTCTTATAACATTACATTAAAGCCCAAAGGATCACAAAGTTTTACCAAAATAGAATAAAGAGCTGCATACAAATTTAAAATTATATATACAATTTAATAAGTAAAAAATAAAGAAAATACATTAAACTTTCTGTAGCACATCTCAGTTTTTCAATCATCCATTGCACACTAAATTAATTTGACTGCTTATTTGATTCATCAAGCTGTATCTATAAATTTACACTATTTGGACTTCCTCATAGTTTTTCATAGCTTTTGAACTAATTTTACGATCATTTCATTAATTCTAACAGAAATAAATTACTTAAACAAGACTATTTTTTTAAAAATGTCAATTTTAAGGAAAAGTAGCAAAAAGTAAGAACTCAGCTTTTTGATAAAGTGAAATCTCAAACAGAATTTTCAAGTTTAGTTATGGTACTAAAAAATTTCTCTTGGAATTTTGCATTCATGTAAAAAGTATATGTGTAGATCTCCTATTACTATTTCTAATGAGTTTTCCTTGCAATAATAATTTGTAAGCTAAGAAAGACGCATGAGTGGATGGCATAAGGTTTGCTATAGACATTTTAAGATATAGCTTTGATTAATCTGTAAATACAATGAGTTAAGAAATTATGACCACTTTAATTTTGAAAATTATGAAATAAATAAAGGTTCTAATTATAGTTTAAAATCATGAGATATCAAAATACAATATATTTATTAAAATTAATTTGCATGCAATAAGTATATTAACAAAAATATAAGTAATGATAGAAAAATACACTTAACAAATTATAAGACCACTTGTCTAAAAACAAAGATTTTAAACTGATCTTTTGTTCGTTCATTTTTCTGTTCTTAGTAACGAACCAACACACTCAACAAGCACTTAGTAAAGCATATCTTAAACAGAAGATAAACGGTGTTCAACAGAACAATGGAGGGGAAGATGGTCAACACTTGCTTCTATGCAGGTGCTGCATTTTGTTTCCCCAATGTTGCTAGATCGGTCGTTCTGAATTCATTCACTGAACTTTTTTGTCAGAGGTTGTATATATTAATTATGTTTTAACCATTAGCTATGTTGATATTATCTTCTGAATACAGATATTTTGTTATTTTTAGCTACTAAGCTTTTAAAGTAGAAGTTAAAAAGCTTTTAAAGTAGAAGTAGACTGAAGTAGTTTATATGCTTTTTTAAATTGTGTATTTTATTTCCATACACTGTACCACAAATGCCAAAAATCTTCAAAAGATGGAGTTGGCATGTAATTCATTCATACATACTTTAGAATTTGAAAAAGCCCCTAGAAGGCATTAACATCCAAGTCACGGGAAACTATTTTCAATGAAAGATTTGGGATGTTTGATTTTTAACTTGTGTGAACTTCAGAAATCGCTACTTTTTCTGGCCGAAACTTGAGAACTTGGCACTTCTTTTTTTACAGGAAACTTTTTGTTTGGATATTACTACTTTTTGTATGTTTTTTCAAGTGTGTTTCTTTAAACTATATTAATATAAAACTTTTTTTAAATTTTGGTACGTTTATGCTAGCGGGGCACAAATTTTCTGAATAGCATTTTGATTTTTTGCCCATTGCAGTTTTTTTTTTTTTTTTTTCCACAAGTGTCGATTAGAAACAATGGTTTGATTTTCAAATAAAATGTTTTAGTTTATGTTATTATTTCCTATTTATTTACTTCTATGTTTTAAATAAAATCAGTGAAAGGTATCTACCTTAAATGAAGAATGCAATATGAACAATGTAGATAGGAATAGTACTACCCGGTTAACATAAAAATACTTAAATATATTTTATTGAGCTTTACAAATTTTTACTTTATTTCTTTTTATATTAAAACATTAGCCACTTCAAGCAAGCAGTTTTGTCTCCCTTAAATGCATGTTAAGCATTGCATCATGTTACTGTAATTCATAATTTAACTGTCCATTCTTTTGCCAAATCGGAAACTTTTGATAGAAATTAAAATCCCTTTATGATCATGGAAGCACATCATATATTTATGTATTGTTATATATTTCCTCTTTCATGAAAATATCTCTTAACTCACTAATGCTTAATGTACGCTTGCTTATCAATTGCAATATGTTCCCTAATGAGGAGATTTTTAATCCTACTAAGTAATCTTTTCTATATGGGCTTACTGTCAATTGTGATATTTTAAATGATATCACTTGGTGTAAGTGAAATAGTTCTTATGAAATCTTTTGACAATATCTGCATTTACATTAAAGATAATGATGTTAATATTGTTTATTTCACACTAACCTTTTCAGTAGATACATAGATATCTTGTGATTTTGTATCATTTTCAGACACTCAAATCCATAAAACTAGATTATAATTCAGTAGGTAGGGATCTCATCAGTCGCTAGAAGAGAATAGAAGACAGAGAGACAGAAAGAAGCATACCTTGTTCTCTGTACCACCATCTCCTATCATCATCATCATCTTCGGACCAAACAGGATTCAATTTGGGATGTACAGTAGTTTGTGTAGCCAGTCTAATATCAAAACCAGCAGCAATACTAGCAGCAATGGCAGCAATATTATATAAGACCAAATTAACAATATGGCTAGGTCTTTTAAGGCTGTCACCACTACTACTAGCACCATTGTACAAGGTATGATGACGGGGCAAAGGGAGACTTTCTAGTTGCCATTCTTCAGAGCCTTTCATAGAAAATAAAAAATAGCACATAATTAATAGAAAGTTATACATTTACCTGTGATTATCTTATATGTAATGTGGAATAAAAAGCAGATTTTTTTTTCCAATTTTTAAAATTTTCTGTTTATTTTCTATATTTACTTTTAAGTGCTTATAGATTTCATGATTTAATTTAACAAGGGATTAAATGGTTATAAATCTCTCAGGAATCAAGGGAATTTAGAATCAGTATGTCTTGGTTAGAGCTATCATAAAAAATTGCAGTCAAAGAAAATCTACTATATAGTAATACCTTAACATACGTTAGGTTAAGTTAGCAGGAATCTTCACGAATGTCAAAATCACAAATTTTGAGACTAAAGTTCATAAAAGAGGGTGACATTTTATGATTAGATTATCCAAATATAGTAGTATGTGCAATATTGTGTGTGCTATACTGACACTAATCAATGAATATATGGATACAGACCCTCATCTTTTTGCTTCATTTTGGGAACAATAGATTTTGAGTTTATTCTATTGGCGATTATTTTCAGAATTTTCAAGTTATGTTTTTGAGACTTAAAAGTTGCTCTATACATTTAGCTATGCAAATAACTTTTTGATTGCAGTGACACATTAACATTATTTAATAAACCTGCTTATTTTTCCTACAATTTTTATTATTTTTTAATTCTGATTACGGAGTATGTATAATATTATTTGTCATATTTTTTCATAAGAAAAATAAATTATACTACGAACTCTGCAAATTATAAGCAAAAAACTTGAAAAAAAAAATGGGACTGTTTTTATGAAAATCTTAATTTCTCTACGAGTATACATGACACCCTCATAAAAATGAATATAATAATAAGCCATGTAATCATAAACTGCAGTCTGGATGCTTTTGCTACATTAGTTTTGACAGGGTTATGCAAATGATCTTCGTTCTTTTTCAATTTGTTGACAGTCCCTTATGGGATTTTGTTAAAAAATCTTCACTGAAATATATGACCTGTACTATTCTGTTTACAAACTTGTACTTTCAGAATAATTCCTCATGTATTTTTCTAGATATTTAATGAAACATCTAAAATTGCAAGTGGTTGTCACTTTTGGTCATATTGTGTATATTGAAAGATACTTTTCCATGATTTTTTTTCGTTTAAAGTACTATTATAATTTGGACATAAAAATTAACATGGGGAATATTTATGAACATCACAGTATATTATGAAAAATGTTCTAGATAAATTTCTCCCAAAAGAGGAAAATTCCACATTACTTATAAAATAATCAAGTAAAAAATCGAGAAAACATTTGGAATAAAACATTCACAGCATGCAAGAAGTATAAAATTATTTTTTTTTTCAAATGATAAGGAAATAGGAGAGTATTTACAGGATAAAGAACAAAACTACAGGTAACTAACAAAATAAACTTCATTATTAATTTAATTACAAAAAAGATTCTAGCATTTCTACATATTATAAATCTAGCTTTCCAAGATGCAGTTACAAGTTGCTTAAACAATAACATGCACATGTAAACTCATACAAATAATAATAATTATAAAATATCTACTAAATTATTTGTATAATATAGTTAAAAGAACAAATTTTAAGATTCACTCAAACTGACAGTCAATTGGGAAATATGAGTTTATTGCACAAATTCCTGACAGAAAAAGAAATATATGCAATTTTTACTTACTTGAATTCATTTTGAAATCGATAGATTATATATAATAAAGTAAAATAAATTTAATCAATATACAATTATTGTATAAGTATGCCAGAAATGCATATAAAATACATTTATTAATTAAAATTTACTTATTTTAAAGTTAAAAGAGTTATAAGTATTTATATTCTTTATCAAAATAAACTATTTTGTTTGCTTTAAAAACAAAATCACAAATATTTACATATATATCAAAACTCATCCTTACAATTTATTTTCACATTGTACGCTTGACATTGTATACTGCATTTTTATCATACGTTTTAGTTAAGTATTATAACACAAAACACACTTAATTTTTTATGTCATCATCCTCTTTTCTATGCATTTACAAAACCCACAACGATGAATGCAGTATTATACAATAGGTTTCTGAGCGAGTTTTTGACATAATATACTTATATTTCGTTTAAACAAAATGTCTGATTTAAAATAAACTGCAGTTACTTATAAATTAATGAAAGAAAAATAAATAAAAATTCAAAAATAACAATGCAGAAATCCCACTTTGAACAAATGACTGGGATTTTTTTTATTGTATTTATTTTTGTGTGCAATTATTAATTATCTAATAAAGCAATGTGGTAATAAGTTCACATGAATGAGATGGAATAATAGAAAGATGTGTTTGGAAGGAGAAAATCTAAAAAGAACTTTAATTGTTCAGCCTTATATTAATTCTTTTCTACTGATTTCCAGGAAAAAGGACATCCAGTTCCATAGATTTAATAAATACATGCCTTTTATGCAGTTCAATGACAAAATTAACTAACAGCCAGCCTTCTAATTATGCACATGAAACACTAGGTACCCAGACTAGCATAGCATCATGAATTAAGCATCGGTACTATAAATATAAAAACAGTCATTTTTCAGGTTGAATACAATGTTTCCTCAAAAATAAGACCTAATTAAATAATAACATAAGAAAATTTTATGTTAATAACATAAAAACTACACTAAGAAACGAGCCTGTCTCATGTTCTTACAATTCATTTTCTGAAGTACTGACACAATCAGGATAAGTTCAAACAATGTATAATTAGACAAAAAAAAAAAAAAGAAAATTCACAGAAAAATTTGTGCATTTATGAATGAAAATCCGTTTTATGGATGTGCCAAATAGCAGACAAAAAAAAAAAAAAAAAAAACTAATGATTATTTTAATATTATTTATGCCAGAATCAAAGTTTAAGATCTTAAGCCAAAGTTAAGATAAACTTAACTATCATTTATGCCAGTTGAAAACTGGCATAAATGATAAATCATTATAAAACATGGAATAAAATAATATTCTTCCTCCCCCCCCCCCCTTATTTTTATGAAGAAAAAAAATTTCTTTAAACATGGCTTTTTTTTTTCTTGGGTAATGCCATTTTACCTTTTCAAAATCAGAAACTATCTCAATAGCAAAGGATTAAACAATGTTGCAAATTACATTATCGAGTCATTTAAAGATATTACATAGTTATATCATTTGATGTATTTTAAACTTAAAAAGGGGAAACATTTCTACCAGTTACTAATATATATATATTTGCATTTTATAATAAAACTGAAAACAATACTTGCAAATGCACATTTTGTTTCATTAATACTAAGACTAAGGCATCAGCTCTACAATTTTAGAACTGGTGGAATTAAATATAGGTGAAAATGATGTCATTGTGATACAGTGATAAATAAATATATGTACAGAGATATAAATTTTTAGAAATTAAAATTCATATAAAAAAGACTGTTTTAAATAAATAAATGTAAATTGTACATCCCCAAATGTAAGGTCCAGTTTGTCTTTTGGAGAAAAACTTAATATAAGACTATCTTATTTTAGGAGGTCAAGGTAGTTACTCAAATAGTTTGAATAAAAAAATTTTATATTTGAAAGATCCTTAAATAAATCACAACTTAGCTTTCAGTTGCACATTCAGCTTGGTATATATAAACAGAAGTTATTAGTAAAATAATGGCAACCCATTAGTAAATGTTACATTTCATTTTTAAAAGTCTTATTTGAACAATTTATGTTTTTGACATTTTGATTATAAGCTAAAATCTAGTTCAAAGAAATGTAAAAGAATTTTTTATACATCATTAAATGGTTACTAATGGAGAGGTAAAATTAAATCTTTAATTATCTCAAAAACAACCTTTAGGAAACAGCACAATATAACAATGTATATGATTAAAAATAGAAGAAAAAATTATACGTAGTCAATAATCATTCTTGTTAAATTCACCTATGACAGACATTGTTAAATTTCATTTGCATAAAAAAATAAGGAAAATCCTAAAGGTTCTGTATAGTTAAGTTACATTACCATAAAGTTTAAAGAGTACCTAGTTTCTTTACAAATATACAAAAATAAAAACTGCCTACCTATATTTTGCTATTCATACAGGAGAATGAAATCCCTGATTTTTGCAGGCATATTTCATGAAAATTCAAGTTTAGCAGTGTAGTGCGAATGCTGAAGGTAAGACAAGCATTGCATCACTCAAATTTCCTGAATACTAATGATGAGTAAAAGCTCTTTTTTTTTAATCCCCCCTCTCACACACAAGCACACAAAAATTGTTCTGAAGACTACAAATGGAATTACTCATTTGAATAATTTATAATCATTATAAGTTTCCAACAAACTATTAAAACTTGCTATACAATATTTCTGCACTGAGCTGCCCTTTACTTCTATTGTATCACAAATGTCCAGATAAACTACACTTCTAACAGGAGGCAAAGCAAGAAAAGAAGTACGCACTTGAGTGGGGAGATGGAGCCTTGTGATAATCATTTCTTTTAACTTGAAAATAAAATATAAAGTTGGGAAAAGTTTTAAGATCTGTAATAATGAGTTTTAAAAACTGTAAACTATCTATTACGGTGAATAGGGGAAATAGCAGATAGCAAGGGGAGGGGGGTGCAAGTAGGAATTTTTAAAAAAATGGAATTTGCCAAACTATGGAAGATTTTAATCGCTGGAATCTCAAAAGTGATACTTTTCATGACTATCACAACCAAATTTTATCAATTTCCCTGACTTTTCCAGGTGGTGTAATAACCCTGTTCTTGTAATTGTTGTATTGTAAAGTTGCAATTTATTTAACAATATTTATTAAATCTTAACCAGATTTATTTATAATGACTAAAGAAAAAAGGATTAAACCACATTGTATGTCAGAGTTAGAAAAAACGCTGTTTAACTATATTGCTACTCGCAATACTTTTGCTTATTTCTGGCAGCATACCTATCAAAGAGAAATAAATATAAACAAATTTCATCTTAATTCATCATCATCATCATAATTTCAAATGGATCCCAATTATGGAAGATTCAAATTTTGAAAAATGTTTTAAGGTCGTAAGTTTTTATTGCATTGAGTTAGAAGATCAAATTTTTACAAAAGAAGAATCTCATTATTTGATATCAATTTTAACTTGATACCTTCAGCAATGCATGAAAAAATGGTCTTATTAGACACAGAATCAGATGAATCTGTCATATGATAAATTGACATAAAATTATAAATAATGATTTTCAGATTTTTGCCTTTACATGCTGTTATGATGCTTCATACATTTCTTTTCTTTAATCTTTAAACTTAATTATCCATTATTTAGTCATTATTCATTTATCCAAAACATAAAAGTAAATTATTTTTCTAAAAATCAATATAAAACATCTTGTTTTTTTATTAATTCAAAAATATTTATTTATAAAAATATCCATTAAAATATTTTTTCATTTTTTAAGAATATAAGCAAAACTGAATATTCCCAAATAACATTTTTAAAAAATATTGTTATTGTATTCAGAGTTTGAAAAATCACATTCTAAAACTTATTAAACATCAATTATTTTAGCTTCAAAATATATTCATTGGATTTAAATAAATACCACTTTGGTCTTTCCCTGAATGTACGCTATGCCGTATAATATATTAAATCTATTTTCCATTCAAATTATTTGTTTAATTCTTCAAAGGATCAGAAGTGTTTCTTATATATGCAGATTACACATTAAATGACATATTTTAGTGAGTATGGTTTGGCAAAATAGAGAAATTTTAGAAACTATTTAATGATAACCTCATTCGCTGTATCTCCTAATTTTGACAACTTTTGTGGCTTAGCTTGAAATTAATTAAAATTCACAAAATTTCTCATAAATTTTTATTTTTATCTCATTGTTTTATCTTTATTCTTCTTTCTTGATACAGTTCAGGATTTTAAACAAAGCTTAAAGTTCTTTTAGTAACACTTCTGAATATATAATTATAATTCATCTTGAAAATTGATGAATTAAAATCGATACAGTAGCTAATTTATTTGCATTTGTTTAGGAACAATTGCGGTCATGTATGTTAGTGTGGTATACATATTATATGTAGAGATATATTTTGTTTTGCCAAATTAATTGCTATTTAAATATTCCTTAACATAAAAATACATTTATTATTCTTTAGAAATGAAATCCTTCAGTGATCTCACTGCATTGGAATCTCCAACAAATATATAAGAAGTCCATTATCGCTGTAATCACTATAAAGCAAATATAAGCGGTTCATGGACAGGATAAATATTTGTCAAATCAATTGAAAGTGATCTATTGTACAAAACTATGCATTGCACATTTTTAACAATATCTCTTTCTCTTTTAATATTGTTGTTGAATGAGGCAGTTGTTATTTTCATTAACAAAAAAACTAATAAATCATTAAAAATACATTTAACTGTCAAATTAAAAATCATATGATGACATAAAAAATACATATAATGAATCTGACATTTTTTTTATCATGTAGTTTTGGCATTAAATCCTATATATATATATATATTTTAATGGAAAATAGCCAACAAGGTAATGAAAAAGTACCTAAGGACCACATTATCCAGCTTTCTTGCATTAAAATTTTATAATATTTTATGAAATTGCATTGATAATAATAATATATTGGGTTTAACTTTGTTTTATAGTAAAACTTGGAAAATTAAAAAAAACCAATTAATGAATAAACAATTATACAAGTTAATTATTGAAAAAACATTTACATAAGTACAGATATACATATTACAGAATGTAAAATACATTATTAAAATGATGGTGCGAAAGAATGCTTTGAAAATAGTCATTGTTCACTGGATAGCTGAATACCTAAGTTATAATTCTTTTAGCTGTTCACAAAACAATACTTTTGTATATATAATTATACTAAACATAAAATATTCCATGCTTTATTAGTGATAAAACATGCAAGATATTCACAACAAAATGAAAAAAATAATTTTTAAATTCAGCATCACTAAGACTAAGATAGCTCTAAGGGATTTCTAAGTACTAACCACATTCAGGCAAGGCTCCAAAATTAGACAGTACACTAGAATAAGCACCTCTTTGAGTTTTTTCCAGATTTGGGGCACTTTTAGACCAACGCTTGTTTCCATCAATAAGAAGACGTCGTGAATGACCCCGTTCTTTTTGATGAACTGTGCTTGGTCCCCAAGTCTTACCTTTAACTCCATCAACAGGCACTATCAAGAAAAATATACATATATTATAAAATAGTCAGTGAAATACTTGAGTACATAAAAAGTAGCTAAGAGGAAATATTTTTATAAAATTAACATTCTATATGAAAAATATGAACTAAGAAACAATATCTATTTCATTCTAGAAGAAAAGGAAATATTATCTCTCCATTCTAACACGAGGCGGTTACTGTTATAATCAGTTTATTGTGTGACTGGGATTTTTAGGTAAATCAATAACTTTTATTTTAAAAGGAAGGGGATATTTTTTCCCCAATGCACAACTTTCATTTACAAAGAATATAAATTTTTCTGCATTTATTCCATAGCAAATATAAGCAATAGTTGCAATAAAACTGAGTATAATTAACGGCCCCAACAGAATGAAATCCAAGAAAGGGCAAGATTCTGTGTCACAATAATTAAAAAATAAATAAAAACTATTGCATACAAAATGTGATAACTGGCAGCTTTATAGAGAAATGTATGATAAAAATGTTGAAACAGAGTTTTTATAGCAATAAATTATTTGAGCATTATCTACAGTTGAAATTAATCAAATAGTTCCATTAAATGTTTAAATTTTGATAAACAACCAAATACTAGGCACTTGTCTCTAAACCAGGAGGGTTGAACATATTGTACAGTGCATACATATGCAGAGGTGCTAAGTTTCAATAAAAGTTATCAGTAACCAGAGTTCAGAAAAGAGTAGGTGGATGGTGAAGGGGGGGGGGGGGGGGGGGGTAGATCTCTTGGCGAAATTTTGCACGTTTTTCGCAATTTCTTGGGGAAATTTGTGATGTTTAGATAAAATTTTCACATTTTTGGCGATTTTTCATCGAAATGTGCACGGTTTTCACGATCTTTTGATGGAATGTGCATGTTTTTCGCATTCTTTGACGAAATGAGCACATTTTAATCGATTTTTTGATGAATTGTGCGCATTTTTCGAGATCTTTTGACGAAATTTGCGTGTTTTAATCGATTTTTTGATGAAATGAGTGTGTTTTTCATGATCTTTTGATAAAATGTGTGTGTGTTTCGCGATCTTTTGATGAAACGTGCACCTTTTTTATCTTTTGATGAAATTAGTACGTTTTGTCGCGATTTTTTAACGAAACAAACGCGCTTTAAAAGATTTTTTGACCAAATAAGGCCATATTTTGCAATCTTTTGATAAAATGAGCGCGTTTTTCATGATCTTTTGATGAAATGAGCGTGTTTTAAGTGATTTTTTTTACAAAATTTATTGCATTAATCGCATTTAAGCGATTTTTTGACGAAATGAGCATGTTTTAAGCGATTTTTTGACGAAATTTGAGCGTTCTTTTACACAATCTTTTCTGTTCTTTCCCGAGATCTTATACCGATATTTGCATTTTTTCAAGCGATCCTTTGATGAAATTCACGATTTTTTAAAATCCGTAATTTCTATTTGATGCCCGTAACACCATAACTTTTGTTGCATATCCATAATAATTACGGACAAATCGTAATACTTGGCACCTCTGCATATGCTATGATTGTAACGGTTATATGTACTATGATTGTATCGGTTTTAAGCATTTTAAGCGAAAAAGAATTATTTAAAAAATATATATTCTTTAATTTCTTAAAAATTAAATATTCTTGAAATGTTAATTAAATTTTTATAGATTTACTTCAATTGAACTACTTATAACCATGTATATGTTATAATTCTTTAAAATGAATATGATAGATTAATCAGTTTAAAATCTGAACATAAAATTGGTTGAAGCAATAATCAATAGGAAACATAACAAACTTTTCACATTCAAGATAGCTTGATGCTGTTTATTAAAATTTTATCATAAACAATATAACAATTCTTTCCTTGAAGATGGTCATAGATAATGACCAAAACATTGATTGTTAAAATTTCATTTTAATCTTTGTTTAGTTTTTAACTTTGCAATATTAAAACATATATACACCATTCTGTAACATTATTTAATAAGCTTGTGATTTATTTTATTTTTATGTTAACATTGATATTTTTTCATGGTGCAATTGTCCAGCTTATTTAATACAAAAGTTAAATTTGAAACTTAGAAAAAACTCAAACATTTTTTAGCATCGTATTCAATTTTAGGAGCTACAGAGTCTAGATTGACACTATTTCCTACTTTTGTTATTGGAGTATCCCACTTCTCTTTAATAGCTGGCAAGATCAAAAAAGGATAATACTTTTTGTGCATGAGATAGAAAGGGCCTTTTGTACTTGGCTTTTTCATTAAAAGTATAAGAGAAGAAAAGATCACTGTTTGACACATAAAGAGTAGGAGTGGGGGAGATAAAAATGCTATTTGTGTTCACTTCTTACATCAATTTTAGTGCTAAAAAAACTCTAGATAAAATAACTTGATATCCAGTGTAAATCCATTTCATGATTTGGATGATTTACTACACTCTTTTATTCAACTTAATTTAGTTTTTGTAAGCAAAGATGGAATTTTGTAATTGATCTTTCACTTAATTCTTGATGCACAAAAATTATAAAAGTGGTGTTCAAATTGAAAAGTGCATTTCCAATGACAATACAAAACACTTTAATATTTTAGCAAGGGGTCAGAATATGTCCAACCCAGTGATCAAGGATCTGGTGGAAACTTTGCAGAAAAATATAAGTTTGATTTTAACAACATTTTTTAATTTCCCCAGACAGAAAAATTTTTCACTACAAATAGTAAAAGCTAAGGTGACATTTGCAAAATTAATATCAGAATAATATATACTATATATACTTGCACATAAGTTGAAATGAGAAATTTTGAAAAGAAGAAAAAATTTCTATACCTATGGTAATACAGAATTTATGTAAGCCCATAGTAAAATGTAAAACTTTAGGAGAATTTTTCACATGAATTGACAAAAATGTGGGAGTAAAAACACTTTCTACACCCCTATATTCTAGAACTTTGTTGTAAGTAAATACATTAATTTTAAAGGTATTTTTCCATTAGAAATACATAAGTGATAGTCGGCAAATATTCTTTATGGTTACAATTGTATATGTTACAGGCCAAACCCGATTTTAGGCCAAACTAGATTGGCCTAGGCCAAACTAGTCTATCCTAACGCCCATCGGATAAACTAGTTTTTCCTAGGCCAAACCGGTCAATCCTAACGCCCATCGAATAAACTAGATTTTCCTAGGCCAAACCGGTTTATCCTAACGCCCATCGGATAAAGTAGTTTTTCCTAGGCCAAATTAGTCTATCCTAAGGCCCATAGGACAAACTAGTTCTTCCTAGGCCAAACTAGTTTGGCCTAACTCTTATAGGATAAGCTAGTTTAGCCTGCTGTTTATTGGTCTGAACTAGTTTATCCTAGGCCGATCTAATTTATCCTAGGCCAATTCAATTTGGCGTGATTTTATTGAACTCAATGACCGCCTCAGCGCCAACATTCTAGTTTGTCCTAGGCTGATCTAGTTTATCCTAGGCCAATGTAATTTTACACGTTTTTAGCTCATGGGCGTCAAAGCCAAAGAAATAATGGGCTCTATGCATGTATGTACGTATGTATGTACGTATGTATGTACGCATGTATGTACGTAACGCGATAACTCTTGATAAAAATAATGTAATTTGACATGTTTTTTATCTCATCAGCTATCAAAGACTGAGAACTAATGTGCCCGTGGGTTCTGTATCTACAGTTGGCAAAAAAAGTATTTGTACACTTCATTTTTTTAAATTATAATGAAATTAAACAAAAGATTTAAGCAAAAAATACTGTAATACATTAGTTTAATGCATTATAATATTATAGAAGCAAAAACAAAATTAAACGAATTGAATTTTTACATTATAATAAACAAATATACAAAAATATAATGCCAAAAAAGTATTTGTACACTATATTAATGTAATATAATTAATGAAAATTTAGTGAAATGATACAAATTAATATTTTGTGTGAATTTATTTGGCATTTATGACTACTTCTAGATGATGTGACATAGATTCCACCAACTTTTTTGTAGCAGTCTGGTTAATGATATTCCATGACACAATAAGACCTTCTTTAAAACTGTTTTTTACTGATACATATTTTTGGGGGGTTTTTGCATCCAATAGCATCCACAAATTTTCTATTGGATTCAAGTCTTCAGATTTTAAAGGAGTTACCAGTCGTCTTCGAGTATTGTAGTAACCATGTGCTGCTGATCACAGCAGTATGCTTTGGTCGTTATACTGTAGAAAGTGAAAAGCTTCCTCTGCACTTTATTTCTGAGCACGGTTTAATAAATTATGCCGCTACACATCAATGTATGTTAAACCTGTCCTTCCATTGTCAATAAATTTTAAATGTCCTGTTCCATTAGAAGCTATACACCCCAAAACCATAATATTCCCCCCACCATGCTTGATAGTTTGAAGTATACGTTTTGGATCTAGAACAGTTTTATTTTTACGCCAATTTTTTCGAATGCTTGGTGGTAAGAAAATTCCGAATTTTCCCTCATCAGAAAAAATTACTGTTTTCCAAAAATCCAATGATTTACTTCTGTATACGAAAGCGAATACTGTGCGTTTTCGCCTATTTGTTTTGCTGACGAATGGATTTTTCCTTGAGGATTCTTCCTTTTAAGTCTGCATTGAGAAGAATATTTCTTATTGTTTTAGGTATTATTCTGATGCGAGAAGATGTTGCAAGGTATCCAGCAAATTTTTGAACCAAACGCATATGATTTTTTAAAGCTTTTTTAACAACAGTCCTTTTTTCCCTCATTGTTAGTTTGCTGAGAAGTCCTGGTTTTCATTGAATTTCGATTCATCTAATTTATTCATAGTTTCTCACTATGCATCCAATAGTTGTTGATGGTAATTTAATAGCTTTTACAAATTCTTGTTGCGAGTTTCAATTTTTATTATGCTCAAAAATAGGATTTCATATGTCTAGAGGTACCTTTCTAGTTTTAGGTTATATTCTCAATTACTTCAAGGGCAAATTAAATTAACCCTTTCACCGTCCAAGGGTTTTCATGTATTTTTATAAGAATGCTTATAAATTGCAAGATATTTATATTAATTAATCTCAGTTTGATGCTATAATATCTTTAATATCATTTCTTTCTATGTATGATTCAAAATAACATTCCGTTCAAAATATTTTTGTCTGCAGCCATTTAAATAAGATTTCTAGAAACGGAAAAAGCCGGGACAAACGATTAAAGGGTTAAATGTCAGAAAAATATAATATGAAGTTAAAAATTATTAACACCTTCTGTATAAGTAGTCCTTTGAACCATAAACACTATAAAACACAGTACATATCAGGATGGAGAAATGTACAAATACTTTTTTTACAAGAAAATTTTAAACTTTTCCTATTAGAAAATTATTTTACATATTTATCGAAATTTTCTGTTGTGTAATTTAAAACGCGTGGTAAATAGACTGTATTAAATTTATTTTTGATAAAATATCTGTTTTTATTTAGTTAAAAATTAAACATTTTAGAGTGTACAAATACTTTTTTTGCCAACTGTATGTATGTACATAAGTACATAACGCAATAATTCTTGATAGAAATACTCGATTTGCATCAAACTTTCAATAAGGTTTATTCTTATGAGGAGCTCTTCTGATTAGTTTTGGGAGGTCATTGGAGAAGAATAAGGGGGGGGGGGTGAGAGGCTGATTCGACCCTTCCCTTAATTCAAATAAACGGGTTTCCATGGGTTATTAGCATATTTTATTCAAGTTTTAAATATAGGAGTATTCTGTTGAGGCGCCTCCATTAGTTGTGGGCGTCAATTGTTTAAGTATAAAGGGAGGGGAGAATAGGGGTAACGCCCCATAATTTATGTAAATGCTTTTTTCACGCAGAATTTACCGATTTGCTTCAAATTTTAGAAATAGATTCATTCTGATAAAGCGTTTCCCTAATTAGTTTTGGGGATTAATTGAATAAGAACAAAGGGAAGAACGGTGGAATCCTGCCTAATTTTATTAAATGGGTTTTTCATGCAGAATTAACCAGGGGTGCAGAATGTGTTCGATCCGGCGATCTAGGATCGGGGGAAATTTTACCCATCAGGGGAAATTTTGCAGAAAAAATATACAATTGATTTTGATTTTAGCAAGGAATTACACAATTCGCCGATATTAAACAAAATTTCATTACAAATAAAAAGATCCGAATGGAGACTTTCACAAAATCAATCTCAGAATAATATGTACCGTATATACTCATGCTAAGTTCAGAAATTTTGGAAAACAAATCTATTCCTACGATAATACAGAATGTATGTAAGCCTGTAACATATCATTAAATATTAGGGAAATTTCCATATGGATTGGGGGAAATGTTGGGAGTAAAAACATTTTCTGCATCCCTGGAATTAACCGATTTGCTGCAAAACTTGTATTTGTTCATTCTGATAAAGTGTTTCACTGATTAATTTTGGTGGTTCTTTGGTTACATATAAAGAGGAAATGTATAATTTATTTCCTTCCTTAAAATATATAAATTTGTTATATTACAGAATTATCCAATTTGCTTAAAATTTTGGACATGAATTCATTTGATCAGGTGCTTCTTTAATTAATTTGGGTCTTTTCTTATGGTTATGTATAATGCGTTAGTGTACGATTTATCGTCTTCCTTAAATTAAAAAAATGGGTTTTTATGCAGTTTTATCCGATTTGCCGTAAATTTTGAATATAGTTTATAGTTTTTCCTTTAAAAGGCGAATCCCTGAATTGTTTAGAGAGTTTAATGATTAAGTATAAACATACAATGTGGGATTACTCTCTCTAAATCAGATGAATGTTTTTTTGAGCAGAATTATCTGATTTGCTTCAAATTCTTGATAATTGTTTAATTTTATAAAACGTATCTGTGATTAGTTTTAGGGGTTCAATGGTTAAATATAAGTGGGGGAAATGGTAAAAAGTAATCCAACTTACTTTATTTTTCAAGGGTGTTATTCTTTAAAAAAACAAGGCTGTAATACACAATGACTGTAAACAGCCTGTGAATGCAAAGCCATCAGTTTAACTGGGCAATATTCTTTTTAATATTGATCCCGACTACTGCTCCATTGCTAACCTTGTGCAAAGTGGTTTTGTCATCACCCCTATGTAATGTATTTTATTCGAAGGGTTGTAGAATACTGTTAGAGGTTTGCACGGGCCAGAATTTCGAGTTCCGGGCCCCGCCTTTCCCGAAGGAAAGTTATTTTGCTGTGACCCGGTGTAAAAATTAAAAGTTCAGTCTGAGACCTGCCAGTACAAAAATATGTGAAAAAAGACTCAGTCCCGCTCAATCTGCCCTACTCAATTTTTGCAAAAAATTCAGATTTTACTTAACATACAATTCCTTTAAAAAATACTGCATACACATATATTGGATAAATTTACAGTGTATTTTTAAATTACGAAGTGTTCACAGAATGGAAAATACAAAATGTATTATTGATTATTTATATTCTGTGATCTTTCAAATTTCAATTTCTGTGACATTTCAATAATAGGGATTCATTAAATAATTAATGTAGTTTAGAACAAAAGAAAAAAAGGAAAGTTATAAACATCATAACTAATCTGTTCAGTAAAAAGTAAATTTGTGAATATGTTTCTCTGTCATTCCTTAAGGCTTTTCTCAAATCCAAAAGAGCTACATCCTAACACATTTAAGAACTAATTCATTTTCGGAAAGGCATAAGATTAATAGGCATTCTCACTCAGAAAATATGTAATCGAATGGCGTTAACCATTTTTTTCATAAAAGCAATGTACCTTTGAGAAAATGCCATTAAAGCTAAAGTTTTAAATCGAATTTTTGGTTACAACTTCACGGAAAAGAAAAACTTGATGCCCGCCGTGACAAGAATAGCTTATATGTCGACAAGTAATTAATTTCTAAAAAATGGAAAACGCTGTTCGATTTCAAATTATGTTAAGCTCCGATCTGGCTCGAATATGCAATAATAATAATAATAATAAATGCAAGCCTGATCTCAGTTGGCACGAGTCTGCAGAAAAAAAAATACTATGTAAAATGCATTATGGTCTTTACAGTAAATATTTGAAATTCCTGTATTGGTGTTCTAAGCAATTACCCTTGACTCACATTTATACTTATTCTAGTGAAAGTGATGTTTTTTACCGGCCTTACCGGCCAAACCCGATTTCGAGCCAAATCAGATTAGCCTAGGCCAAACTATTTTATCCTAACGCCAATTATATAAACTAGTTTTTCCTGCGCCAAACTTGTTTATCTAAATGCCTGTAGGAAAAACTAGCTTTTACTAGGTAAGAGGGTAATCCTTCATTTTCCCTTCATACTTTACCATTAAACCCTCCAAAACTATTCAGGGAATTCCCTTATCAGAAAGAACCTATAACCAAAATTTGAAGCAAATCCGTAAATTGTGCGTTAAAAAATATTTATCTAAATTATGGGGGGGGGGGTACCTACAGCTACATTGCCCTTTCTTTTACACTTAAAGAGTAATTATCCACAACTAATCCCGGAGGCGCCTTGTCAGAATAATCCTATATCTAAAATTTTAAATGAAAACTGATAATTCTGCATGATAAATGCATTTCTCTAAATTAACGGTGGGGGATTAACCTCACGTTCGCTCCCTTTATTCTTATCCAGAGAATTTCCAAAACTAATCAGAAAAATATCTTATCAGAAGGAACCTACATCCAAAATTTTAAGCTAATCGGATATTTCTATCAAAAGTTATAGCGTTATGTACATTCGTACGTACATATGTACATACATGCGTACATATATGCGGGTCATTCCACAAGAATCGGGTAACTTTAGAGGTGAAATTGAAATGTACTATTTTTATCTCAGATTTCAAAAATTTTTTGGTATATCAATGAACAATAAGTTAATTTTATTATATTTGTAGAGCAACACTCAAATATCTAAATATTTTTGAAAAAATCGAGCTTTTTAAAAAATTAGATTCCAGGGGACTGACAGAAACCGATAATTTTATTCTACAATGAACTTTTTAATGAATAATTCAAACTTTTTTTAAATAACTATTTATAATTACCCAAAAGAGTAATAAAAACATATTTAATACATAATTTCAATACATATTTTTTACATTAATCATCAACGAATACATGTTTTATTACTTTTTTAATAACACTAATTAATCTTTTTAAAGCTTTAAATAAAACTTTTTCAAACAAGTTATAACTTTAAAATCAAAGCAAACAGTAAGTAACATTAATTTTTTTTCTCAAGCATCAATAGTTTTATTAAATGTATAAGTGACTTTATTACATTTGCTACTTGAAATAGGTTTAAGTAATTTTTCCAATACAATGTCACGCTTTCTTAAAATGCGAACCAATTGCGGCACTCCGGTATTCTTTATTTCTTATTAAAAAGTTGACTAGAATAAAGTCTCCAACACTGTAATTGATCTGTTGTTCACTTCAAGATTTTTTACTAGGCTTTTCACGTGATTTTTTTTCTTTTGAAGCTGTGAGTGTTGAACAACACCCTGAAAGATTTTTATTTTGTTCAAATTCAATCGTTCCCAATTTATAATGTTCATAAATTATAGTATCGCAGAAGTAACTCAAACGATTTCATAATAAGACTGTTAGGATGATGTACATGGACGAACAATAAACAAAATTTAAATGAAATTTCAGTTTTACAATTTTCGGTACTGAAAATTTTAAACTTCTAAACATCGCACATTTTAAAATTTTACACAGTCGTATAGGAAAAAAAATTACTTTTAAATCCGATTTGTTTGAAAACTCTATCTCAATTTGTTTTTTGTTATTAATTTTTTGTAGTTTTTAATACTTTTTTGTCATTGTGGCAACAAAAGTACGTCAGATAATTAACAGATGTACCTATTCTTGTCCGAAAACAACAGCCATTTTCTAAATGATTGAAAAGGGCAAACATTCGTTATATATATATATAAATTTATTTAAAATATTCGAGTTTTTGACCGCAATCGTTCATGGATCCCCTATCAGCAACTTGTGTGCCAAATTTCGTAGCCCCGCAATGGACCCCAAGATGTTTCCAAATTTTTGAGGTTACATAGTTATGCCTACAGATTTTAATAGTATAGATCAGTAACTAATTATTAATTGATAAGAGAATTTCTAAAATAATGTAAAATATTATAGAAATGATGTGATCTAGTATTCATTAATGTTTTTAACTGTTTTTTGCTTTTACGTCAGTCCCCTGGGTGTTTTTCATCTGAAAAACTGCCAAGGGACTGATGCCAGGGGACTGACGTTTTCACTATAAAACACAAAATATCTACTTATTGGAACCAAATACCATATTATTCTGTTTTAATATGTAATATAGCAATAAAAAGACGCTAAAAGCAGCACACATCAATAATAATTATTTATAAATTATTAAATTATTACTTACCAGGGGACTGATAAATTGAGTGTTAGCAATTTGTTTGTCGACACAAGAATGGCAATAAACATTGAATAAAAATGGCTGATGGATAAATATCAGTCTTCACTGCCATCTTTATATGATAAATAAATATCACAAAAAGAATTAAGTTATCACCAATGGATAATATCAGAAATTTTTGGAATTTAACATGAGCCAGGGGACTGACGCTCAAAGTAGGGGTACACAACTTGAAATTTAAAAAAGTAATACTTTTTTTTTAAAAATCACTTAACATACACAAATGGTTATTAATTAACTATCTCAGAATGTAACAACCTTCATTTTTTCTACCTAAATCCATTAGTTTAAAAATAATTAGTACTTAAGTCTTTACTTTTTACAGTGGTACACGCCAGGGGACTGACTTTTTGGAGTCAAAAAGCTAAATTTTAATAAAAACATTTTTCAATTTTCAAAATATAATACAGGCTCCTAAACGGAATCAACTTATTCTACAAATGGGCATTTCTCAAAATTTGAATACATTAAATGGTAAATAATTTTATTGCAATTTCACGAAGTTACCCGATTCTTGTGGAATGACCCATGCGTACGTACATATATACAGAACCTGTGAGCCCTTTATTTCTCTGGCTTTGATGCCCCTGAGCTAAAAACACGTAAAATTACATTGGCCTAGGATAAACTAGATCAGCCTAGGAGAAACTAGAATGTTGGCGCTCAGGCGGTCATTGAATTCAATAAAATCACGCCAAATTGAATTGGCCTAGGATAAACTAGTTCAGACCAATAAACAGCAGGCTAAACTAGTTTATCCTATAAGAGTTAGGCCAAACTAGTTTGGCCTAGGAAAAACTAGTTTGTCCTATGGGCCTTAGGATAGACTAGTTTGGCCTAGAAAAAACTAGTCTATCCGATGGGCATTAGGATAAACCGGTTTCCCTAGGAAAAACTAGTTTATCCGATGGGCATTAGGATAGACTAGTTTGGCCTAGGCCAATCTAGTTTGGCCTAAAATCGGGTTTGGCCTGTAACATATACAAGTTACAACAACAATGCATTTAATGATACATCAAACTACACTAGCCAAATCATACCAATGGGCTATGAAACAGTAACAATAAAATACTTAAAAACTAAAAAAATAGGAAAAAAATATAGAGAGAGAGAGCATTATATTATTTTTAAAAATATGCTTTACTCAGTAGTTTCATTAGAATTAAATTATATGTTGAGAAGTCAACTGAGAAATTTTAAAAAGATAATTTAAATGATATTTATTTTTTCTTTGTAGTTGCAATATCAGAAAGAGCAAAAAACCATAATTTTTTTAATAAATTCATTGGCTTGTGCTTTTTACCAAGCATAAAAAAGCAGTGACAATTAAGTATCGAGTTTGGTACTCATGTAAAATTGATATATTGTAACAGAAGTTTTGAGGGAAAAACATGAATTACAATTATAAAATTATGTTTGATTTCCAATGTATGCATTGAATGCTTATCAAAAAAATTTTTTAAAACCTAATTTTATTTTCTTATTCATTATTTATTTATTTATTTATTTATTATTGCTACAAAATAAGAAATAATCTAGAAGATAAGAGTTTTACAAATATAAAATTTTGTAAAGGATCCAGAAATTTTTTCTTTTATTAAAAAAATAAATAAAGAAAAAAAAATATTTAAAATGCAGTTTTAAAGATTTTAAAATTGGAGATAAAAGGGAATGAAGAAGTTCTTTTTTTTGGGGGGGGGGAGGGGGGGATGAAGGATTGATTATACAAATTGATTATTTATCATTACTACAGAGTTGCAAATAGGGCCAGGAAGAATAATAAATATTAAATATCATAGTTTCAAATATTTTTAACTTGTGCACTTTGTACTGAGGAAGGAGCAAATACAGACAATGTTAATTGGTAAATGTTGAATTGAGATGAAAGACAATTTTTACAACAAAAAAACAAATAGAACAGAAAATGTTTTAAAAAATAAAGATGTTTTAAAGATTTTAAACTGTGACCATTTAGGGAAAGAAAAGATGAGAAGTAGAAATTTTGTTTGCAGAGAAGGGGCTTGACTAGAGGATTGGATTATAAGTTATTTATCTTGATTAAAGATCTACAATTATAGTAAGGGAAATAAATAGTTTCAGAGACTTTTGTGTGTTAAGAAAAAGTGATGGATAAGGAGAAGAGTTTAGGAATTAAGGGGAAAATTCACTTATATTTAAAAATTAAAATGTAAGCAAAGCTTATTCAGTGTTGTTTGCACAGAAACAGACTATATGCTTATAATATTTTCATAAACTTAATTGAATCATAAAACATGACCTCTATACATAATTTATACTTACATGCATAAGCTCTAAGCCGAGGTAGATTAGGAGAAGCTGGGGGGCTTTCAGGACTAGCTGGCATGCGCAATCCTACAATTTCAGGTCGCATTGTAGGAGATGGTTGAACAGTAATGTTATGTCGGAAGTCTGGATAAAAAATGCTTTGTAAGCATTTACTGTACAAATTATATACAAATATTTTAAAATGCAGCACAAATATAATAAATGAACAGAAAATATGACACCACAATTAAGATGAAAATCAAATTGTCCATAAAACAAATTTTAAAAGATCAAGGGACCAAATTATAATATTAACTTTCAGAATACACATGAAATTAATGATTCTAAGTCATTCCATTAGGACAATGTTTATTTTTATTTTATCTCTCAAACAGACAGATGATTAGTATCGATGCAAAATTATATTTAATTGCTTGAGGGGTGGGTGAATGATATATTATAATACACCTATGATTAATTAAGATTTGCACCAGAAATCTTTTTTTTTTTTTTTTTTTTTTTTTTTTTTTAATTTTACATTTTTAACTTTGGTGGAAAAAAGTCATGAAATTGCTTTTCCCTATTTTGAAATAATTTTTTTTCAAATTTCCAGAGGGAGTTCAGAATTTCACAAATGCAATTGCTTGCCCTTCAAAGCCAACAATTTTAATAAACTGTTTTTTTTTTTTTTTTTAAATCAATGATTAAAATCAAATTTTATAAATGTATAAAATTACATAAAAAAATATTAAAATCTAAGATGAACTGAACTTGGAAAGAGTAAACAAGTATTTTGCAGAAAGAATAAACAACAACAACAACAAAAATGCTTCAAATGATTGTTCCTAAGCTTAGACTATTCCTTAAACTTGCAAGTTTTCAAAACGCAAAATTTTATCTAGCATTTCATTTAAAAATGATATTTAAATCCAATATAATCTGCAATATTATAATTTCTTAATCAAATTATTCATTCTTTTATATAAAATAAACATTGTAAATGTATAAAATTTCAGCAACTAAAAGAATAAGTAGCCAGCATGTTATTAATTTTGCAATAATAATTTTATAGCAAATTGAGCTAAAAAAAGAATGAAATAATGACAATGGTTGAACAGCTATTGTAAAAAGAATGTGTAAGAGAGAAAAAAAAAAAAAATAGTGGAATAAAAAAAAATAAGCATAGTAAGAGCTTCTTTAGCAAAAATTGAATAAATGTTTTTTTATTTTTGAATTCACATATTCAAAATAAAAATTGTTAGAAATTAAAAAGACAGCAATTTTCCTTTTTTTTTTTTTTTTTTTTTTTTTTTTTTTTTTATTGTCAACATTGAATGCTGGTAATAACCACCGAGTGGTAATAATGCTGCATTTTAATATTTTGAGAATTCGGATATATAACTGTCTATTCCATATATTTACTTGACACATACATAAAATGGGGTTTTCATGTACATAATATATATATATATAAATATATATATATATGCTATTCATTTTTAGTGGTGGGAGTGGGGAGTTGACAATACACAAGTGTATAAATTTAGATTTAGTGATTAACAATAATTTTTCTTAGTACAAATGCAACTCTAATTAGCAAGGACATTTGTTTTCTTACATGTGCTAGTAATGGAATAATTTATTTGTAGTTTTTATTAATTCTGTAAATTACTTACTGTTCCCTCTAGATCATTTTTTAAGGGTGCAACACTCTGCCCTTTTTTAAAGTTAACAAAATGCACAGCCTGCTTTTTGTTTAAAACAGTAAAATTAACTTTTAGTTATATGCAGAAGTTTTTACAAAAACTTCTGGATATAACTAAAAGTTAATTTTACTGTTAATTTAAAAACTTCTGCATACCACAGTATTTTTTAATTTGTGCATCTAAAACTTTTGAACTTTATTTCTTTAGAAAAAACAGGAGATTATTCAATCATGTTGTGATTTAATTGTATTTTTTAATTTGCAATTCATAAAATCCATTAAAAATAATCACTTTATTTATCCCATTAAAAAATTATTACTTTACATTTTCTTATACTATTGTTAAAAACATTAGTAATATATAGTTTTTGGAACCAACATCTTGTCCTTTTTTTTCTGCCATAAATACAAAATCACAACAAAGCATTGTTTATATAATTTCAAAGGGATTAAAAAAAAAAAAAAGAACAAATAGTAAAACATATAAATGAAATTTACAAATGTACGAATATTTTTGTAATAACCAATCATAAAAAGGGCTGAGGAAAATTAAAATATTACATGAAAATGATATAAAAGAGCAAAATAATACTTTTATTCCTATAACTTTTTATTCCTATTTTAATGTACAAGTGTGAGGGAGTGACCTTTAGTCATAAAGGCACTCTAGTGTTTCTGAGATCGTGACGTCAATAATTTAACATTTTGTAGGCGTAAAAGTGACATCTATCCTCTCTTTTACTTTAACTTTCTAGAGTGTGTGTGCTCTTTCGAATTCCGCAGTTAGCTCGCGGTTATTAGTATTATGTTAATGAGAAGTATCTCAGTTTGTCGCGTATAAAAGCTTGGGTGTGAGTTTGTGGTGTGTGTTTCTGGCCTTGGCCAGCAGCCAGCGTCTGTGTGTTTCTGGTAGTAGCCAGCAGCCTCTGTGTGTATTCCGCCATTGGACAACAAAGTTGATGATTGTTTAGTAAGGTGCTGACGATTAGAGAATAGCTACGGCCTCCAGTAAAGCGGACAGGAGTTCAGATAGTGGATTAAAGATTCGGCCTTGGTAAGAAAGTTTAGAATCGTTCCGTTTTGATTATTTGAGCAAATAAAGAAATATCCACAGCCACAGGCTGTGAAATTAAGATTTGTTTAGTAGATCAGCCAGGAAATAGTGTCAAGTGTTAGACGGTGCCCCGACTGAGCTAGACCAAAGCCTGTGAGTATGATTTAGCTTTTCATAGTGTTCTCAGTGAGTGAAATTATAGACTGGCTCCACTTTCCTTTAGCCCGTATCATTTTAATAAACTGTGTTGTTTTAATCTAAATTAATGAGTATGTCTGCATATAACGTGACAAATGACACCCAGCATGAGTATACCGTCACAAATAGCGCCCACCGTGGGTTTAACGTCACAAATGGCGCCCAACGAAATGTCGGACATTTTGAGATTGTGCCACGAGTGTATTTCACCGGTGAGGGTGATATTAGTGAATTTTTAGTGAAATTAGATGATTATATTTTGTTCAATAATATACCTGAGAAAAACAGGTACGTAGTGCTTAAATGCTCGTTAAAGGGCGAAGCACTTTTGTGGTTAGAAAATATAGGAAAGTTTTTGATTACTGAGGAAGCGAAAAGATTTGAACAAACTGTAATTGAGTTAAAGAAGGCATTTCCTCCCGTTAAAGATAAAAGTATTTTGAGAAAAGAGTTCTATTGTAATAAGCAGAATATATATGAATCGGCGTCAAAATTTTATCTTCGTAAGCTGGAACTAAAAAATAAATTAGATTTAGATATTACATTTGAGGAATTGTTGGACATTGTTTTTCCTCTTTTTAATCCAAATATACAGGACTTTATTGAAGTTAGAGCACCGAAGAATTTTGCAGAAATGCACCAGATATTATCGAAGTATGAGTCTCGGCATAGCTCGGATCAACGGGATTTGCGTAACCCTCGGCAGAGACCTGTCACGGATAGTAATTTGAGAAATGAGGGGGAACGTAATTTTGTGAGAGGGGGACAGCGATTTCCGGATAATAATGTGCGTAATAGAAGTGATGGATTTGGTCGTAATATGTCGAATACGAGTAATGGTAATAGGAATGGTGGTGGTGCTAATAATTTTAGAAGTGGTGAGAGAAACATGCATGGAAATAGACAGAATAGTGGTTATGATCGTAGTGGGGGAGTACGGGACAGGAATGTTTCTTCGCAAGTAAGGAGATTAACTTCGGATGAGAATTTTGAAGGTAGATCAGTGCAAAGGAGAGGTGTGAGGAGGTCGGGTCAGTTAAACTGGTAAGTGACTGTATTTCGGAAGGTATGCAGTCACAGGTCAAATCGAAAAAGCCTTCTGTGAGTTTAAATAAAATTACTATTAATCCGGTTGAGTTACCTGAAGTGTTAATTGTGTTAGATGGTATTGTCGTTAAAAGTGTCTTCGATACAGGGGCAGATAAGTCGTTCATTTCTTTTGATTGTTATCGGAAATATTTTTTGTATAAGAAGTTGAAAAGGTCAAGTCTGGTGGTTCAGTCAGCACAGGGAGTAGCTTGCGATAATAAAGGTTCAGTGGAATTGGAAGTTGAAATTCGTTCGGTTAAGACATGTTGGGAGTTTTGTGTGTTAGATGGGTTAACAGTGCATTGTATAGTTGGTGTGGATTATATGAGGGATAGAGGAATTAGTTTGGATTTCTTTAAAAAGTCGTTAATCGTGAATAATGATGAGAATGTGAGTAAGAAAGAGCCTGTTTCAGTGTCAGTTAATTTGGAGGAGTCGGGTTTAAGTGTGGTTAAGAAAATGGAGGTTAATAAGTCTTTAGTCGATTGTGGTAAAGTTTTTTCAGATAAACCGAGTTTAACTAATGAAATTTATATTGGTTTTGACGCACTAGTTGCTAGTAAACCATTTCGTTATGATATTTTTAAGTCTTTGTGTGAAAAGTTGCAGACTGAGGACGGTAGGGAACTTCCTCAGTCTAATATGGCTGAACGTGTAAATCGTACATTAATTCAAATGATTTCTTCTTATGTTGGTTCTCATCATGCAAATTGGGACCAGTTTCTTCAGCATTTTGCGTACGCACTTCGTACGGCAGTTCACGAGTCAACGGGGAAAACGCCTGCTGAATTGTTTTTGGGTAGAAAAGTTATTACTTTATTCCAAAGGTTAGTGATGGTGTCAGATGCGGAAAGTCAGTACATGTGTCAGGATATTGAAAGGTTGGTTAAGGAAGCTCAGGTTCAAATGGGAAAAGCGCAAGAAAAGCAAGCTCAGTATTATAATATGCGTAGAAGGGAGTTGGAAGTGAAAGTTGGAGATTTTGTGTTAGTAGAAAAGCATTGGTTAAGTTCAAGTCGTCAAAAGAGAGTAGCTAAGTTTGGTCCGAAGTTTGTAGGTCCGTTCGAGGTTTTGGAAGTTCGAAATAATAATTTGGTTGTTGATGTCAATGGTGAAAGAATGACTGTTAATCTGGATCAGGTTAGAGTGTATAAGTTTAGAGAAAATGGTAGTGAAGGTTCTCATATGTCGAGTGGTGTTTCGCGAAATTCCCGATCCAATGAGTGTCCCGAGTCCAGCACTTCTTCGTCTAATTCTTTTCATCAATATTCAAGAAGAAAATTTGGTCAAACAGCTCCAAAGACTGTTATTGAAAGTCGAAAGCCTAGCAATCCGAGAGCAAAGTATAATAAAAATAAGAGAACTGTGTCAAATACATCGGACTCTGTGTGTCATAAAAGACAAAAAATTATAAATTGTCCAGTTCCTCCATCTATTAGACAACAACCTCACAAGCATAAATTAACTAATAGTTCACCATCTTCAGTGATTAATCCCCAGAAAAGATTTCGTTTGGACACTCGTAAAACTGTTAAGCGAAGTTTAAATTCTGAATTTTTGCCTAACAAGAAACTACATAGGTCCGGAAAGAAACGTGGCCTAGGATCTTCGGTAACTTCGGGTGCGTCTAGAAAGAGGAGGCAACTCTCAGATTACCGGCAACAACAGTGTGAACCTCGCCATGGAGTGAACCCAGCGAACCGGCCGGAGCAGAGTCGTCGAGTGGAACCTACGAGTATTCCACGGCATCCATTCAGAACCAGGCTCCAGGCACGACAGTCAACTGTGGCGTCACCGTACAGTTCTGATGACGAGAGATCCTTCGTACAAGCCTTCTGGGACAGGAGGAGAAAGCCATCTTGCAGTATGAAGCCTGCTAGCAGTGAATCATCTCTATGATTGGGTGATAATGTTCTTTATTAAATTTCTATTAGAGTGCATATATGTGGTAGCAATGTGAAGGAATAGAAAGCAGAAAGACTGTTTGGTACTTTTGGCCATTTTTGGAATTTTTTGACGGACTCACGTTTAGTGCTTAATTGTGTTCAAAATTTGTTTGCAAAATTGTTAGTTTTATTTATGTTGGAAATTTTGGTCTTAACTGCTTTTAAAAATTCTGGATCTATTGTTAAATGGTTATGTTATTTGTTTAAAATGTTATTATATTGTTATATTGTTCATGTGTTATAAAATGTATGTTAATGTATGTTTAAATTTTCAGAAAGTACAGATAGTATTTTGTACACGCGCCGCGGTTCAGGCGCGCACGTGTTTTGCGGTCAAGAAGTCCTTGACACGCGTTTCTATCTCTTATACTAACATTTAATGAATTAACTTTCTTCTTATCGTTCGTGTTTTATGAGTTGCGTTTTGTACTTTAGTTGAGAATGGTTTCCGCAAGTTGCGAAGTTTTAAGCTGCATTTGAATTTGAAATTGTATTGTATTCAAATTGAATGTTAATGTGATTTTCTTGCAGGGAAGTATACCTTTTGTTATGTATTGAATCTGCTATTTTTCTTTTAGTTAATACAGATGAAGAGATTGATGACGTCATTTTGTAAATTTTTGATATCTTTTGATTGTTGCATAAGCACAGCGATATGCCGCTGTACGTATGTGCCCCAATTATTGTTCAAGTGGAGTTAAGTCTGAAGAAGTTTGGGAGTTAGTTCATTGGCTAATGGGGATGTAGGTATTACGTAGTAGCAGAGTTAGTTTAGTATGAAGTAAATGTAATTTTAGATGAAGTCGGAATATGGATGAGGAAAGTTTTTGCGCATTGGGTTTTTTGGACTTGGTGCGAATTCTAGTATATTAAAAGTTATGGAGAAATTTTTGGGTAAAGTTATAGTTGCATTGCAATATTGAGGAAAATTTCGGAAGGTTAGTGTTTTGAGAAATTTTAGCACTCCCAGTGGAGTGGGTTGTTTTGAGAGAAGAAGTAATTAGTTTTGAAAGTTTTACGAGTTTTTGGAAGTTTTACGGAGGCTATTTGTAAGATAGAAGAATGGTTGGATTGGATATGTGATTATTTGAGGCAAACTGAGTTTTTTTTGGGTTGTGATGGGTTAAAGTTAATATTTTAAAAGTTATGTTTCGGCGTTAAATTTCACCCATCACTGTGTTTTATTACGGCTCTAAATTTATAACAAGAAAAAGTTCTGGGCATGCATTTAGCCCAGCCCTTTTTCTCTGCGGAGTTCGAGGGGGGGTTGTGAGGGAGTGACCTTTAGTCATAAAGGCACTCTAGTGTTTCTGAGATCGTGACGTCAATAATTTAACATTTTGTAGGCGTAAAAGTGACATCTATCCTCTCTTTTACTTTAACTTTCTAGAGTGTGTGTGCTCTTTCGAATTCCGCAGTTAGCTCGCGGTTATTAGTATTATGTTAATGAGAAGTATCTCAGTTTGTCGCGTATAAAAGCTTGGGTGTGAGTTTGTGGTGTGTGTTTCTGGCCTTGGCCAGCAGCCAGCGTCTGTGTGTTTCTGGTAGTAGCCAGCAGCCTCTGTGTGTATTCCGCCATTGGACAACAAAGTTGATGATTGTTTAGTAAGGTGCTGACGATTAGAGAATAGCTACGGCCTCCAGTAAAGCGGACAGGAGTTCAGATAGTGGATTAAAGATTCGGCCTTGGTAAGAAAGTTTAGAATCGTTCCGTTTTGATTATTTGAGCAAATAAAGAAATATCCACAGCCACGGGCTGTGAAATTAAGATTTGTTTAGTAGATCAGCCAGGAAATAGTGTCAAGTGTTAGACGGTGCCCCGACTGAGCTAGACCAAAGCCTGTGAGTATGATTTAGCTTTTCATAGTGTTCTCAGTGAGTGAAATTATAGACTGGCTCCACTTTCCTTTAGCCCGTATCATTTTAATAAACTGTGTTGTTTTAATCTAAATTAATGAGTATGTCTGCATATAACGTGACAAATGACACCCAGCATGAGTATACCGTCACACAAGTAGTACTACTATTCATATTCATTCAGCATGTGCAAAATACTTTGATATAGTAGGTCATAAGGATTATTTGGAAAATACAGAAAAAAGTTCATTGTGTATATTGTGTATGTTCATTAAGTATAGTTTATGGCTAAAAAATAGTTGATATTATGAGTAAAGATTTTATATGAATAAAGCATATATACTGTTTTTTTTTTTTTTTTTTTTTTTTTTTTTTCCCCTAAAGATTTAGAAAATCTAATTTGTTATACAAACTATTATGATACTAAACATGATTCCATGCTATAATACTTTTCATTGCTTATTGTTTCTACATAATAAAATAAAAATCTCTATTCAGGTAAGCACAAATCCCTTGAATCCCCCTTTGTCCCATTGATTTTATATTTCATTTGCCAATAATTGTACTATTTTAAGATTTTATTATATCTACAAGCGTAATCTAAACAATACTTTATTACAATGAGTGAGATTGTTGTACTCAAGATTTTATCCTATAGTAATAAATTACAGGTATACTTGTCAACTACAACACATTGGTAATTTTTATAAATTAGTATTTTAGAAATTGGAATGAAACTTCATGTAATATTATACTTATGGAAATGGTATAAGTATGGTATAAGTATATTATACTTATAAAAAATAAATATCTCTATAAATTTTATATAAAATTTGAAAATATAGTTTTCTATAGTATTTGTTTAGAAAAAAAGATTTGGTGATTATTATGGTTAAAAAAAAAAGAAAGAAAAAATCTTTATTGAACACAGATAATTAATTTTCTCTTTTAATGAAAAAACCATCCCAAAAATGTCAAAAAAAAAAAAAAAAAAAAAAAAAAGTTATAATTTTGGTCTAAATATCTTTCTGTACTATCAGTTTAATGATCTTTTAATGTACATAATCCATTGAAAAACTGCACATTCTATTAATTCAATTTATTTACTTCGTTTGGTTACCTTACCAACATACTTAGCTAATCATAAGCTAATTGGATGCTTTTTTGCAGTAATTATTGTGAGACATACAAGCAGATGCCAAAACTTTTTCATTGCTATAGTAAGCCTTCACTTGATATTTTGACAAAAGAGTATTTAAAATATATATATAAATCACACACTTTTTTTTTTTTTTTTTTTTTGGCTTATATGCTCTGTGTTTAGCATTTAAAATATTTCATAGTTATAGTTTCACAGCACTTGGCTAATTTTAGTGAACATGTTTTGGCATATTAATAAACTCTGTTGTTGTTGTAACTCATATGAAGTTGTAACCATAAAGAAAAAGAGAGGATTTATCATCTATACCCATCTAATGAAAAACTGTCTTAAAATTAATTTATTAATTTGTAACTGAAGTTCTGAAAGTATTAAATATTCATATCATAATCAGAAACACACTTGTATACATATCTTTAACAGGAAATTCCAACTTTAATTACAAAAACTAAGTTAAGTTTAATAAAACAATAATAAAAAAAAAATGGAAAGAAATATAAAAGTAAGACAGAAATGTAGCAGTTTAGCAAGCAGAATAAAACAAGTTATGAATTATGCATGGAAGCAAAATTAAATATTTTAAACCTTTCTTATTCACAAACATCTACTTCCACATACCCAAGCTTTGATTACAGATAATTAAATTTAAACAGTACATTAAAAATCTTTTTGCTAGTTTCACTAGTTAATTTTAAAACAGTTTTAATTTATAAGATTTAATTTTTTTAAATATGAATGTAGCAATTGTATCTTTTAAATCTTGTCTATTAATTGAATAAAAGTAATAATTTTTTCCTAATCTCAAGTCTAATCCAGGTGTGTAGTTTTACAATTTTATAGCAAATAAATTATAACACTTGTACAACTTAATTGATGCATCTTACCACATGGCATACTGATTTGTCCACCTGATTTTAAAAGTTTTAAACGACTTTTCTTGAATTTTCCTTTTCTCTTTTTAGGCGTAGGTCGACCTTGTTGCTGTTGCAAGATCATTATGTTTAATTCCCTTTCAAGTAGATCAATTTCTCGTTCAGCAAGTTCTTGCTCTCTTTTTCTTAAAAATTCCTCTTGAATCTTCTGTTGCAACAATGCTTTGGTGAGTTCTTCTTCTCTACACCTAAGTTCCTGAAATAGAAAAATTGTAGAACTATAGAAAATGTTCATTGAATAAATCTATTTGAATTTGAATAATTTTTAAAACTTAAGTGCATAATAATTTAAAAACAGTGCTGTTAGAGGGATTTTAGCAAGATACAGAAAATGGTGATATTGAACTTGGTAAGAAAAGCAGCTTATGAAAATACTTACTGGTGATCTTTATTTTCATTTCAAAATCTCCACAGATTGTTACATATCTTTATGAAATAATGGCCGATATATAAAACATATAAGTAATTTGTTTAGTATTTACAACTTTAAAATATAAATTGAGAAGCACCTTAGACACAGGGATGTCAAAAATCTCAGGAGCATGGTTTCTTAATTGACTAAATTTTCCAAACTGGCAATTAGATAATTCTATTGAAATGAAAAATAATCTGATATTTACAACCTTAAATATTTATGGATTTATTTATTTCTTCTATGTGCAAAGAAAAAGATAAAAACAAAAGAATTTTTTCTTTTGTTAAATTGAACAAGAATCCACAGAAATGTCTTAAACAACTGACATTGCAAGGAAAATTGCCATTAGAGAAATAATGCAACATTATTTACCAAAAGCTTTTACTTCATTTGGTTAAATAAAAATTGTTACCTTGCTCAAATAAAGCCCACTGCAATATTTTTACAGAAAAAATATGTCATAACTGTGCAGTGCACATGCCAAACTGCAAAATAGCTCCATAAGCTAAATGGTCAGACATATGTACAAAAAGTTCTAAGCAACCTGCTGAATTTTTTAGACAGAACACCCATGACCAAATCCTGTGCTATATGCTTAATATTTTTGTTTCAAATGAAGCAGCTGTGAGAAAATTAATGAATAAAAAACAACTGCATTTAACAAGTTTTTTTTTTTTTTTTTTTTTTTTTTTTTTACACAAAATAATTCTGTTAAATAAACAGATATTGCTTAGAGGTCTGCACGGGCCGAAATTTCCAGGCTCGAGTCCAGCCTGAAAGTTAAAATTTCGGCCCGAGCCCGGCTTGGCCTGAAAGTTAAAATTTCAGCCCGAGCTCGGCCCGGCACAAATGAATTTTTATAGAACATTGATCTTTACTGTTACGGAAGAGTTCAGAACAAAAAAATTTATCTTAGTCTTTTTTTTTTCTTGTTTATAATCTCCATTTATACAGAAGTGCCGTAAGCTGCAATATTTACGCTTTTAATGAACGTTAGTTTGATTTATGTAAATGTTTCAGTTATCATTAGTATTATTAATCCATATTCCATATAATGAAGACATAAATATCTAAAAAATAGTATATGGTAAAAGTAAAATCTTCTAAGATGGAATTGCAGTGGAAAGAATAAAATACATTTTCTTCTTAGCAGATGTAATTTTTTTTTCCTCGCATATTGTTGTATTTATTTTGCATGGATGAACAGTTTAAAAGAAATTTGCAGTTTTCAGTTAAAGAAGAAAAAAAAAAAAAAAAAAAAAAAAATCTGTCATAATCATGTTTTTTCTTCATGTGTTTAATTCTATTTTGAAGTGCCTAGTAATCTACGATACTTTAAAAAGAATAAATTCTAATTTTTAATTGTAGAATAAATGACGACTTAAAAATATATGCCTTTTTTGCAAAAATTTGTGTACTAGGCCAAATTTTACTGATAAATGAACAGACTTTGGCCACATCAAGAAAAGGATTTTTATATGGGATGATTCAACAGGAACTGATTATTATGGTCCGTGAAGACTACGAAGAACGAAATCAGTCTTGGCTTCATACGGGAAAAATATGTTAGGCCCGGCTTGATACTCCAAGGAAAAAATTAAGGCCCAAGCCCGGCCCGGCCCAAATGCCATCAATGGAAATTGGCCCAGATCTCTAATATTGCTAAAGAATATATAATATTAAAAAATGATGATGCACCTCGAAAAAATGAAGCATTAAAAGAAAATTTGAAAAAGTTTAAATTCCTTTTTTTTTTAAATGCAGATATTTTTTCAAGAACACAAATTTCAGGAAGAAAGGTGCAATACCTTGGCTGGATTACAGTATAACCAAATGCGCAACTTGCAATTCATTCCCTGATTTATCAAATTACAAAACCAAAAGTTGTCGGTGGGTGCAGTGTTACTTTTAAACTAGAAAATCTTTAAAAATATAACAAAATTTCAACATAAAAAATGCACAAGTGCTGAGAAAGCTTTAGTCATGACTCAATTTTTTTCTTGATGCATATACAGTGGTGGTCAAAAGTTTCCGGCCAGCAAATTTTTTCAGTTTATTTGCAAGTATACCCATATGAAGAGGAATCTCAAAATGATACTTATACATTTTATTGACATAATAGTTAGGAACTTACTTATAGAAGAACGTGTAAATATCAATAAATTTAAATGAAAAAATTAAGTATAAAGGAAAACAGATGTTCTCAAAAGTTTCCGGCCACCTTCACAAGTTTGTAAAAAAGTGGTGTTGTAATAGAAAATTACAGTGATCAACAACATTTACAATTAGTATTTTATCGCATTACTATTTTATTAGCTTTAATAATAAGTACTGCGGCGCAGCAACGTGACATTCATACAATCAAAGGTTAAAGATCGTCTATGGTACATTTTTTCCACATTTCTTGCAATTTTGGCGAAATTTCGGCTGAGTTGGAATATTTTTAGTTCCGCAAACTTTTGCCAACTGCTTTCCAAAGATTTTCTATTTTATGCATATTGGGCGTTTGGACTGACCATTTCAAAAGCGAAATTTTTTGTGTGAAAACCATTGCTTATTGAGGCTTGCATACATTATTTATGTCGTTATCTTGTTAAGAAAAATAGTTGTGACCAAATTTTTTTCTCTAATAAGGCAGAAAATGGTCTTGCTAGATATCCTTATACATTGTCTCATTCACCTGGCTGTGGATTTCAAATAACGGACAGACACTTTTTGAAGAAAGTACTCCCCACGGCATAATGGGTCCTCCGCCATGTTTCATTGTAGGAATAACATAGGTTGAATGATATCTTTTGTTGTTAGGTCATCGGACATTGTGTCTGCCATCACTTCCAAAACTGTTTTGAATTCGATTAATGGAAAAATAGAACTTTTGTCCAGTTTTCATTTGACCAGACTTTGTGTTCCTTGGAAAATGCCAGTAGGGTATGTCGGTATTTTTTTAACCTCTGAAATTTTTTTAACACCGACTCTTCCATAAAGTTTTGTATCACGTTAGCATCATAACACGGTAGACAAACTTATTCCAGCAATATTTTCATTCCGTAAATCGCAGTACATTGCAATGGAATTTTTATGCGCATTATCAATGGTTTACCTCCTGATAATTCTGTCCACAGGAATAGTAATTTTTCGGGGTTTCCCGGAGCTTTGAAAGTCCTGAAAGCCATGGCCATCTTTATATAATTTTTAAATATCGTTTACAGTCGATTTTACCGATCGATATCTTAGACGCAAAATCTCAGGTAGATTGGCCTTTTAGCGACAAACTAATCACTCATTTATGAACAATAATTGTTGAACTTTTCAAATTTGAATTCAAACTATGCTACACACATTGATTCATTCATAAACACAACCAAAAAACACTTTAAGGATAGAAAAAAAAACTAAAGAATGATAAGTGGCCGAAAACTTTTGAGAACATGCGTTTTCTTTTATACTTAATTTTGTCAGTTAAATTTATTGATATTTACACGTTTTTCTATAAGTAAGTTCCTAACTAATATGTCAATAAAATGTATAAGTATCGATTTGAGGTTTCTTTTCATATGGGTATATTTACAAATTAACTGAAAAAGTTTTGCTGGCCAGAAACTTTTGACCACCACTGTATATATATACTTTTTGCTACAGTGTACATGAAAAAGGTGAAAATAAAGAAGCAATTAGTCGTTGAGCCAAAAGCCAAAATTACGGGGTTTTGGTTTCATCTCTGGGGACTTGACGATATATACATTTTTGGATTCACAATGATCCAAGGAGTTCATTTTTCGATGATACTATGAAAATCGTGGTAGCTTATAGATGCCATATTGAAAAAACAGCGACATCTATTGCAGATACATAACAAATGAGTTTTTATTTTTGGTCTTATTACATAATTAAATTTTAATGAAAAAAATGGAAAGAACAAATATTGTTGAGCTTACTACGTTATACAAATTATATATTTGTTCAGATATTATTTTAATATGGTTATTAATACTTTCAATTGGATAAACAGTTCATAAGACATTTGCACAACAGAAAACTGAAATCTTGTTTTGAATTTTAATGCATGCTATTTTCATGTGGATAAAACACAGCAATTCAAGAACAAAATAGTAATGGAGAATCTATTGTACTTAGTCTGTTAAGAGTTAACCCCTTCAGGACGACAGGTGCAGATATGCACCTTCAAAACGTGCTTCCATCGCTTGTTTGTTATAACACCTAAAAAAGAAAATTGAAATTTTCCTTATTCAAATAAAATATTCACTTACTAAACTATTTTTAATTGTATGACAAAAAGGGGTGTCAGCCAAAAAATATTCATGTAAAAGACGCTGGTCTGGAATGAGTTAATACATAAGAGAAATCTTAGTCGTCTGCATTTCTATCATCATAAGTTGACATTCGTATGTTCATTTAATTTCCATCGTCCCAGTATAGTTCTATATTCTTCATATGTTTGTACATCTATGTTTATTAAAAAGACTTGGACATGATAATGTGACACAGGTTCCAAAGCAGTTTCACGAACAAGAGAACTGCCATTCTAAATAGCATTTTCCTTCACTACCTGTTCTAAAAAACCAACCATATTTATCTTCGAATAGAAGATCAGGATCACCCTGTAGGTACTCCTTACAAACAAGACTGTGGAAATTAGCATTATCGATACGTACAGTGGATTGCTACATGACAAAAGGCAATGTAATACTACAGACATTTTTTTGTAAAAAAAAGTATATAGAATGTGGATCAATTCCTTGATGTCTGAGTAATTGTGCTTTGCATAATAGAGATGGCATAACGACTCACCATGCTTCTTTGTTTCCTGTAATATATCATTTTCAGTATCAAGCGCCTAAAGTGTACTTCGAAATTTATGGTCTGAATCATCATTTCCCCTTGCCTGTGCAAGCGCTTACTCATATCGCACTCAACAGTGAAAGCATTTCAAGTAATGCATTACATACCTTTTTACTTAGAAGTCCATGCATATTACTCAAGTTTTAATGTTCAATTTGCTTGTCATTGGATCCAAATTTCACAAATATTAACCCTTCCGAGCATTTCAAATCGATTTCTACAGAAAACAATGTAATAACTACCACATCAGTATCTTTAGAGATAATAAAACTTTTAAATCCAGACACAGTGATTTAGCATGATGGTGTGCGTGAAATAAAAGTTACGCATCACCTCTTCTTGGTAGCAAGTCAATTTAGGGAATTCTTCAACTATTTATTTCGTGAATTTATATAATTTTCCTCAGTAGATAACCTACATCATTCGCATATTCAACTATTTCAGATAATGTTCATTTTGCCAATCTTTAGAAATGAAATGCATTAAAATTGCTTCGTTTTTCGTACTATTTCCCCTGGAGACGATAACTTGCATTACAATATCAACAGTTCATATTTTTCGATTATTTCTTTTTTATCGACACCTGCCTATATGTATCAGATACAACATTTATTCTTTGTTAGGATGTATATTATAAGATAATATTACAAGATTGTACATTGTATAATCTTGTAATATTTCAGAAAATAGATTCTTTGCTAGTTCTTCAAATGAATGTACCTCCTTTGGTAGCTTTAACAAACCACATTCCGCCATTTATATTAACAACACTATCATTTGCATTCTTTCAGAAGTCGCAATTTTTTCACAACATTCATCAGTTTGCTTTTTTCAGTTTTCCTCATTGAACCATCAAGTGCCGCTAAAGATCTTGAATGAAGTCCTAGATGGTAGTAATAGACAGTTCTCATATCAAAATTTCGCTGCTGTGCAATGATCATTATCTGAGTAAACAGATTTTTTTTGCCTTGGCAACAAACTCTGGTTTATTAAACTTTACACTCTCTTCTTCAAGTCAGAAAATGTATTCAGTGTCTTTGTCTTTGGAGGTTTGAAAAACACTTCTGCCTTTGAGACAGATAGTTTCTCTGGAAAGTTTGGTAAGCTTCTTTACCCATCTCATAATCTTTGAACATGTCTTAGATAATTTCTAGAATTGCTATTGCTCCAATTGATACTATTACCATATCTAGATTTATCTATTCATTGATAATCGTGTTCTGTAAATATGTGATATCAAGTTCGTCTTTTTGGATCTTGCTCAAAGACAGATCTGAATCTGAAACAGATTTGTCTGAAGTACTGATTTTGGTTCTTTCAAAAATCATGTGAAGAAATGCTGCTCTATAATCAAAAATATCTCTTAAAAATATCTCTTAACTGCGGAAGGTCTTTGGCTGAACTTCATTCCAGCTTTTGATCCCTGCGTGTCTTTACTTATTGTCTTTTGAATCACCCTATTAATATAATAGCTCATAAAACCAAGGAAATCTTTAGGATCAGTCTGTTTATTAGCAGATATTTTACAAAATAGTGTCTATTGGCTTCTCTGTTCTTGAAAATATCTTGGATCGTGTGGCAAATGTCATTGTAATGTTATGGTGAATGAAAAAATGTACGTTTTAACAAGCCGCTAACATAAAACCACAAAAGCCGCTGAAAACAACGGCAGCCATTTTCCAATATGGTGTGCATAAGCTACTCTGATTTTGAAAATATGGTTAAATGTCATTCTTTTGTCGTGGTGAATTCAAAAGTTTATGTGTATAATTTAACAAGGCCACTGACATGAAAAACGCTAGAGCCTGGTTCCAATATGGTGTCCATAAATTACCGAAGTTTTGAAAATATCATGCATAAATGTCATTATGATGTTGTGGTGAATCCAAAAATGTATCATTTAACATGTTCACCGACATGAAATCAAAAGAACCCCTGCCTCAATATGGCCGTCATATTCCAATATGGCGCCCATAAATTACCTTGGTTTTGAATGTATCATGGATAAATGACATGTTGATGATGTGATGAATCCAAAAATGTATTGTTTACTAAGTCCGCTGACATGAAATCATACGACTGCCTAACTCAATGACGGCGGCCATTTTCCAATATGGCACCCAAAAGCTACCTTCGTTTTAAAAGTATCATGGATAAATGAGGTGCTTTTGTTGTGGTGAATCCAAAAACATATAGTTTACCAAGTCCCCCGACATGAAACCGCACGAGCTCCTGGCTCAACGACTAAATATGAAATTGGAAATTTTTTTAATTGGTCATACTTTCATTTTTATGACTATTTATAATATTTGCTATGAAATTGCACTTTCTTAAGATTGAGCTATGTAAAAGCCACTATAACAAAGAAATGCCTAAAATTTAATAATTAAAAATTATTTTCAACTTTTAAGAGATTTTATACCTTTTCTTTGCAGCGCAATTCATGAAACATTTCTGCAATTTCATGTTTCCAATCTTCTTGTAAAGTATGGAATGACTCTTGGGGAGTATTCATAAAGGGTGATCTTGATATTTCTTCAAGTTCATGTAAAATATGAACAAAACTTGGTCTCTGATGAGGGTCTGGATGCCAGCAAGCTACATAGAAAATTCAGATATGTGCATATTGCAAGAATAGTCAAATAAAAAAACTGACAAATACATACATAGATAGAGATATTTATTAGGGTGGGTCCGAAAACACTTTTCGATTTTCGATGATGGGTAGTGCAGAAAAGTCCAATGGTGGCACTAAATTCACACAAAAAATTTGAAACTTTGGATAATTCCTTCATTTGTTTCAAATAGTTTGAAGTTTTGTTCAAAAGCTGATTTTTGAAATTTTTTACTAAAAATTTTAAAAATGTTAAATTTATTTTAGTTGAATTTACATGTAATGTCATGTTTAATGTACAAAATGTTTAAATAAGCTGATTATCTATTATAATAGATGTAGGCCTTTTGAGTTAGGAGATTCTTTTAGCCTTTTTAAATAGGTCAGCAAAAATTTTAACTACTGTTTGATTCATTCATCAATTTCTCTCTTTTGTCTTTATTATGTTCTTCGCTCTTCCTTCGATGCATTCAAAGTCGCATATTTGGGTGACAGTCCATAGCTTGTCTTGACAGCAATTCTGGAAGGAAACGAGAATGTGGAGCAAAAAACAATGAAAATGTAATCAGTCATCACGAGGATGAGAGAGGGAATAGGAGATAGGAGAAACTGCAATATGGGGTATTAATTATTTTTCTGTTCAAAAATACAAATATTGTGTTATCATATTAGAGGAATTTGTGTTTGGGCGTGTCTGCTTTTGAAAGTCCTGGTTCAAATTCTGATTCAGGTGAACTGCTGCATCATAGTTCTCACTGTTTGAATCTTCTGACAATATCTGTATTCTAGAACAGAAAAATAATTAACATCTATCTTGCAGTATCTTCCATGTCTTATTTCCTCTCTCATCCTCATGATACTGATTTCATAGTTTTCTGCTCCACATTCTCCTCTCCCTCCAGAATTGCTGTCAAGACATGCTGTGGTCCAGCATCCAAATATGTGATTTTGAGCACATTGAAAAATCAAAGAAAAAGTGAAAAACAAAATAAAGACAGGAGAGAGAAACTGACAAATGAACCAAGCAATAGTCGCAATTTTTGCTCACTTTTTTGTGAAAAGGCTATAACAATCCTCTAACTCAAACATGGGTGCAAGAAGTCCAACCAAGTCAAGACTGAAATCTTTACTGAGTATTAGAAATAACTAAATGAAAAGGAGTTAGAAGACTTCTAAGCCTTACATTATGGCTAAAAATTTATCTCTTACAATAAAAGAAAGTGATTAAATGTTCTTGATGGTAAAACTGCTATTATTAAGTATATAAAGTAGAATTTAGAGTTAGTCAAAAATCTCTTCAAGTCTGAAATCAGTCCTAAGACTGAAGGTCTTGCACCCATGAACTCAAACTGCACATAATCAGAGCTTATTTAAACATTCTACACACTAAATATGACATTTCAGGTGAATTTAGCTAAAATAAATTTAACATTAAAAAAAAAATTTCTAAAAAGGTTGAAAAGTTAACATATGAGCAAAATTCTAATCCATTTGTAGCAAATGAAGGAATTATCCAAAAAATCTAAAATTATTTTGTGTGATCTTAGTGCCACTAGTAGTAATTTTTTTGCACTATCCATCATCGAGAATCGAAAAAAAGTTTTTTTTGGTCCATCCTAATTTAAAATTCCGCATATGAAAGGCACTGGGGGGGGATAGACAGTTACATGTAATAGACATAATATATTATAGTAAAATCTTTGAAAACTGAACTTGCCTGCAAAAATTTTACCGTGCTGGCAGAAAGAAATCCACCTAAGTGTATTTGCAAAAACAGAAACATCTCTAGAATGGAGTTTTATTCCGATACCTATCAATTACTTTTATTATGTATTTTACTGTATATAAAACAGTATAGTGCAAAGTTTCCCCCCAGAGGGTTTCAGGGGGGCGCTCTGCCCTTCCTGCCCTTAAAGTTAAAAAATAGCGCCCCTCATCCAAAAACTAGCGCCCCTCTTGTCATTCATTCAAAAAAATAGCGCTCTTCTTGCCCCACATTTCAAAAAACGCAGCCCTCCAGCGGTGATCCGAAGGCCGGTGATCCGAAAAATAGCTTTATACGCCTTCCGTGGAACGGGTAATTTGTCAAAAAATCGCTAAAAAACCCGGCAAGTTCCATTAAAAATCACAAAATAATGACTAATTTCCGGCAAGATTCTCAAAAAAAAAAAAAAAAAAAAAAAAAAAAAAAAAAAAAAAAAAAAAATTGTCTAGTTTCGTCACAAAATTTCACAAAACGGCAGATTTTCTCAAAAAATCGTGCAAAAACAACAAATTTCTCTCAAAAATTGCGATAAAACGGAAAATTTTGTCAAATGAGTCGCAAAAACAGCAACTTTTGTCAAAAATAGCGATAAAACGACAGATTTCGTCAAAAGATTTGCGAAAAAAAAGGCAAATTTCGTCCAAAAGTCACAATGAAATGAAAAATTCTGTGAAAAGTTCTGTTTTTTCACGATACTTTCACAAGATTTGTCGTTTTTTGCAATTTTTTAGCAAAATATACTGTTTTTTGCGATCTTTTAATAAAATTTGCTGTTTTTTCACGATGTTTTAACAATATTTGCTGTTTTTTCGCAATCTTTTAACAGAATTTAACTTTTTTTCTTTTTTTCAATTTTTTCATGAAATTTCTGTTTTTTTTCATGACTTTTTGAACCGCTAGATTCTAGATTCAACTCTATTAAAGTGCCCTTAAAAATTAAAAAGTGCCCTGAAAAATGTAAAAAGTGCCCTTTTCAGAAACTCTGGTATAGTGCATTAATGTTTACAATTATTTCTTCCTGTTAATTAATTCATATGATAAAACCTTTAAGAATGAAACCTATCTATACAAGAATTCTATCTTATATGAAAAATTTTTTAGTGTTTTGGTGGATAGAAAACTAAATGAATCTATTTTCTGAGGTGGAAACTTGTATAAAATAACTCTGTTTCAGATCATAGCTGATCTGTGTTCACAGGTTTTACTATAATTTGTAATTTATTATTTATTAATTAGTTACAGAAAATTTAAATAAGAAAATAAGATTTAATCACATATAATTAATTATAGAAAATGTGTATTTTTAATAGTTTACAAATAGAAATACAATAAATCTATGAAAATAAAATCTTTGAAGACAACAACAACAAAAAAGAAAAAAAAAAGTTTTTGACAATTTTTTCTCTTATTATCATAAGCCTTTCACCAAGATCATGAAACATTTCTGTTTATCTCTTTATGTCCCAAAGCAGAGAAATTTTTAGCTTCCTTAGAATCCCAGGGAACCGCCTGAGATTTTATTCCCACAAGAAAGATGAGGTGGCATGCTTTAGCGATTCATATGAATCTGTATGGTTCAATTCTTTTGCTGTAGTATCTGCCCAAAGAAGAACCTATTGTTATACCTTTTGATATTTGTTTCCCCCTTAATCCCAATAACCAACTCATAGCTTTGCTTAACCATTATCTTCGGCTAAGCGAAGTGACAAATTATTTTTAGACTTAAGACAGGGTGGCTACAGAAATTATGAAAAAAAGTTCCCTGATTATCTGTATCAAATTTCCCTGATTTTTATTATTAACGAACATATACGGTATTTTTTTAACACATGCTGCTTTTGCGTAAAACACTTATTCAGCTTGCAAATATCTCTTTTGGGAGGAAAAAACAAAAATTGCACAGTATTCATTTAGCAAAGGTATTATAATTTATTTGTAATTATTACACAGGGTTTATACTCATTTTCCAAGAAAAAATCTGAGAATCTCCTGATGTATTTTTGGGGATGTACAATTTTTCCATATCTACAATTAATAACATTATGATATTACATATGATAATAAAGCATGCGAAAGGCAACAATTGCCCCCAATTTCCCAGAGTAGACTTATTTTGGCAGGTTTTCCGAGGTTTGGAAATTTTTTGCATTATCCCCTGAGATTCCCCTGATTTTTACAACCTAAAATTCATCCCCTGATGAGTATGAACAATGTTACGGATACACAAAAAAGTTACGGCAGGGCTTCGGATAAAAAAATTGCTAATTTCATCAAAGGATTGCTTGAAATAACGCTAATTTTGACATAGGATCGAGGAAAAAAAACACAAAATTTTGTCAAAAGATCGTATAAGAAAGTGCTCATTTCTTCAAAGCTTTGCGAAAAAAAAAAGCATGCAAATGTAGTCAAAAGATCGTGGAAAATTAGTTCTAAAGATCAAGAAAAAAAATGAAAATTTCATCTAAGGCTTGCATAAAAAAAATATGAATTTCATGAAAGGTTTGTGTAAAAGCGAGTATTTAGTTAAAAAATCATGAAAAACGTGCAAATTTCATCTAAAGATTGCGGAAAAAAATGCAAATTTCATCTTAATATCACAAAAAATACACTAATCTCATCTAAAAATTATGAAAAATGCACAAAATGTGCCAAAAAGCATGCAGATTTTGTCAGGTTGCAAAAAATGATGAAATTTCTTCAAAAGATAGTGCTAAACATTGAAATTTCGCCAAAAGATCACGAAAAATGTTTGAATTTTGTCAATAAATTGTGAAAAACACACAAATTTTGTGGGAAAAAAAAATCCTCAAAAAACATGCAAATTTTGTCACGAACTCAAAGAAAAATTTCGTCAAAAAATCGCAAATGAACTAAGTTATGAAATTTTGGGTTTATAGGACAATTTAGCTTTCACACAGACAGATACTTTTTGGTAGCAGAACGGCTTTATGTCTCTTTATCATATCTTATTATTGGTTTAAACATAGCCTGTTTTACAACAATTCAATGTTGGTAAGGTGAAAACAGAAATATTTTTGCACAGAGAAAAGTTTTTCTGATTTTGAGTATTTTTTTATAAAGTTCCCTGATTTTTCCAGATTGATAAACTTCCCTGATTCCATGATTTCCAGAATCTGTAGCCACCCTGTAAGAGTATGTTTATGACATCTCTGCTGAATAATTACCAGGGGTAGGGAAATACAACATTTTGAACGCCAGTGGCGAGTGGATTTTCTAAAAAGGCGAGTGAATTTTTAATTTTTGAGAAACTGTAGACAATAGAGACATTATCAAAAACACCTTTTTAAGTTAGATATTTTAACATTCCAAAATATTATAATATAAATATGAGACTAAGTTCTACCTTACATTAAGCTTACGTCTGTTTATATACTTCTTAGTATTATAGAGATAAAGAATTACGAAAGTGCATTGTAGTAATAGTAATTTCTACTTCTACTGTAATCACATGTGATTTTGTCATAACTTTTTTCAATTGTGTGTGTTTTGCATCTTGTGGGCTGGTGAAATAAAACCTTGGCTGGTAAGATTTTTGAAAAATTCCCCACCCTTGATAATTATAAGATAAAGGATTTTTTTAGTTTTTTGTTTTATAAACATAACTTTTACTTGTAAATTAATCATATATATTTGTAATAATATTTAAAAGCTTTTTCTTCTAGTAGTAGAAAAATCAGAACTGATATTTAAAATTTTAAAGTTCATCCTTGCTACATTTTTCAAAAATATCAAAATATTTAATGCATTTTTAATCCATTTATACAACATTCTTACAGAATATCTATTACAGCATATATTTATTCTTAAAAATAAAGTTATATGCTGAAAAATATTTAATATTGAAACATTTGTACATTAATTTAAACGATGAGATAAATTATTACAAAAATATTCATATGTTTGAAATTTTTTAAACTTTATTTGATGCAATTATTTCTAGGTAACTTTTCTTTTCTATAACAATGATACAACAAATTTAATGAATAATTCGGTCAATTAAATAATTATATTTAAAAAAGGCAATGTAAAAAAAAAAAAATACTTACCATATATTAATTTTTTTTTTTTTTAAGTTATAGAATTAATAATGTAAATTATCAATAACTGTTTTCTTCTTGGAAAAAGTGTTGACATACAAAAAGAGGGGGGGGGGGTCAAGCATTTGTTTATTTATTTTTGCAATAGACAAGGGGCAATACAAAATGAATAAAAATGACAATGATTAAAAATACTTATCTAATACTTGAATAGCCCCTTAACTAATTCATAAATTTAAGAATTTAGATAATTTTTAATCCAAACTATAATAAGATTTAATCATTAAAGTATATTACAATTAAAAAGGTTCTCTAATGATTACAGCTGGTGGTATTAAAGCAGATTATCAAAATTTCATGTGTCCATAACAACACTTATGATTTAATTACTACATGTAATAAATTACTGTGGGAAAAAAAAGGTGGGGGGATATACCAAAAGTTTAAATAAATAATTGTAACAGTTAAACTGCTAAATACTTTTTTCATTTTGATGTTATTAGTTGATTTTATAATAAGATTTCTTTAATTATTTTATATCTTATTACTTGAAGATTAAAAAAAGGGAAAATTAAACAAGAAACGAGACTTAAAAGCAAATATTTTCATCACTTAGAAGCGAATACTTCAGTACTTAGGATGCTTAGCAAATGCTTTCATCTTTAGAGTCAGTTAGAACCAATTATGAAAATTGAACTATCTTTTTACTATTGAAAAGAAAAGTTTGGGAAAACCATAATCAAAATCAAAAAAGTACAAATGCACAATAATAAATATAAACCTTAAGTATTCCATGGGAAAAAAATTAAATAAAATCCAAATTGGAAATCTGCTTAGATTTCTCCCATTTGTTTAGCATTAGCATTTCTACACGTGACTAGTATAGTAAATATAAAATCTACCCCACAGAAACAACAAAATTTTAATAAGCAGACAGTGTTATGCTAATAGTTTATTACAACAGTATTTTGAGATGTTATTGCTTTCCAGAGATACAGCATTCACAACCTTGAACTTTAACATTTTATTCCGGGACATTTTTCAGGGCTTCAAAATTGCATATTATTTATTACTTCAACATAAAAGGAAAAAAAAAAAAAAAAAAAAGAAAAGAAAGAAAGAAAAGAAAAAAGAAGGAAAGCTGGATTTTAAATATATATACATGTATTTGAACAAACAATTAATAAATAAATACCTTCCATCAGAGATGAAAAAGGACTTGGACAAGTCGATGGGATTGGCAATGTTAATTTATTTACAGCAACACCATAAGCAACAGCAAGAGCATCAATACCCTTGTAAGGTGTTTCTCCAGTCAACAATTCCCAAAGTAGCACACCATAGCTGCAATAAAAGAAGAAATCTTTTAAAGTTAGAACACATAATATTATAGGTGCAGATTCACGGTCGTCAATCACCTTGTGGTAGGGGTGGGCATTATTTAACATAATAGGGTCACCTGGGTAAAATGGGTATATTTTATTTATTTATTTTATTATTTTATCAGACAATTTTTTTTAAATTAAAATTACGAACAAAGTGTTTACATATCTGGCAATACTTAAACCTTACAAAAAGAAACTGGCGACACATATAATGGGCTTGGCAGCCATTTTGTTTTTCAGAAGATAGAACTAAGTGTTTTTAGTGGTTGAAAAACTTCTTTCTAGAAAAATATACAGGAAGAATTTTAGGAATAAACCATTTGATATTTACAGAAGAAGGATTCTTCTAACAGAAAAATGAAAAATTAAGTAAATTTATTTACTCACAAAAATTTTTTAGCATTTTTTGTCATATGGGGTAAAATGGGTATAGGTCAAGATATGAATGTATGAAGATTGATCAAAGTTGAAAGACCTTTGAGGGCAAATTGTTATTGATCCTATGTTTTAAACTGAAATTATGCTTTGTTATATGAAATTAGGCTGTTATTTATATCATCAAGTTATCATTTATATTATAAATTTGGCTATTTCGGGTGAAATTAAAATACATGCAAATTGATTAAATGTACAGGAACACAAAGTAAGAAAAATATCGTGAAATTAAATTAAAACACATATTCTAGTACTGGCGAGGTTATAAAAAACTCACAAAGAATATGCAAGAGAGTACAAGCAAAGGTAGGAGAAATTTTAACTACAGAGCAGGTGGTTCAAGAATTCACAGGTCTTATTATTGATATCCCTGATGAAGGTGAAAATACTGTGAAGTTTGCAACAAAGTCATCTGCTGGATTATTTTATGTCTTTCCTGTCCTGACAAAAATGAGAAAGACGATGTTGCTGATGTGAACGCATCCAAGGTCAGAAAGTTATCTCAACCAAGCTGCAACAGTTCTTGCCAGTATACATTTTGCATGTAAATTTTTATTATGTTATACCCATCTACATAAACTGCTTTTGATTAAACATTGATTTTCCAGTGTAATTTAATTTCTTATTTTTTCCCTACAGATATTCATGCTGATATCTATCTGCTTTTGAATTGAATTAAATAAAAAAAAAAAAAAAATACTTTTAAAGAGAAACACGATTCACAGCATGTGCGTAAACTGATGTGGTGGAGGATAGGATTTGTCAGTACTCTCATCTTATTTATACTAGTTCATAACAGTGTTTTTATATGTCAAGAAAAAAAGTAAGCAAATTGAAGTGGGGATTTTTTGCCCCCCCCCCCTCACCTTCCAAGTTTACACATGATTCAGAGGATGAAAGTACAAAACGTTTAAATGGTTTACACATTAATTATAGTGTATTTAAGTATATTTAATTTATTATTCAACTTTAATCAGCATATACCCGTTTTACCCCAGTGCATACCCATTTTACCCCGAACCACGGGGTAAAATAGGTATACACCAGGGTAAAATAGGTATAGTGTTTTACACAAAAATTTTTTAAAAAAGGAAACACAAATTATGTTTAATTTAGACCTAAGATACACAATGTCAAAAATATTGAACAAAAACATGAATTTATTTCATAATATTTCTGCCATAAAACATTAAAATTAAAAAAGCTGATTTTTATACCCATTTTACCTCGGGTGACCCTAGTTGAAAAAAATTATTACTGCTTTGAAATTTGCTTTTAGTAACAGAATATCAAAAACTCCCTATTTATTTTATAACGATGTATCTATTTACCTTGCAAAAAATCTGAGAAAAGTTTTATTTTAACATTTTACTTTAATGAAATAAAGTTACAATTTTTTTATTTTTTTTTCTTCAAGCTTTTGAGGGTGTTCTTAAATCAAAAAAGGCAACTTTGTGACATATATGCTTTAATTTATTTTTGCTCGGAAATGCATGAAAATAGCAGGTGTTGTTATTCAGAAACTGTTTAATTGCACCCAATTTTCTGTTTTTTATAAAACACAATAGATCTTACATAACAAGCCTTTAAAGTTGACGTTTTTAAGCTTTATTCATTAGTCATCCCCACGAGCAATAATAGACATGTCCAAGCAAAACGCACCTGCTTCTTCTGTATGCCTAGAAAGCTTACAGCAAACTTTGTCTTCATTCTGTTATTAGGAATAAAAATTATCTACTAGTTTTAATTATCTGTCTGTATCAAATATTCTATACCAATTGTTAAGTGTTCAAATGTTATGTTCTCTTTCAGCATGAGATCTGTATTTGTTTCAATTTCAATGCGTAAAAAAAAAATTAATCGCTCCTCTAAGAGATCAAAGTTACTTGTAAAATGTATGAAGAAATTATATTATTCTAAAAATATATTGTTGTTTTGAATATGTTGTTTATCTAGACTGGTAGTATTAGAATCTGAGAATTTTATGTTATCAAGTGAAAAGGAAAGGTTTTTCAAAGTTTGTAAATTGGAATCGCGCATTGTTTGGTGGTTGGGATATTTTGAGGTTGCTGGTAGGTTAGTTTCATGTTTGAGGATATTAAGGTGAGGTAAAGTAGGTTTTTGATTACGCGTTGAAGGATATGTCTGTTGATGCTATGTTCGGCTGTGGTAAAGCTGTTTATTTATTTATTTGGCGTACTTTTTGTAATAACTATGATTGCCAGAATACATTTTTTTTGAGGGGAGATTCATTTTACTAAAGCAATGATATTCTTATTTCATAGGGCGATTTGTTAAAGTTTAAAAAATACTTTAATCAATCTGGAAAAAACAATATCATTGTTGTTAATATGAAAGCAAAGACGACTTTTAAAAACAACTTGTTTATATAATTTTGATAATGGAATATTTTAATTAACAAATTTTGCCTTAAGCCTAATTAGGTCTAAAATATTTTATTAAATTATTTTAAATAATTTATTTTATATCTTGTAATGTTATTGGACATTGTAAATGGATAAGTTAAAATACACAGTTGATCGTATCACTATTATTCGATAAATGGAACAAATGAAAAAGTGAAGTGTTTTAGAAAAAAAAAAAGAAAAACACTTTTAAATGAAAAAAAAAAATGCTTAAAAATAGTTTTGTGAAAAATCTAATCATAATTTTGCGAATTGTAAATTATTGTTAAATTTTGGTTCTTATTTATACATTGTTAAGAGGATATATGCATTTAAAAAATATATTTTCATTGTATATGTAAAAGTGACACGTCATATTTTACATTTAAATGATTATAAAAATTTATAAAAGTTGAATTTGGAGATGGAAATGATTTCTGAAAGGTCTATTTTCAATACAAAAATTTTTGAGAAGGGTCCTGTTTGAAGGGTGAAAAGTTTTGAGAATGTTCCTGTTTGAAGATGAAAGATTTTGTAAAAGGTCTTTTGAAGGCAAAAAAAAAAAAAAAAAAAAAAAAATGAAGGATCTTGTTTTGAGATGAAAAATTTTATGAAGGGACCTTTAAAAACCCAATTTCTTTCTAATCAGATCTCTGAATACTGTTTAGTGTTTTCTTATCTCCACTGCTGAAATACGAAAATTTGTTTTGATTTTTTGTGGAGTTTAACCAGGGTTGGCAAGTTTTGACAGTGTGTGGTTTTATACGGTTTAATCTGTGGTTTAAACCGTCATGTCAGAAACCTCAAATACTACACTGTTCTGTAAAATTTCGCATTAAATATCAGTCACACATATACAACATTAGATGTAATATTAAAAATTCACTATTACTGTATTGTATATTATCATTTCCGGAAAAAAAGAAAGAAATCTGTCATAGATCTGAAATTTGGCCTGCCTCCAAACTTGCTCAACTAGCAATGCTTCAGCTATCAAGCCCTGCTAGCTCAGCATTAATTGAGAGAGTATTTTCTAACTTTGGCTTCATACATTTTCTAAACTCAGAAATTGCTTGGGTGTAAATAAATGTGCGAAATTGGTTATGTACTATAGGATGCTTTGGGCTAAAATTGATCTAGATTATTAACCGTACAAAATCATTTTCTTCTGTTTGAACATTTTAAAAAACAAAAATGTTTTATCGCAATTAAAATAATTTACTTTTTTTGTAATTATTAAATAACAGTAATTAATGTTAAATAAAAAATTACTTAAATCATTAAGACTTACTCAACGTTTTCCGCTTTTCTTAAAATGTTTTAAGGCATATTACATGTTTTTGATAGTTTAAGCCAGTTTCTGACATCAAAAACCCAACCCTGAGTTTAACTCAGGAGACTGAGTTTATGTTTTAAAAGTGAGCTTGACACTTTTTCCAGACACTATTATTTAAATATATATATATATATATAGGGTGGTTAGTAATTAACATGAGGTGTTCAGAGCCCTCTAACGAGTAAAGTTCTGGACGAAACATAACCAAATTTGATCAACATACATAATAAACCATAGAATTTCAAATTCTTAAAAAATATATATATATATAAAAAATTGCCACTAGGGGCAATTTTAGCATTGTTTACCGACAAAAATGCATTAATTTGCATAAAATCAGTTCTATGTAGCGATCATGAGTATAAAAGGAAAGGTTGGGAGAGTTCTCAGACCAACTGCTTTGTGATGGCTCTCCCCTTACAGAATCATGTTTTGCTAAAAAATATCGCAATTTTGGACACCAAAAGTGTATTAGTGTAAATGTTGAATGATTAAATGCCAAAAAATACAGTACAGTTCAATTTTACACTGCTGAGATACTGCCTGAGCGCTGATGGTACCTGCATATTTTTCATCTCTTGTTCGGCAATAGCAGTTACAACTTTGTCAACTTGTTATTGACTTTGCGTCCTTGGCCTTGTTGCCACATAGTTTCAAATCGATTAATCATCTTTTGTAAATTTGTTATGCTCATCAGTTCTTTTGGCAAATTCTGTATTTGGTGAAATTCAGGAAGAGCAACATTGCAATTCTCGTTCTGCTGATAACACAGCTTGACTAGCAAAGTATGGTGAGAGTTGATAATGATGAGAACTCTCCCAGCCTTTCCTTTTATACTCATGATTGCTACATAGAATTGATTTTATGCAAATTAATGCATTTAGTTGGTAAACAACGCTAAAATTGTCCCTAGTGGCGATTTTTTAAATTTTTTATTTATTTATTTATTTATTTTTTTAAGAATTTGAAATCTCAGTCTGTTATGTATGCTAATCAAATTTGGTTATGTTTCGACCAAAACTTTACTTGCTAGAGGGCTCTGAACACCTCACGTTAATTACTAACCACCGTGTATATATATATATATATACAAAATATTACTCAAAAGTCTAAAAAACATTCTTTACATAAAAATGGGGCAAGTTTCATTGAATAATTTAGGACAATATATTTCATCTTTATAACGAATATTTAATCACACATTTGATTATTAACTTGATCTTTGCTTTTAATATTTTAATCATCTTAAAAATTAACTAAATTTTTATTCTTTTAGTTTATTACTTATTTTAATATTTCAATATATTGTAAGCCATCATTATAGTTTTGATTGCATTATTAATTATATTCAAATGACTGTTTAAAAACAAAGCAATGACCAGAAATCCACAAAATTCTAAAATCTGCACAACCTCTGGTCCCAAACTGCGTGGATTTGAGGGAGTCTACTGTATGAACGAAAATTACAGATTATTAAAGAATGCTTACATTTAAATTACAGATTAAAAATGAAAATTAAAGATACATATATAATTGATATAAAAATAAAAAATCAAATTTTGTCCCTTTTCTTGGTTGAAAGTTTCATTGTTTACATCTGTAAATTATGTGTGCATTTTAGAGATTTGTTGATTTTGTGTCTATTGTATTTTGATAATCAACGATTTAGCCTGACTAAATAGTGAATATATAGTGTGAATCCCTAATTTCATGTCAGAGCTTCTTTGTGACACATTAATTTTATTTCATTTATCTTATAAACATATTTTCTCTTTTTTTTTCTGATTAATGCACATTAAACCTAAATATTTTGTGAATCTAAAGAAATAAAATTTTTTTAATTCTTGCTATTTCTTTTTTTTTTTTTTTTTTTTTTTTTTTAATTTTTTGCTATTTTCAAAGTAGCATAGATATTTATGCCATTTATGCAGTTTTAAGCATAATCTGCTAAAAACCAAAATGTTTACATTTACTTTGGTGATTTTGGTGATAATGCAAAATGTAATCAACTGAGAATATCCCTGACAATTTTTTTAGATCAAAAACCTTTTATATAAATAATCAAATGTAAATATTGCACATTATTATATTATTAAGATAATATTTTTATGACTAAGAAACAAATTAAATACAAAAATTACTTCATTAAATATTTTAAGTAAATTGCTCTTTTTATTATAAATGCAGTTACTAAAAACAGAAATTGTATACAGTAGACTTCTTCAAATCCACAACTCTCTAAAATCTGCACATAATTTACGAATGTAAACAATGAAACATTCAGTTCAGAGAGTAGGACAAAATTTGCCTTTTTTAGTTTATATCAATTGAATATATATTTTAATTTGCAATATTTGTTATTATTACTGACAGGGTTGGAAAAAAAAAAAACAGGTTTTTTTGAAAAAACCAAATAAACCGTTTTTTTTTTTTTTTGTACCAGGTTTTTTTAAAAACATACTTTTTAACTACAAATACATGCATATTTATTAATAAAAATAGACGTTGGATTATAAGTAGTATAACTTCAAATTTGAAAATAATATAATTGAAATAATTAAAGTGAATTATGAAGAAAATTGAGACAATTCATATTTTAATTTAAACAATTATTGATAGACAGTTTTATATTCAAAGAATAAACTACTCTACGCAATGAAATATTGATACTTTGAAAATTTTTATAAACAACCTTTTGATTATTAATAAACATTTGATGTAGTTTGAATAATATAATATTTTTTTCCACAATTTTTTTAAAAATAAATTTGAAATACTTCTTGGGGGTTTTGTTTTTTAAGTGACAATTTGAAATCAACATTTTTGGCCATTAGATTCAGCAGATAACAGGGGGGGGGGGGGGGGGGAGAGAGAGATAGATTGGTATTATTAAAATGGTATAACTAGCCCCTAATTTTTGAATACTTTCTTATTCAACTTCATATTTTTATTTTAATTCTTAAAGATAATCCCCCCAATCAAAAAAAGTTTATTTTACAGTTTGACCAAAATCTTAAAGATCATCAAGTTATGTAGTTTTATATTCAAAATTTTTGTGCATGTTATGATAGAGTGCTTTAAATAATCTGCAATTTTTTAACGAGAATATTTTACACTAAATATTGAATATTTTAAATCTATTTCATATTTGATCCAATTCACATGCTCTAAGCTTTTTCCTTAGAGCAATTTCATCTTATGCATAAAAAAATGATCTAGACCCACTATAGCTAATGCTTATTGCTGAAGCAAAGTTTTAAGAGTAGAAAATATTTATATCCAATAACTTGTCAATCATAAATTATAAAGAAAAATGAGAAAATCTCATTATTTTGTTTTGAAAAAAAACAATTGATTTTTTTGAGAAAAAAAAAAAAAAAAAAAAAACAGTTGGTTTAAACCGTGGTTAAAACCAATTGGTTTAAACCGTGCCAACCCTGATTACTGAATTCATGTCTTTTCATAAAGGATGAATAAATTTATTTCTGGAAAAATTCAAGATATTGCTGATATCACTGGTAATCACAATCTTCTTACCAAATATATTTATGTATTAATCAAGCTTTTTCGGTACTTAAGTCTGGCTATACCTGAAATAAAACTTCCTTACTTTATGATTTTGATGTGAATTAGTAATGTATCTTTATAAAGCAAGTTTCATTGAATAATTTACGAAAAACACATTTCATCTTTATAATGAATATTTAATCATACATTATTGATTGTTAACTTGACCTTTGCTTTCAACATTTTAACCATTTTAAAAATTATCTAAATTTTTATTATTTTGGTTAATTACATATTTTAATAGTTTATTATATTGTAATAATCCATTATAGTTTTGATTGCATTATTAATTACATTCAAATTACAGTTTAAAAATGTAAATAAAGCAATGACTAGAAATTCGCAAAATTCTAAAATCCGCACAATCTCTGGTCTCAAGCTGTGTGGATTTGAGGGTGCCTACTGTATTAATTTTCACTAATACAAAGCCATAAATAACAATTCACCTCCAAACATCACTAGCTTTAGAAAATGTAGAAGATTTAATAACTTCTGGAGCCATCCATGCATATGTACCAGCAGCAGACATTCGAGTAGTCTTATTTACTTCTCTTGCTAAGCCAAAGTCTGTTATTTTTAGAGTTTTATTTCGCAGACCACCATTTTCAAGAGGTTCACTAATGAGAACTGAAAAATAAAATGCAGAATTTTTATAACAGCAAAATAGGCACAGAATAAATCTAAATATTCAACATAAACTAAGTTCTACTTATTGCAAGCTGGGTGTCAAAAAATCATGATTTTTTTTTTCTTTCCCAGGGGTAAAATTTTAAATTGATACCAAGAGTATCATGTTTCCAGAACAATGAACACACTAATTATTAACATAATCTGTGTTTTTACATTTTAATTAATAAAATTTAATTAGTAATTACAAAAATTATACAAATTTTAATTTAGTAGCTTCATTAGTTAGTAGAATACAATAAAGTTAAACATATCAATATTTTGGGTATTACTTGGTTATCTCGTTGACCAATTTCACCAAATTATGCAAATCGCCAAACTAATAGCCAAATTATACATATTGACATAATTTTTATTTTAAGAACTAAAAAAAAAAAAAAAACAATTAGTAGAATATTAATAAAAATACAAATGAAAAGTTGAAATAAAAATCACTTAATGACGTTTGAAACACATGTACTGTATTTAATGCCATTGAATGCAACACTGACGATCATCCATTATAGGCATTTAATCGTTATAGTTTGGTGATCGTTTTTTGGTCGACGGGATAACTAACTAGTATCATATTTTGTAATAATTATGTAAGACTATATTAAATACTAGTGATATTTACATGTATCAAAATTATCAGTAACTGCATTTAATAATAAATTTTTAACACTAAGTATAATTAATAATTATTAAACAAGTAATATTTAATTAAGTATAAAATAGTGTTTCCCCTAGACACTTTCGGAAAAGCGCAGCGCCTTGCGCTTTTGTGTTAAAAAAATTTTCCCATTGGCACATATTAAGCAGCGATGCTGCCAGGGTTGGCAAGTTTCTGCCGGGGTGGTTAAAACCAGCGGTAGAAACCGGTTAAAACCGGCATGGCAGAAACTAAGAAACAGTACTAAATAAGAACTTTACTCAGCAATGATTCATAATTCACACTTACATTTGATATGTGAACCATTGAGCTAAAAATTAAAACATAAGATTATGAATGTCATTCAAAGTATCAAAACATTTAAAAATGATCATATAAATACATACCTTACTTATTTAAAATAAAAAATAGCTAACAACTTCTATGATTGGATGATTAGTGCACCTGATTTAAGCGACCAACATCATTTATTTTTCAGCCATTCCCACATTTTGCCAAGGCCAATCATATTGTTACTTTTGTTTTCAAGCAAGGTTTTGCAATTTGTTTTGTGAGATAAAAAAAAAAAAGTCAGATTTATTCTTTTGAATATTGTATTTAAATGAAATCTTTTCAAAATCCAAAGAATTACTAGATCTACATATCACTATAACAATTCTATGAGAGAGTTTTTTTATTACTTATTTATTATGTTATTATTAAATCATGTTAGATTACAGAAAAATATTTTGAGTAAATATTTTTTTTTTCTTTTCAGTGCTTTATTTAAAATAAGCATTGCATATAGTTTTCTATTTTGTTTTTTAAACTGAGATTTTAAAATAATTGTTTAAACATAAATTACATATGCATATGTAACCAAAAAAAAAAAAAATATCTGTTACATTACTAAATTTTTCAAAAATCAATTTTTTTTTTTTTTTTAATAAAAACTATCCACAATAGTATTTTATTTGTGTGCATATATTTATTCTGAATTATTTAAGTACTAATTATTTAAGGATGAACTACTCAGGGATGCAAGTTAGTCACTTTTCTCACTTTTTTGAAATTTTGTCACTTTTAGTCACTGTTTTTAAAAAAAGTCACTTTTTTGACTAAAGATAGGCTGTAAAAGCAGTATTGTGTTTAGAAGCGTTTCTCTATGAAGGATTTCTTTGGCTTATAGGTAAACATTGTAGAATTCCGGAGTGGAAAATTGTACTTTTTGACGAATGACATTATTCTCCCTCCCCTTTCCCCCTTCCCAAATTCAACACTGTCTGAGAGTGAAGGATCTGTGGAAACTGGTTCGCTCACTTTTCATTAAAAAATGTTACTAAAATTGGCATTTTTATCTTTCAGTCTTGTCGTTATCCCAATATCAATTATTGTTGATATTTTCATTGTTAATGAACTGCATTAAAATTTTCTCACTTGTTATGACATACGAAAACAGGATAACAGCTAATATGAGCAAGACATTCTTCACTTCAATTTGAGTTTCAGTGAAAAGTAGGATAGAATTAATAAAAGAATCCCTTCATATGATTTTAAGATCCAGAACGCGGAACACTCTTCATTGAATTTCTATTTAACATTTCTATCCTTTTTTTTTTATTGCAAGAATGGAAACAGAAAGTTCTTAAAAATTAATCATCGCCTTTATGATATTAAATTAATTTTATTAATTTTAATGGAAAATTAAAAATATTGTCGTGTCTTTTTGCACTTACTGGAGAATTGTCAAGGATACAACATTCTAGGTGGTATGGAATGTAAGGTGATAGAAAGAAATATTCAAATGTTCATCAAAAACATGCTTCCATCTAATTAAAGTGATAATTCCTTTCAAACACCAATGGATGTCATATGACAATACATTATTAATTTTTAAAAATTATCTCTAGATTATCTCATAATGGCTTTCGAAAATAATTTTGGATTTATTAAATTATTCTGTTATGTTGAGTTTGAACCAATCTTGCTAACTCATGAGATTGATTTAATCTGAGATCTGCTTTCTGTATCTTAATCAACTTTAACCCTTAAGTCTACCATGTACTGCATAAGGAAGATTAATTCAAACTCAGCCTATGAAAGTAGAACTTATTGAAGCCAAAATTATTTTTTCATATAAGTTACTAAAAAAACATTATAAAGGAATCTCTTGGGAAAATTTCTTTAAAAGATTTAGTTTGTAATAATGTATTGCCATGGTATTATGGAATTTGGAAGGGACTGCTAGAAAATACATGAAAGTATGTATTTTATGAACATTTGAATACAATTTTCTGTCGCCTGATATTTCATACCGCCCTTAATATAGAATGGTCTGTCCCAATTATTCTTGAGTAGGAGACATGATGACATTTAATTTTCCATTGATGATGGTCAAATGCATCGTTCAAAACAGCTTTGTAGTTATGGATTTTTAATATTTAAATCTATGCACTTTGATACATTTCATTTGTGTTTAATTATTTTTTTGAGATGAATTTAGCTTTAGAATTTTAACTTCTCTTCATTTCCACCATTTTTTCTTAAACATGTTCTTTTTTTTTTTTTTTTTTTTTTTTTTTTTTTGGTATAGTTAGTTGCAGTTAAAATATGAGTTTGTCTCAGAAAATATTCAAGGATGTTACCAATCAGCTTTTTAATATCACTATTTGCAAGCAGATTTTCCATTGCTAATGGAAAATGAAGATTGTTCTTTAAAAATAGAGGTTATTAAAAAGTGATAGGTAGCATCCCTGATATTTTTTTGTGACAACAGCTTACTTATTATTTTCAATTTTTAAAAAAATATTATATTAACATTGTATTTTTTGTTTTATATGAATAAAGAAAACTGAGGTTTGATCTTACCTGGCATTTTGATAGGGGATTTTCATTTAAAAAACAAATGTATTTCATTTAAATGATTAATTTGCAAATTTATTGAAAAAAATCTTTGTCTTGTACCATTTACGTCGCTTTTTTTTTTTTTTTTTGCTTTAGTATTTTTTTTTACATGTTTTAGTCACTTTTATGATACACTTTAGTCACTTTTTTTGACATACTTTAGTCACTTTTTTTGGAACTTTAGTCACTTTTCTCACTTTTTTGGAAGCATTATTACAGTTGCATGCCTGACTACTTAATAAATTTGATATTACTAAAAAAAATCAGAGATTATGTCACAGAATGTCTTTATGCCAGTTGTTGCCAGTTTCTGCCGGTTAAAACCACTTTCTGCCACTGGCACGGCAGAAACCACTTTCTGCCGGCAAAAACCCAACCCTGGATGCTGCAGACGCGCTATAGCACGTAAATAATGCAAGAAATCAGATATGGGATGCAAAAAATAGCTCTTACGCATCCCGTAGGATGCGTAATTTCATCAAAATATCACGGAAAAAAGCCTGAATTTCATCAAAGTATTGCAGGAAAAGACGCAAATTTCATCAAAATATCACGAATAAACGGGAAATTTTTTTTCTAAGATGGGGAAAAAATGACTAATTTCTTTAGAAAATTGCAGAAAAAAAACAACAAAAAATTTTGATAAAAAATTGGCAAATTTCGGCAAAAAATTTGAGATAAAACATCAATTTTTGTCAAAAAATCGAGATAAAAAGGCAGATTTGATCAGAAGATTTGCTAAAAAAATGGTAAATTTTGACAAACAGTTCCCCCACCCTCCACCCCCAAAAATGGCAAATTTTGTCAAAAGATCATTTTTGCCAAAAAATCAAGAAAAAACAACAAATTTCATAAAAAACTACATGAAAAACAAGAACAACAACAAAAAAAAAAAACCAGCAGATTACGTCAAAAAAATCCCGAAAAACAGCAGATTTCATCAAAGGATTGTGATAAAATGGCAGAATTCGTCAAAAGATTGCGATAAAATGGAAGATTTCGTCAAAAGATCATGATAAAATGGTAAATTTCATCTAAAACAAGCAATAAAATGGCAAATTTTGTTAAAAAAAATTCAAAAAAGGGCATTTATCAAAAAATCCTGAAAAATGGCAGATTTCATCAAAAAATCATAATAAAACGGTAGATTTTGTTAAAAAATTCCAAAAATGACAGATAATGTAAAAAAATCCCAGAAAACGATAGTTTTTGTTTAAAAAAATGACACAAAATGGAAAGTTTTGTTAAAAAAATTCCAGGAAAATGAGATTTCGTGTGAAGATCGCAATAAAATGATAAATTTCGTCAAAAAAATGAGATCGGCAAATTTTGTCAAAAAATTTATGAAAAAAAGCAGATTTCATCAAAAAATCAGAAATTTCCCAATGATTAAGGAAAAAAAAAATTTAATCTTTATTATATTATTCCCTCACCATGTTTTAAAGACAGAAATAATTGATTTTGTTGCAAATTTTAAGGCATTTGATTTTGAAAATGTCTCCTCTGCCCATGGCCCGATTATGACTAATTGGGGCCCCTGGGCAAAGATAAATTAGGGGGCTCCTTTCGAATTATAGCAACGTTATTTAAGTGGAACTGAAGGTCACTCATATGTGTATGCACAAAGTAGTGATGGGCGATTTCGATTTTTTAAATCGATTTAATCGATACTACGGCCAACTCGATTTAATCGATACTTTAAAATTTTTAATCGATTTCTCTGAAAGTAATATAATTTTCATTTTCCTCCAAAAGTCGAAGATAAAATAGACGGATGTGCCAATTCCAAAATTTCAGTGTATTAGTTTCTGAGATAGAAGAATTAAAGAAACCTCAGAACCCCCCCCCCACCCCCTGCAAAATAGCGTTTTTTGTTGAGTGATGTACACCAAAAATTGATCAGGATCGATTTTTATTAGGTACCAGCTGAATCTGAATTTTGATGAAAATCTATTGAAGAGCGAGGAACAGCTATTGCGAAATCATAAAAAATGCAGCATATCAGCGCCACCTGTTGGTCAATTTACACCAAGATCTAAATAACAGTAATCTATGTCAGATATTTACTGAATCTCAATTTTGATGAAAATTCGTTCTTGAGATAGCGCTATTGCGTTAATCATGAATAATGCAGTATAGCAGCGCCATCTCTTAAGCGATTTCCACCAAAATGTAATTAGCATCAAATAATATCAAGGACAAATTGAATCTAATTTTTTATGAAAGTCCGTGCATTAGTTCTCGAGATAAAGCTAAAATGGAAACAGGGGCGTGCGAAAAGAGAACTGCGCCCGGTTCAAAGTTCCAATTTAGCCCCCCCCCCTATTAACTTTTTCTTGTGATAGGCTAGAAGTGATGTTAGTAGTAAAAATTTGGCGCCCCCTAAATTTCCGTGCTCAGAACGACCGCTTCCTATCGCCCACACCCCCCTTTCACATGGCGCTGAGTGGAAATTGTGAAAAATTCAGTATAGCAGCGCCATCTGGGAAGCTATATACATCAAAATGCAAAAAACATCAATTCATGTCAAGGATTAACTGGATCTAAAATGTGATGAAAATCCGTTCATTCGTTATTCAGATATAGCTGTTTCGCAAATCACAAAAAATACAGCATAGCAGCGCCACCTGTTAGGCTATATACACCAAAAATTAATTAGATTCAGTTTATATCAAGGTCAAACTAAATATAAAGTTTTGTGGAATTCCGTGCATTTGTTCTTGAGATAGAACGGTCAGAAATTTTTGTCGTATACAGACTCACAGAGTGACAGACACACACACACACACAGACAGGTATTTCTTAAAAACCATGAAATCGTGTTAAAGATCTTCTAAAATATATAAATCCATCGAAAACGGGAAGTCAAAATTTTTCACGAATCTAATACTCTCTTCTTGTAAAGTTACAAAAGAAAGTAAAAATGTAAAATCGATTCTACCCGTAAGATCGATCTTTAGATTCGATTTCGATCTTTAGATTCGATGTCGATTTTTAGATTCGATTTCGATCTTTAGATTCGATGTCGATCTTCAGATTCGATGTCGATCTTTAGATTCGATGTCGATCTTTAGATTCGATGTCGATCTTTAGATTCGATTTCGATTTTTTTTCTTTTTCTCGGCTAAATCAGTGTTGAATGCAGGTATTTTTCTGCGAGTCCGGAAGAAGGCATCATGTTTTACAGCTCTGTAAGAGAGGGTGGATCGCAATTTGTGCATTAAAAAGCATAAAATCTCATAACTTCTGGGGGGGGGGGGGTAATCCCCTGCGGGCCACACCATTAATTCGATACTAGGTTAAATCGTTATATTTTTGTTTAGAAGTCCAGTTATTTGAAGAATTAGTTTATTATGTTTTATTTTTCACGCTCGTCTCTGCTAATCCCCCCCTTCCGTGTCAGTTTTAACTTACAGGGCCGTTCGAAATATGCATACAGTTTTTAAAATGTCCAATTCTCGGTCTATTTTATTTGAGATCCACAGTTTAAATCCTTGACAAAAGATAAATAAGGGGTCGCCCTTCCGCCCGTTTGGGGTTTATCTGCGCCTACCGGCGGGCATATTTTTTTGTTTCTTCAAACGAAACAAAAAAATTTTTGAGGGGGGGGGGGGGGCTTGCACCCTCTCCCAATATGCACCTTAAAATTTTGCTCATTTAATTCTTTATTATTTTTAACCCCCCCCCCCCCCCCCCCCCCCGTCGATCACTCACCTAATTTTGCTTATTTCTTCACTTCATTTCAATCTTTAAAAGGCTATAACTTCTATAGGAGTTACAGTGATGAGAAAAATTCTAGTATAGCTAACTATTTCTCGCCTTTCTTTTTGCTATTCCAGTTTCCCGGTTTCCCCTATAGGACCTTTTTTTTGGGGGGGGGGGGCAGAGGGGTTTTTTCTCATTTCTTGATACAATATGTCTATTGAAAGCTTATGCTTCATACATTACAAATCTAGCATAAGAAATTTTCTCCTATCATTTCATGTCACGTTACGGACCCATAACGTGTTAAAATTTTAATTTTTCAAACTTCTTTGAAAAAAAAAAAAAAAAAAAACATTGATACATATTAGCGAAACTGGGGTTCGAACCCGCAATCGTTTGATTGCACACGTAATCCCTAAGCTTATTGGCCACCGAGTACTCAGCAGCGCTATTATTTCTTTAGATTGTCATCTTTAAATTCGTAATATCTTTTGAATGGAATGTCCAATATGAATAATTCAAAAAGTAATCTACAGATATTATAACAGGCATTAATACAAAATGATTTATTTGGATAAGGATTAAGGTATCGATTGTATGGTCTAATTTTGGTTGGTGTATTTATCGCGTTTTAAAATGTAAGAAAGTAGTTATAGTGAGTTAACTACAATAGCTGGACATATGGTATCGCGCGTTTTTTTTTTTATAGAGATTAATATATTCTTTAATATTATAGAAACTTTTTTTATTCAGTTAAAAGTATTTCCTGACGATTCAAAATTATATACCCTAACGATTCAAAAAATACACGCGTAATTGTTCAAAGTTTCACTTCTATCAGAACTCTGAGAGCGCCACTATTTTTTTTTTTTTTCATTTCGACCGTCCTACCGCCTTCCCCCTTCCTCACCAATCTTAACTTACAGGTTCGTTCAAATTATGATTGCGATTTTAAAAAAGTCTAATCCTCGTTCTATTTTGTTATAAATCCATATTTTGAAATCTCAACAAAAGATACATTTGGGCCGGGTTCAACCTCCTGTCCGTTTGGGATTTACCTTGCCCCCCCCCCCCGGGTGGGGGTATATTTTTTGTTTTGTTTCTTCCACACCATCTGATGTAACATAGCGTTATAAAGCTTTTATCTCCTCGTTTTTTTCTGTTACTAACCCTCTCTTCACCTAGTTACATAATCTTGGCACTTTTTATAGTTTCAAAGAGTGCATGTTCCCCGCAGGCCACCCCATGAATTCAACACTAAGTTAAACACTATATTTCTGTTTAGGAGCTCAGTTATTTGGGTTATTAGTTAATTATGTTTTTTTTTTTTTTTTCCAAGTTCGTCCGTTCTAATCCCTCGTCCCCCCCCCCCTTCCTTCCTCGCCAATCTTTACTAAATGGGCCGTTCAAAGTATGCATGCAATTTTTAAAATGTCCAATTCTCGTTCTATTTTATTGTAAATCCTCATTTTGAAACTTCGACAAAAGATAGATTTGGACTATGGTCGCCCTTCCGTCAAGAGTGGGGTTTACCTGCCCCCTTGGGAATGGGGCATATTTTTTGTTCTTCCAAATTATCTCGTGTAACACTTGGTTGGCATTAGAAAAAAAAAAGTTTTTTTGTCTATATTCCTTGTTCCCCATCCTAGTTACACGCTCTTGGCACTTTTTATCCTCGGTTTAATGCCAAGTTACTCAGTGTTGTTATTAGTTGAGTTATGTCTCTCAAATTTGTCAAAGTTTTTGTGTAAGTGACAACCATAAGTGACAATAATTTTAAAATTTATAATTCTTATTATCAGACTCTAAAATCTGCAATTGCTTAATTCTATGCCTCTATGTGATGAGGGGTGGGAGGCGGTAATTACGGTTCTGCTGATTGTCTAAGTTTTGGAATTAGTAATTTGGATCTTCTCTGTGTGAACCTGAATATCGAAATATCGATTCTAGAACTGAGAAATCGATTCTTATTATGATCGATGTTGTTTTATACGATATCGATTTTAATCGATTCTCAAAATTTCCAGAATCGCCCATCACTAGCACAAAGTATAAACATATTTTTGCCCCTTGGATATAAATAGAAGAAAATTTTAAACTCTGTCAATATTAATTAAATACCTTAAAATTTTAAAAAGTACATTTTTTTTCCTTTATACCAAACAAAACTCTTTTATATAACTTTAAGATGAAATTAATAAATTCAATTTATGAAAAAATCAGAATTATAAAACGAAACTAAATATTTTATGATTTGATGTACATGGATTTTGGGGGCCCTTTATGGCTGGGGCCCATGGGCAAAGCCCGATTTGCCCATGTGGCAATAAGGGCCTGCCTCCACCATCTTTGTCCCTCTCCTGTAACCTTTTAGATTTTTTCTTTCTACTCACATTCATTCCTGATTAATCTTTGAACAGTCTTTGTCGCTAAAGATTACATCCTAGATCGCATGGCATCTGATTGACTCTAAATTGATTTAGTTTTAAAATAACATTTTTCATTAAGTTGCATTTTAGAATAATATGAAACGAAATATAACATATTTTGATACAATCAAATTATATAATATATCATATTTTGTAATTTATGATCTATTGTATAATATGGCATATTTTGATACAATTTTGACCAATCACAGCACACCATCACATAGTACAATGTCCATCAGCAGTACAATGTCTATCAGTCAAATTTACATTTTTTATTCCTTAAACCTAACATCGTTATTTGGCGACAAGGGGGTTTTCACGCAAAGTAAAAAAATCCAAGATGGCGGCTTGCGGGAAGACACTGCAGCTGTTCCATTTGATTTGTTAGAAGATTAAAAAAAAAAAAAAAAAAAAAAAAAAACAGTACTATTTGGTTATTTTGTCGTCCAAAAACTTATCGCCAAGATTAAATGCCAACGATGGATGATTGTGAATATCATAATCACTGATATTAAATACAATAAACAGGTGAAATGTAGTTTACTCTCCTTTGCTAAGGCGACTTTTTTTTAGCGATAAATGTTTCGATATGGCAACCCTGCATTTTCATTTTCTCCTCTCGGATCTTCAATATGGCAACCCTAAGGAGTGCTCCAGTTTACGTATTCTACCGATTTCTAAGCCGTTTCTGATTGGACGCTCCTTTTTGTTAAATGTTTTCTGATTGGACGAAAGAGGAGAACTTGAAGGAGAGCTTTTAAATTTTTGAATATTGTTATTCCCGCTTAGAAATTGCTTGCGGTAGCATTGTTTTTTGGAGTTGCGTCTTGCATTCAACGAGTGAGTTTATTTTTTTGCATTTTCCTCTTTTTATATTTAGTTAGATACCGTTCAGTAACTACAATGGAAGTTGTTGATTTCAGAAAGAATGTTGTTGATTGTTTGAATGACGAAGTAAAGTATTCAAATGGATACTTTACGCTGTTGAAAGTTTGCGGGAAAAAGTATATGATTGATCAGTCAATCCGGAGCAAAACAGGAATATCTGGAGCAAAACAGTGGCTCCAGGTAAGTAAAAATTCTCCTTTTTTTTTGTCTTTAGATTTGTATTTTATGTGCTTTGTCTCTTGGGCCCGCCACACACCAGTAAAACATTGAGCGAAAAAATGTACGACATGAGACAATTTCACCCTGATAACAAAGTAAAAACCGGTTTGACTGCGTCATTTTGCACGATTTTTGACGCATGTCTCTGTAGTGTGTGGCGGGCCTTGGAGCAAGAAGCTCCGGGAGACAAGACGCAAAAACGTGCCAATTTGGCGATTTTTGAAAATCGTGCCAAGAAGGAGAGTAAACTACATTCGCACCCAATAAACGTGTTTAAAACGTCATTAAGAGATTTTTATTTCGACTTTTTATTTGTATTTTTATTAATATTCTACTATTTTTTTTTTTTTTTTTTCATTATTTAAAATAACAGTTATGTCAAATGTATAATTTGGCTATTGCTTTGGCGGTTTATATAATTTGGCGAACTGCTTTAATGCTCAACTAGTTAACTGGAAAAACCAGTTATCCGGAATACATCTGAATGAAAATAAAGAATTTTGCTTAGTGGCCACAGGCCGGTAGGTTGTCTTTTTTTTTTTTTTGTAGTCAGTTATTGGCTAGTGAGAATAATTTCTTTAGTAACCAGCAAGTACATTTATGTTACTGAATATTTAATTACAAGATATATACGAGCTTAGACTAAATAAGTTTTAATTTATATTGTTTGGAACAAATTTGAGATACTAATTTCAAATATCTATTTTAAATTAACAGCAAAATTATATGTAACATGTACATGTAGTTATAGCTACATAAGTCCAACTATGCTTAGGTACTTGCGTAGCTAACGACATAATAAACCCCAACCCTCTTTTTTGTAATTATTTGTGTAGAATTAAGATGTAACCCCCCCTCCCCCCCAATAAAAAGAAAAAAAAATGTTTATCCACCAACTAGCAGGTTTGATTTAAAAAAGAAAAAAAAACTGAAATTCACAACAAATTTTTTAAAAAATGAAAGAGGAGGGGGATGGGGGCTCTCATGAAACTAATATTATAAGTTTTCTCCACAATCCTTTGACATAATGTGCATTTTTTTTTTTCGAACTTTTGATAAAATTAGCATTCATTTTCGAAACTTTTTAACGAAAATCGTGCTCCTTATCACGACATTTTTATGGTATTGGCGATCGTTAACACAACTTTTTGGAGGGTATTCATGTTTATTATCGCGATTTTTTGACGGAATTCGCTTTTTTTGATGAAATTCACGTTTTTTGACGAAAATCACATTTGCTATCGTGATTTTTTGACGGCATTCACATTCATTGTTTCTTTTAGGGATGCACCGAATAGTGATTTTGGCCGAATACCGAATATTCGGCGGGCCGAATAGTAATTGTTGGGCCGAATACCGAATATTCGGCCAACTGAATAGTTAACTATTCGGCCGAATACCGAATATTCGGCTTTCCAAATACTTTTTATATTTCAAAGTTTAAAGGTATAAAATGTTACTTTTTAAAACAATTTTACATAATATTTAATAAAAGAAACTTACATTTTGATAAACAAGGGTGTTTTATAAGAAAATTTAGTATTGAAAAAAAATCTGCCTTTAGTTATGTAAGAAGCACAATTATGAGACTTTTTGAATTAATAAAATTGTAAATTTCATGGTTTCTTCTACGAATTAAAACAAACATTTTAAAATCAAAGAGAAATAATGAAAACATGGATGAAGTAAAACTTTAGTCTCTTAATTGTCATTTTTCAATAACTCAAGGCAGATTTTTTTCAATATAAAGTACAAATTCTGAACTTAATTCTGAATAAAGGAATATCTAGCTCATAGTTCTTTTCATATGAATGATGGCATTTTCCACCCTTCCCATCATATCATATTTTACAGAAATCAAAGCATGCAAGTTGAAAATACAGTATGGTATCTTATTTATTGTTAATGCAACAAACGAAAACATAAGTTTGATCTAAAGTGAGGTGAAATACAATGTATTTATGAGTCAATAAGTTGATTATGGTTTCATGAACAAAAATTGCCTTGATAGCTATTACTATTCTCAAAAGTTTTTCTTTCTTGTTTAAGGTCTTTTATTTGGGAAAAGCAAGAAACAAAATATTTACTAAACAAAATTTAGGAACTTGCATTTGCACATCATTTAATCTTACGGAGAATCCTAATAAATCATCATTTTAATCCTTTTCATGGTTAATTTTCTTAAGTTATACATTATAAACAACAAATAAATAATGTAAAAACATTCTATTTTATTTAAATATGACTTTCTTTTTAATTATTTTAAATATATTTATAAATTGACAGTTAAAAGATGAAATTGTGAAAAGTTTTAAAAAATGTGTTTTAAAAGGCTTCATTGAATATATAAGATTTGGCCAAATACTTTGATATTCGGCTAAACTGAATATTCGGCAGGCCGAATAGTTTGATATTCGGCTGAACCGAATAGTTTGATATTCGGCCTAACCGAATATTCGGTAACATGGCCAAATAAGCCGAATACCGAATATTCGGTGCATCCCTAGTTTTTTTGATAAAATTCGCGATTTTTCCATTCGTTTTTACGTTTTTTGACAAAACCGCGTTTGTTTTCGTTGATTTTTACACAAAATATACAGGATTTTTTTTACGATAATTGCTTTTTTTTTTGCAATTATCTAATGATATTCAGAGTTTCCCCCAGGTTTAAAAAGGGGCAGGGCGCTACTGTTCTGAAGAGGGCACTTTTTATATTCTTCAGGGCACTTTTATAGATTTGAATCTAGAATTTAGCAGTTGAAAAATCATGGAAATACAGAAATTTCGTCAAAGAATCCAGAAAAAAAAATCCAAAGATTTCGTCAAAAAATTGAAAAAGAGGCCAATTTTGTTAAAAGATAGCAAAAAACAGCAAGTTTTGTTAAAAGATCACGAAAAAACGGCAGATTTTGCTAAAAAAGCCCGAAAAAAACGACAAATTTCGTGAAAAGTTGCGAAATAACATCTCATTTTGTTAAAAGATGACAAAAAATGGCAAATTTCTTCAAAAGATCTTGAAAAAACGCTAATTTTGTCACGTTTAAATACGAAAAAACACAAATTTAAAAAAAAAAAAGGTGTGAAAAAAGCACATAGTTCGTAACGGGAGTGGAATTTTGTGATTTTTTTTTACAAAATTTGCCGTTTTTTTGTGATTTTTAGACGAAATTACGCGTTGTGTGGGATGTGTTAGAGCTGCTTTTTTGTGTTCAATGGCTGATTTTTTGCATAATTTACGCGCTATAACACGTCTGCATCATTGCTGAAAAGCTGCGTTTTTTCAAATGTGGGTCAAGAAGAGCGCTATTTTTTTTAATGAGCGACAAGAGGGGCGCTAACGCTAATTTTTGGATGAGGGGTAAGACAGGCACTATTTTTTAAACTAAAGGGCAGGAAGGGCAGAGCGCCCCCCTCCCCTGAAACCCTCTGGGGGAAACTGTGATATTTATAGTTCTTTCGTGATTCTTCGACGATATTTGCGATCCTTAGACGATGTCTTTTCGCGATACTTACACAAAATTCATGTTTTTCTGCAATCTTTTTTCAAAATTTTGGTTTTATTTCAATTTTTTGTCGAAATTCGCAGGGTTTTTTTTTTTTTTTTTTCAGCGATTCTTTTCACAAAACACCTTTTAGAGAATCCTGCATTTGGGCGGTACTTTCCGCATTTTTAGTTTCCAGTTTTTCATATTTAGTCGCCGAGTGGCGACTGGCGAGTGCTTATTTTCATCTTTATACTGTAGGACCAAAAAATTTAACAAACAATGTTGAGATTTTGATAACAAGTGCTCCAAGCAATGCTGAAGTGGAGAGAATGTGAAATAGTGCAAAAAATAAAAGGACAAAAGTTTATCTATAAATAAAGGCATGTTGTGTAATTGCTTGAGGGTAAGGCAGTCCAAAATTCAATACACGAATATGGTCCTGTTGCAGTAATAAAACTTTGGGAGAAAGACTCTATTAGGTCATGACGACCTAATGTAAATGATAAACATAAGTATCAAAAACAGTGCTTTTTATAATATTTTATTTCATTGCAATTAATATGTAGATTATTTTTCACTTTGAATGAATTCACCTTCCTAAATTTTTTGCTCACATAAACGCTATTGCTTTTATGTCTTTCTATTACTATATGTGACAGCTGGTTTATTTGGATTTAGAAGCCACTGGATTCTTAAAAATTTAGGGAATTAGTGTTGACTCAAAGCTGTTTTAGCGAGGCAAAACACACAGTGGCCTTTTTTATTCTTTCTATGAGCTCATAGGCTCTTTCAGAATTTTTCTGGTGTGTCCTGCGGCCTTTTTTTAACACTTCCTATATACTCCGTGGGAATTAAATGAATTCCAGGAAAATATCACAAATTTTAAAGGAGACTTAAAGTTTTAAACAAGCACAAGCAAGTTCAAAATATTTTTTGGTGAACAAGGTATAAGGGTGCCTTTTTTTTTTTTTTTTTTTTTTTAGAATAGCAATCTCTCTTTGAATTAGATAACTGAAGATTTCTCACAATCTTTATTAAAAATGTCTATATTATAATTTTTTGCTTTTAACATTTACCAATATTTAAATGGTAAATGATGCTAATATTACAGACTGTAACAATATTATTTTATTGAAATTTGCATACTAATCCTAGCAAAAATTAGCATACAGCATAGATGCACGCTTGAAAATATTACTTAAAACAGTATTTTACTAATATAGGAAGAGAAATTTTAGTAGCAAAATTGTGATTCAGAACTTCACTAAAAGTAGTCTAATAAAAAATTCTAATGCTCTAATAAATGAGATACAATATGAGAGTGGTTATTTTTTTATTTTTTAAAGCTCAATAAATCATGTTATTGATCACTTATGTGTACCGTGATCTATCATGTCTACAGTCATACGAAAATGAAGAAAATTTTCATTTAAAAAATCATTCATTCAAACACAGACTGCTATATAACAATTCAATAAAAGAAAAATGCCAAAATCTTAATGGTTAGAAAACAAAATGCTTAAAGTAAGAAAGAAAAATTTCCTACCATTGCTAGACTTTAAATCACGATGAATTAATGAAACAGGAGCTTCATAGTGCAGATAATTCATTCCTCGGGCGATCTGAATGGCCCAGTTAACAAGTACATCAGGAGGTATTTTTCTACCACTAAGTACTCTATTTAAAGGTCCACCGCGAGCATATTCCATTACTAAGCATAAATTAGGTTCTTCTAAGCATACACCTTTTAATGTGACTATATTAGGATGATTTAGTAACCAGAAAAGTTTTGCTTCTTGTCTGACATTTTCTGTGGTGACACTAATATCTTCATCTGGATCTAGTCTAGCAGCTTTGACAGCAACTTCTTCACCTCTCCAGAAACCTCTGTACACTTTACCAAAACCTCCAACACCAATAACTTCTTCTAGTTCTAATTCAGCAAATAAAATTTCAAATGGTCTGCTACTGTTGCCCACCTGTTTTAAATGATTTACATCTTGTTGAGTCACGAAATTGCTAGGGAATATCCCAACTTTATCGCCAATTTTACCCGTCCACCAACCTTCATCTCCAGATATTTTGGAATCCTTAGACAAAACTTCCACTTGTTCACCTCGCCGTAGTGATAATTCATCATCTCCCACAGCCTCATAATCATAAACAGCTGTCCAAAATTTGTTTTTCTCTTCATGGCCATTATTGCCTTTAACAGCTTGAACAGATTCCATGGACAGGGCACAGACGAAAAGCATAAAGTTAAACCCAGCTGCTAAGATGCAATCCCCTCATGTTTATATACATTGAAATGAGGGGTAAAGCTCGCATCCTGAAAAGGAGCTTGCGGCTTAGCTTTGAGATGAATAGTTTGACCACCGACAGTAGAATTCATTAACATGCAATTTAATAGGAAATGATGCACTTATGAAACAATCGAAAGAAATCAAAGCTTAGAAAATGTTCTAAATAATTCATCGGTACACTCATTTTGGATTATTGGCTGAGATCTCTCTACACAGAGAGACTAATCAGCGAAGAAATTTCCATAACAAACAGATTTACATCGCCATGATAATTTGTGGCTATGATAGATTATAAAATAAATAGTTGTTAACTACTTACACATTTTCGTTATAGTTCTTAATATGGCCGCTAGGAAAATCTCGATACAGGAAAGAATTTCGGCCTAATTCAGGAGAACTATAATACGCATGTTTTGTTTGGCGACTGTGTTGCAGAATTAAGAAAGATGCCACAAATTACAAATATTTCAGCAACAACTCAAGTAAACAACGAAGGTGAAATAGTAAATAAACATGATCCAAAATCGTGGTTTTAAGTTTATAACGTGTTTCAGAGGTCTTCTAAATGCTCGTTTTTGTAGTAACAGACCTCCTCCTCCAGATACTGTACGTACATTCAAATTAGATTTTGTATATTTTTATCATATGGTTCGATAATTGTAATATTCTGAAGTTTCATTATTGTGTGGTTTATTTGATTTTCTATCGTATATTGATTAGAAGTTAAATGCAATCTGGAATTATTTTTTATTTTGCTAAAGATGATATTGTATTAATTTGTTTATTGTTAAAGGCATATAATTGCCAATTTATTTTAGTTGTGTCTAAACTGCATCCTACTATAACTTATTCCATTTAATTTTTAAGCTTTTAACTTACTTTTCGAATAGTAGTTATTAATTTATTTTAATGCACGAAAAAAATGTTTTCCTCAAAATAGATAGAGCATTTTTTTTTTTTTTTTTTTTTTTTTTGAAATTATTTATTGTTTGTAACGCTCAACGTATATCAAAAGAACTGAAAATCTTAAGCTGGCTTTTGGTCAAAATGTTCCTATCATTTATATAAATGCATTTCCTAATTAATAGGTTATTTATAAAAAGGAATGTGAATTTTATAATTATTGTAAGTTTAAAAATGTGTCCCATACCTGCCCACTAACAGAGAGGTATAAGACAGCAATAAAACAAAGCTATAAGTCACAAATGGTCTAGTGTCGGCTAGATATACAATCAAACAAAGATTGTAGTTTGATAATGTATGTGCCACAACAGGGATATGTTTAGGAAAATTTTAGATCCTTTAAAGGACCCTTCACAAAATAATTTATCTTAAAACAGGACCCTTCACAAAATTTTCTATCCCCAAACAAGACTCTTAACAAAACATTTTATCCCAAAACAGGACCCTTCACAAAATTATTTGTCTTTTAAATAGATCTTTCACAGAATTTTTTCATCTTCAAATTGAACCTTTCAAAAATTTAATCATTTTAATAATAAAATCTGGCTTGTAAAAAAGCAGTTGAACTCACCAAAGAGCATATTAGCTTTTTCATGTATGAAAAATAGAATCTGAAGACACTGATAGTTTAAAATTCTCAAAATTCTGGCTAGAATTCTTACAAATATGAGAAAAATATTCACGTTTTCACAAAAACAGGACCTTGTGAGAAAATTCTGGACAGACACCTGCACAATATGAAATTCCAGTTTTTTCATAACTGGAACGGAAATTGAGGATTGTCAATCATAGATGATACAAAAAAATCATCAATTCAATTTATTTACATTTTGAACTAAATGGATATATTATCAATGGTATGATTAATATATAATCCTCTAAAAATGTTTGCATGTTAGCAATTTATATTCATCTTATTAAAGAAAAGGAACTGAACATGTCGCATTTCTCCCCAGTTCCTTGTTTTGTGTTAAACTTTTTGTATTAAACAAAAATGCTGCTTTTAAGCTCAGTTTAAATTATGGATAGTATACAGTATAATGTTCCATAAATTGTGAAACTATTACATCTATGCATAAACAAGTCTTTAATATACAGAAAGCATAAAAAGTATATGAAGCAAATTTACTTTGGATTCTTGAAATAATCTTTTCCTTTATACCAACCATACTTAACTTGCAGGCCGTATGTGGTCCAGAGACCTTTTATGTGTGACCCCAGACAAACAGTCATAAATTTATATTCTAAAAATTACTTGATGTGCAAAAAATGTAAGTAAGAAATTATCATCGTCCCGAAAGCAGAATACTATGAAATTTAGGACGTTATGTCGCAGAACAGATGCCTGAGCTGCAGAACAATCCTGTTCTGGAGTGGGGGAAAAAATCTTCGGAACAACCGCATATTTTCTGAGAATGGGGAAAACGCTGTGCAGTGTCGTAAAATGTTTTGAACAACACTATCTCGGAGCTCTCCAATGTTTTTAAACAACATTTTATGCATAGAGGAAATATGTCAAAATATTTTTCATCTAAAGTTATCCATAAAACTATGAATCAGGGTTCGAAAAATAGCGATCCCGGGGAACACAGAAATCCCTTCTGGGAGCGTATATTTTTTCACTCAGATTCCGGTCCAGGAACCTAACAAATCACTGTGGCTGCCAGCAATGCCGGGCATGTTTTAGTGCATAAATTATGCAAAAAATAGCTCTTATGTGTCCCATGGTATGCGTCATTTCGTCAAAATATGAAAAAAAAAAACAAATTTCTTCAAAATTGTGATAAAACGGTATATTTCGACATACAATCCCGAAAAAACGTCAAATTTTGTCAAAAAAATCCCAAAAAAGCGGTAACATTTGCCAAATAAATTGCGATAAAACCGCAAATTTCGTCAAATCCCTTAAAACGGCAACTTTTTTTCAAAAAAATCATGATTAAACGGCAAATTTCGTCATAAAATTCAGGAAAAAATGCTAATTTTGTCTAAAAAAATACCCTGTTAAAACAAGATTTCATCAAAATATCATGGGAAACAACTCAAAATTCATCAAAACTCGCGAAAAAAACGACAAATTAAAAAAAAATTGCAAAAAAAACACTCTTCTTGTAGAAAAATTACCGAAAAAAACCACAATTTCGTCAAAATAGCAGAAAACAATGCAAATTTCACCAACACCAAAAAAACACCAAATTTTATCAAAAAATATCAAGAAATGGCAGATTTCGACAAAAAACCCCGAAAAAACGATAATTTATGTCAAAAAAATCATGGAAAAACATTAAAATTTTCCATACAATCGCGTTAAAATGGCAAATTTTGCCATTATTCATGATTTCCACAATAGTTTCATCTCAAGAACTAAAAGACGATTTTTCATCAAACTACAGATTCAGCTAGTTCCTGATATATATTAATGTTGTTCAGTTTTTGGTGTAAATTGCCCTATAGGTGGCACTAATATGCTGTATTTTTCAAGATTTCGTTACAGCTGATTAATTCAGCATTTTTTCAAGGTGTTGAATCTAAAATTGACCTCCATTTTACCTGCATAATACACAGTAATGTTGCAAAACGCAGGTAGTTAGCATTAGAAAAGTATAACTGCGATGAAAAAAAAAGAAAAAAAAATCCATATTTTATTACAAGTAAATGTGTTCCAAATTATTCTTTCTTTCTTGATTAAACATTGAATTTTAGTAGTTTTCTAAAGCACAGTAGAAGTTTAACTCTCTGTATGTAACTGCTTTTTGTTAATAATAAGCAGGCTTTGCTTCTTTCTTTTTAGTTTGTAATATAAAGTGAAAATAATTTTCTTTTAATACAAATAAATGAAAAAAAAAATGTTTATTATTTAATATTCTCTAAGAAAATATGATTTATTTGGGAAAAACAATCATGAAAAATCAATTTTTCCAACTTTTCCATTTTTTTCCGAAAAAAACTGGTAAAAAACCAGTTTTTTCCCACCACTTATATTTTTCCGGAAAATTTACATCTCTAACTGTGACATCTATTTTGCTTTATTTTTTATGGTTTTTATTATATAGTACTGTTGAACATTTTTTCTAATTTTCTTTCATTTTGTACATTTTTGTTGTATATGTTTTTGAAAAGTACATTAGATTTTATATATTTTCTACAGAATGCTCCATTTCGGATTAAACCAGAGGATATTCCTAAAGGCATATGGTCCGAAGAAACTGATACAAAATTTACATCTGTTGAAGAAGTAAAAGATCATTGGCATTACGTTGAACGATTGTTTCCTAAACTTAGAATACCTGATCCTCCAAAGCAGATATCCAGTGTTGGATGGAAGGCACCTTCTGGTAACATTTCTCAATAAATCAGTATTCGGATTATATTCGATGTATTATTTTAAAAATCAGGCATGACAGGGTTCATAATCATGTGGGGAATATGGGATTCCTAAGAAAATCAAAGGATTAATTTTAGGTTGTAAAAATCAGGGGAATCTTAGGGGATAGTACAAAAAATTCCCCAAACCTGGGAATACCTGTCAAAATGATTGTCTACTTTGAGAAATTGAGGGCAATCGGTGCTGTTTGCATGGTTTATGATATTGCATCGTCAACATCCATTCAGTCGCCAGACAGATCTCCTAACATCATGAAGTATGAACCCTCCTCCTGTACTGCGATGATTCAGAAAAGTTGCTGTGAATTTCAGATACTTTTTTTATTTTTTACTGAGAATTACCGCTAATATTGTGTTATCCATTTCAATCTTGGTACAAAAATTTCTAGAATCACATACAGAAATGCTAATTACATCTTTAATCTGTTATACTCAGAAAAAAAAATTGACTTTATGTAAAATTGAGGCTTTTTTGAACAAAAAATTTTGATTTTTTCTCATTTATTTACTGGTTGTAGAATTTGAACTTTTCATATTTAGGCAAATTATATTCTCCATTTGATGAAATCATTCAGCTTTCAGTGAAATGAATGTAAGTTTGTCAAATTATGTTTTTCTGCAATTGTACATTTCAAACAATAGTCGAAACATGCCATTTGATTTTCATGCTGTTACAGCATCAGTTGTTATGTAAAAATATATTGTTATATTTGCATCGATAATTTTCAGGATTTTTCATTTTGTATCAATTAATTTTCATTGTTTTTCTCTCTGAGTCACAATCACACCCTGCTTATTCCTTTTTTCTCTCACATCTTGGACACTTAATTTTATATTGCACCAGCAATTCAACAATCTTATCATTCTCACATCTGCTAGTCAGTAGATAATCATATTTATTTAAGGTACTTTTTGGTTAGTTGAGCACCAGTGTTACACATATACATTTATATGTACATAAATATGTATATATATTCATATATGCATGCATGTAACACTGGCACTCAGCTAATAAAAAAATACCCTATTTTATTATTATCAGATTTTAATTCTAGAACAGTAAAAAAAACGACAATAAGCTATACAAATACCTAAGCTTAGTGAGACTTTTCTAGTTGGTTGTATTTTATTTTATTTTATTTTTCATTTTACAATTTTGCTTTGCTATAATATTTACACAAAATGTTCTTTTACATCATCAGTACCAAAAGTCCACCATATTTTTTTGCATTTTTCACAGGGTTGCAAAAAAGCCGGCTAAAATTAAAAAAAGCCAGGCTGGTTGGCTTTTATTGATTTTAGCCGGCTTTTTTTGGCCATAATTGGCTTTTATACAGAGAAGCATTTTAATTATAAGCTAAACATTTTTAAGTGTCTTTTAACTAATTTTAATGATGTTTCATTTACTCTGAGTTTAATAAATTTATTTATTAAAATGAAAAATTGGGATTTTAATTATAATTCATCTTGAGAAATTGGGTTATAACCCAATTTTTCAATAATGAAGGCATTAATACTAGAATAACACATTGATGGAGTTGCTAGTGATTTATATTCAGAATTGCAAATATGTCAGCTAAATTATAAAATGGCCATGCCAAGTGGTTTTTCTGATTTACATTGACCTTTAATCCTACTTTTGCTTTTTCATTTTTACTGCTTTAATATAAAATTAAAGAGGTTACTTAGTTACATGTTTTATTACTTAACTAATTTTAAGAGTTATTAAAATGTCATGTTTCATTCCTTATAAACATTTAAAATCATATAAAAAAACCACCATTTCTCACTATTGTAAATAATATTTCAAATTATGCATATTTCATAATATCTTATATTTCACAATTTATTCCAGTATTCTCAATTAGCATATGCATGAATATATTCATTCATGCAAGTGGGCATATATGCACTTTCAAATAACAAAGAGCTATTCAAAATTTTAATTCAACAAATTTTACTAGAACATTTTTTGTTGTTGTATAATTTTATATAATTATGTATTTAACTCTCCTCAAATACCGAATCTTTCCTAATTTCTCTTTCAACATTGTTCATTTTATGACTTAATCTTTACATATTGACCTGTAAGAACAGAATATTTCTATGAATGCTTTGATGTGTTACATTTTGTCATAATTCAATTAAATATAATTCTTAAGAATGTGTAATATAAATAGAACTATGAAATATAGAAGTTTAAAACACATTTTTTTAGTATATTTTTTTTTCCAAGATTTATATTTTTTAGACATAATGCCTTCACAGTTGACTACTAGCAATTATAAAGACTTATTTATTTGAAAAATTAAATAGAAATTTATAACTTTTTTAGTAGTAAATAATTAAAAATGTATTAAAAATAAATCAATCCAAATTTAATATGGATTTGATACAAATTAACACTTTAAAAATAAAAGCCGGCTTTTTTCAATTTTAGCCGGCTTTTTTTAAGTGGATAAAACCAAAAAAAGCCGTCCGGCTTTTTTTGGCCCGGCTAACAGCCGGCAACCCTGATTTTTCATTGTTGCCAGATTCTTGTCTAGTCTATAGCATAATAGAATACTTGAAGAATCAACCTTTGAAGACTAATTCAGATTTACTTTAAAAAAAAAAAAAAATCTAGCCCTATTGAAAACAATTAACAAAAAAGATGTACGGTAATAATCAGAAAAAGACAGTTCACAATCAACTAATCAATCAATAGTAAATAAACATTCAATTATAGATAAAGAATCTGGTAATAAAAAAAAAGCAATCTGTTATAGACAAGAATCAAATCAACTAATAAGAAGCAAGATTACATATGTCATCTCAGCATGCACATATAGCTTTTTCATAGTGCCCAAGCTGATGGAACGTTAAGGCATCAGGGGCAGATCCCAAAACTAGTTTTTTTTCAGGGGGGGGGGGGGTTGACGATTTCGAGTGACATATAATCAATAAACTTATAGTTTCTGTTGGTTATGTCATTACTTGCAGTTAATTATTAAATGGATATAGAGTAAATAATGCGAATAAAATACTATAGACTCTCAGTTATCTGACAGCCATTTAATTGACACACTCGGTTAACCAACTTTCCTATTTTACTATATCAGTTTTCTTCAGAATATGGTTTAATGTTACATATTGCGACAAAAATGAAAAATGTTACAATAGGTCTGTCAGTTCAATAAAAACTGACGTAAGAAGCATTGGATTAGATTGATATTTTATCGTGTAATAATGCGAATAAAATACTATAGACTCTCAGTTATCTGACAGCCAATTAACCGACACACTTGGTTAACCAACCCTCCTATTTTACTATATCAGTTTTCTTCAGAATATGGTTTATTGTTACATATTGCGACGAATAGGTCTATCAGTTCAATAAAAACTGCCGTAAGAAGCATCGGATTAGATTGATATTTTATCATGTATTTCAAATTTAGCTATAATTTTTGGTTTATTTTGGTTGAAATATTTGAAAATATAGAAAATTTCTTTTCTGGCTTTCCTATGACAACTCAGACAATTTTTTAATTCTCTACTCGATAATGTTGCATAACAATTCAAGAATATTCGTACATGTTACAGCAAGGAAAGACAGACAGACATGCAAACTGAATTCATAAAATTATTAAATAGTTCATAAACTCATAAAAATATGTAGGATACGTCAACAATATCATTTACAACAGTGTATAAGTGGGTAACAGAATTTAATAATGGCTGTGAGGGTCTAGAATACTCGTGCAATAAACGAACAGTTCTGCCACAATGTCTGAAATTGTCAAAAAAGTAAACGATATTCTTATTCAGGGACTTCAAAAGTCTCTAAAGCTGCTAATAGTGTAATCATCTAGGTGAAAGATGATATCCTCATTGTGAAATTAGAGATAAAAAAGTTTTTTAGCAAGGCGATTCCCACAAATGTTGATAATAGTAAAAAATGTCAGAGAATGAGAATTTGTCAAGAGAGTCTAGCAGGGCTGCCGGCTTTTAGCCAGTCCGGTTTAAACCGGTCGGCTTTTTCTAGATTAAATTATTAGTTTAAAAAGGCCGACTTTTATTAGAAATAGCCAACCTTTTGCTAAAACTTTTTTTACTAAAACTATTCTTAAAGTAAAATGTATAATTAATTAGTTGCTTTTTATTTACTATTGCCATGAAAATGTACAGTAAATTATAGTAAAATTGTCTGCAATTAAAATATAAGCAAATTTGTTAGTATAAATGATGTGGTAGTCAACATATAATAAGAATGATTATTAGAAATTTGTGCATTAAATTTTAAAAACATTTCAAATGATTTTTACCGAATAAGATATTTATTCAAAAAATAATACAATATTAGCTTATGAAAAAAGTTACCAATCATTTGGCTCAGTTTTTAAATAACGGTATACTTTTACCAATTTTTCTGCTTTTACAGTACCTAAGCTGTTTCTGATTTTATTCCAGACAAAACCATACGTTGAAAATATTCTCTCAACACCAGGTAAAAATTCAGGATAATTTTCTTTGAGCCACATTTCAGCTTCATTTTCTTGTACATTTGTCAATTTTTCAGCAAAGTATTTAGGATCTGTCATGTAGGCTAAAAAATGGAAGTGTTCTATGTTTTGATGAAATCTTTTTTTTTAGTTTTTCTAAGTGAGTTTCTAAAGATGAGTATTCTAACACATCTAACCATGTTACTACTACTTTAGACAAGGTAGCAGTATCACCTTGAAGATCATCAATTGCTTTGGCTATAATATTCAGTTGTTTATTTAGATAAACAACTTGAGTATAAATACCTACATTATTCAGTATGTTTCCAATCTGCTGATCAAACTCATCCAAATGCTCCAGTCTGATTTCATTATATTTGTGAAAATTTGTAATGAAAGTTTGCAAGCATTCTTTTTGCAAGTTCCATCTAATGTCGTTAGGAACTTGAGGCATTAAACCACCTTTTTCTCTTAGCCAACCATGGGCATTATGCTTGTTTCTGAATTTTTTTTTTGTATTTCTACAACATACTTAATCAAATTGCTTGCCATGATTTCCTTAGCACAAAGATTCAAAATATGCACTGAGCATCCATAAATCAAGAGAGTAGGATAACTTTCCTTTACCAGATTTCCCATTGCATTCATCTTATTTTCATTATCTGTACACATAGCAAAAACATTTTTACTATATTTTTCTTCAATTTCACTTAATACTTTCTTTGCAAAAACAGCACAATACTCAGCAGTTTTCATCTCGGAACCACAGTCAATAGCTTTAAATAAATAAGACTTATTTGCAGTATGGATACTACAGGCAAAAATTGGATCGCCCCACCAGTGGCCGAGAGGTTCGGACCTCTCAACTGGTAGACGGCAGGTGCTGGGTTCGAACCCAATCGCGGCTGTTGGCCTAACCGTTCGGAGTTTTCCATGGTTTTCTTCGAACCTTGCGTAAATACGGGTTAGGTTCTCTTAGAAAGACCCCCACGGAGCGCACTCCCCCTGGTCCTATATCCCATTAGCGTAGATAATCGGACGACAAAAATCAACCAACCAACCAAAAATTGGATCATTTCCTACATTTGACCATCCATCAAGAATTAAAGTTAGAGTTGCTTCACCTGAAAGTTCTTTTTTTAAGCTTTCTTCAACATCATCACAAACTTCATTTAACAGATTACCTGATAACTGTTCTCTATTTGGAGGAACATAGCCAGGTCTTAAATTTTCTACCATTTTTTTTTAATTCTGCATTTTTGGAAACATTGAAAGCTGTGTTGTTTGCATAGAAAAATTTAGCAACAGATTTATCTAAATCATGTTTATGAGATGCTGTTTTCACCACACCATAAGAAAATATGGATTTTTGTTTTTGAACTTTATTTGAAGTTGCCCCTGCATTATCCTCATTCATTTCTTGGGTTCTGATCACTTTAGTGAGAGGCTCAATCTGTGCAATTTCATGATCACTGTCTGCAGCCCTCTTAGTTGCAACATTCTTTCTGCATTTTTTTAAATGTTCCTTTATTCTTACAGCCCTCTTGCTGACTACACTTTCACAGTGTTTACATTTAACTTTTGTTCCAAATTCAGTGAACTCATTCCATTCTGTGGCAAGCTGTCTACCACCTAATCTTGATGACATTTTTTTGTATTGCATTAAAGATAATTACAAACTTTTTTGAGGTGCAGATTTAAACCAAACTAAATTAGAGAAAAAAAAATGGCTAAAATTTCAAATTAACTACCTATAAGAATAAATGTTTATTGATGAAAGACTCTTACTAATCTGAGACACATTGGCACCTACTGAAATCCCCTCCTACCATTTCCCACACTCTTTTAAAGTAAATTTATGAGTTCCTGGAGTCTTGCCAATTCAGTTGTCTACTACACTAAATCCCTCCTACTATGAAGAAATTGAGAATGGGAAAGTGTGCTAATTGGTCCAAATTAAATCCCCACCTCCTTTAATATGTAGGTAGATTTATGGAAGAACAAGAATAAAATATTCAATGGGTCATTCCATGAGGATTTGTAACGTGAGTTGCCAAGATTATTACTGCAAAATTGCTGTCCACCGTTATTTTCGAAAAGTTTTCTTGGCTTTATTCAATTAATGAGATATCCCAGATAAAATCATTCTCATTTTTCAAAACGAAAATATTGGTAGAAAAAATGGTAGCTAGTAACTCACATTACTGGCATGCATGGGATTATCTCAATCAGTATATAAGAAAAAACAAATTAAAAAAGTGTGTATCTAAAAAGATAAAATTAATATAAAAGTTTTAAAAATTAATTAATAATTTATATTTTATTATTTTTAAAGTGAAATGCTGGCTCATGAAAAAATTATTTTTGCATAAATAAGGAACTTATTTTTATTCATAATACTAATGCATTCATACATGCTAGGAGACATTTTCCAAGTGCAGTATATTATAGACAGGTTTCATTTTGTACAGTATTTATTTGAATGTAATCCTTATCCGTAGCATGAAAATATCTTTAATAAACAGAGAAAGTGTTGCTGAACCAATAGTAAAGGTTTATTTAAATCATGTTGTCTATTTATGATGCTTTTCTGGTATTTAATTATTAATTGGCTATAAAAATGAACCTCTGAACATGATTTTAAAGCAATTTCATAATATTTTAATTTGAATTTATAGAAAATAGTTATTAGTAAAACAAATTAACATGTATAGTTGTATAAAATAAATAACAAGATATGCCTTGGGAAAAAAGCCAATAAAAGCCGGCTTTTTCTAATAAAAGCCAGATTTTTCCACTAAAAGCTGGCCGGCCTGGCCTTTTGTAGAAAAAAACGGCTTTTTTGCAGCCCTGGAGTCTAGACATTTTTAGTATGAATAAAACCGATTTCATGCACCAGTTTGTTACAAGATATGAAACTTGGATTCACTATTACTCTCTGATACCAACCAGCAGTTATATTGTTGACATTGTGGTTCTCCACCAACAATGAAAGTAGTATGCATGTTCATGGCGTCAGTTTTTTATGATGCTAATGGAATATTGATAACTGATTATCAGAACAAGGATTAACGATCAATAAACAATGAATAGTATGCTAAATTCGAAAACAGAGTGGATAAAGTAAGGACATTACTCATAGCTCTGGGCCTGTGAGGCCCTCGCACAACCAATTCAGATGACACTTTCAAGCCAACCCTCATGGAAGTCTACAATCCAAGCAACACGTCCATGCCACATGTCATGGATTAGTCCTGTCATTAGGCTGTGCACTGCCCAATGAAATGTCACATAGGCCTATTCCTGAACGAGAGACGAAAATGCTGGTTATCACCATTCAATGAGTGAAGAGGACTTTTCTCTTGGTTTCTGTATCAGGTTATCCCGACAACTGCAAGAATCAAACACTTACAAAAACATCAGGCTCACGGCCCTGACGCCGAGGGCCCTTGAAGGGGAATTGCTTTGCAGAGGACCCTCAAGCCTCAATATCAACTCCTATGATGGGAAAAGACATTTTTGAGGATCAACTACAAAGGAATGTGCTTCTAGCCAGACTCATGAAAGGTCGAGAAAAACCCTCCCTGACTATATAGTCACAGCTTCGCTCAAATTTTTTTGCCTTCACTCCTGAATCATCCTTTGACTTATCTTAAGTAGACACTTAAGTTGTACCTGCTACGCACTGACCCAAGAGCTCAAACTAGATGCCCTTAGTGGAACCCGGAGGGAACGGGATAACCCCTCCTCATGGCATAGACGCCAATTTTCTAAGGTTTTATAGTCCAAACTTCCCCCATACCCATGGAATTTTTCAGCTCAAGCCAGGGGTTCCAAAGACCAGACTAGAAGCTGTTATCATCCAAAGGTACTCACAGAAAGCTCAACATTGATGGGATAGACCCTGCTTCGCTAGGGAGTTGGAGCACAAGTCCTGGCAAGCTTCTGCCACCAAATACCTCATGGCCCCTGTGGTTTCTGAGCACGAATGCTCGTTCCATGTGGACCACAACCAAAAAGAGGGAGATATTTCTTGCTATTCCTGGAGGACGAGGAAAACCCCTCCAAAATTGGCCGAAACGACTTTCGGTTCTGGGATTAATAGCATGAAAGTTAGTCCGAGTCATTGCTAGGTCTTCATCTCTGGGCACAGTAAACTGCAGTAGCACTCAGATATGCAAGACCTAGATCAGACAGAGAGTTCATCCGAGATTCGATGCGCCCACGCATCAGTCGGTGAGCCTCTGACCCGGTTCTTGGTGGAAGTGGACCTGCTGGCCGACACTCTGCCAGGGAAAACAGAACATGCCAGATAATCAGCCCCACGATGGCTTCTCACTGCTACCACCTTCTGGTAGACGAGGGCTCCTCTGATCAACACCAGCTTAAGAGATGGTTCACAACTGCTCTGCTGCAGCGGATACAAGGGAATGGGCAACACGGCAAATGAAGCATGAAAGACATTGTCCAAGATCTCTTCTGACAGAAATTCCAGAAAATGCTGGATGCTGATCCTGACAACACTAAGAAGTCCCTACGACTTGCTCTACAGGGCTTACTTACACTGTCATCTCAGTCAAATGGTGGTTGAGGTCCTATACTCTGAGCTTGCCTTTACCCAAAGTCACCATGCAGTCCAGAAGGGCTTCTTCTAAGATCAGCCTATGGATGTTGAAAACCAAGAAACCGGCTGTGCTGTCACTTTGGTACTTTTCAAGCACAGTGGTGATGACACCACTACACAACGCCCATGACCACCAGACATATAAATGAGTCACTTAAGGAGGTGCTGAATCATCATCAACCATCCTCCATCAAGCATCATTACTATGAGAGCTGTCGGACTCCCTGTTTCCTCCTTCTATTAAAGGGTTGGCTCAGAACCACCCTGAAGGGACGACCACAGACAGAGTGGATAGTGAAAAATTTTCTCCATTTTTAAAGATTATCTATTTTCTGACCAATGTGAATGTGCCACATCATTTTAAGATCATTCTCATTGGCCAGAAAATAGATAGCCTTTAAAAATTGAGATAATATTTCATGCTATTCTTAACAGTGTAGAAGTAAAATTAGCTGTCGATGACTATTTTGGAGGACTTGAAAAATCAAATTTCCATGATGGCGAATGACTTTGCAACATCACTGGATGAAGTGAATTGAACTTCAAAGAAATTATGCAGAAAAATAAAACCTATTTTTTAAAAAAATCTCATTTTCTCTTTCATTTTGACTGAGAACTTTTCAAATCAAACTCGGAATTTTTTTTTTTTTTTTTGGGGGGGGGGGGGGCAATTGCCCCCTCCTCCCTTGCTGGATTCGCACCTGTAAGGCATATTTCCCAAACTTCCTTAATTTTTTTTAATTAAATATTCGTACCACTAGTAATTTTTCTGCAGCTTCTTTTTTCAAAGACATTAAACATTATTTCATTTGCACTATGGCCGAAGAATTCAAAGTAAAAATGGAATCAATGCAGAATTTCTCCAATTCATGGCTGTCCTGCATTAATAGAATATCTGTAGCATCTATATATATTTTTTCTTTCTTTTTTTTTTTTTTAATCTAAAACAAGATTAAAAATAGATAAGGCTTGCAAAATGCTTCTTAATTAGTGTTTTGTTATATGATGCTAAAATCCAATATAGAAATGGAAGACAAAGATTATGAATAATGATAAATGTTTAAAAATCTGTGTGGTGTGAAAATATTTAAATAAATGCACTCCTTTGTCTTTTTTTGTATGTTTTCGTCTCCTCTTTTTTTTTTTTTACCTTTCAAGCTATTCATTTAGGGCTCAATTTTGACACTTTTAAAGGTTGTTTTGAATTTATATATTTTTATAATCAGATTTTCTCATGTGGGAAAACATAGTATTTCCCGGGACAGTAAATACCAGTTTTTACCATGGTATTTACTGGGGATGAAAAAAAAACCTTTCCAAACCTGCTTTAAAAGACTTTTCAACAAAGGAAGTTACAGAATTTGTTTGTGTGTGTGTGTACATGCATATATATGCATGTTTTTTTTTATGATGTCCATGCATAATTTTTGAACAGTGCTCCAATTTTCACAATCTCTTTTTGCCAGAAAAGGTTTGGTCTAGTAATGGTTCTATTTCAGTTTCATTGAATCTATTTTTTTTTTTTTTAATTGACCATTTATTATGAAACTTAAATACAGTAGCGTAGCTATGTTTTTTGGCGCCCGAGGCCAGCAAGAAATTTTGCGCCCCCACCCCAATATAAATATATAACAATTTCTCTCAATTTGGTGCCCTTAGGCCTTGGCGCCCGGGGCGGACGCCCCCTTTGCCCCCCCCCCCCCCTTAGCTACGCCCCTGCTTAAATATGATGTCAAGGTACATAGTACTTTCATTTATTAAAATAGTTGTAACATGTATAGTTTTTTACTGGAGTATTTCAAAAAGTTTTTATTTTATCTTCTATATTTTGTTTAGGTTCAAATGATAGATGATAAGATAACACCTAAACATTTAATTTAAAAGTGAAGTTAAGTGAAAGAAAATATTGATACATTAAAATCTTTGACTGATTATGCATCAATCAATTGGTTGTAATGGACTGTGAGGTGGCAGCACAGTAGTTAATTCTCTATTTGCATAATAAAACACAATGCATATGGTCTGACAAGCCATATCTTGGTAAATCACCTAAAAACCCAATTTTAGCAGTTGGCTCATGGATTTACTGTTATGTTTTCTTGATCCCACTCCTCGATGTTTTCATACTTTTAGGTGCATATTGGTAAACCTACGAGACAACTGTTAAAATCAGGTTTTTAGGTGTTTTCCACCAAGATATGATTTGGCACACCTATTGCGTTTTAATATGCAAATCAAAATTTAACTACTAGATTTTCACACGTGAACTCGATGAGATGATTGTGTGTACTGCTGCCTTTTAGCCTATAAAATACTATTGATAACCAGCACCCCATTATTTTTTTCCATAATGATGCTTTGTTAAGTATAATAAACGTAGTTTTATCCATATAAAAATATTTTTTAATTGAGTAAATCTTTATTTATTTATTTAATTTATTTATTTATTTATTTTGTATTAAAAATCTTTTTTTTTTTTTTTTTTTTTTTAATTTGTCTTTAAAATATTCTATATTATTTTTTTCTTAGATGAGATTCCAAATTTACCTTATTTTATTAAAAGATCAAGAAACCATATGCTGCCAGTTTATGAAAAACGAATTTTTAAAGATAAAATATTAGTTACTCAAGTAGGCAGAATTCATGGAGACATTTGGGTATGTATTTTCTTAGTAACTTTACATTAAGAATAGAAATTTTTTATAAAAAATGAATAAAAGTAATGTTTTTCATGTAAAAGTTAATCTGATCTCATGTGTTTTCTGGTTGCCATATAAGCATATTCACAATTGCTTTTGTAATGCATATTACATGTTGTAATAATGTGTTTAAAATTATGTTTTGTAAAAGCTTCTTTATAAGACCTTTCTTTTCTTTTTTAACAAATGTATACACATATATATATATATATCATATTACCTTTAAAAAGCAAAAACTATGAATTTGGAGCTACCAACACACATAAAACCAAAATAACAAGTGGGTAAGTGTGATTGCAGATCACATAGAGGGTTTCGTTTAATATCTCCTTCAAAACATTTTATCATTAAATAAACAAATGAAAAGTGGTTTTTCGGCACCATTTCGGATTTATTCAGATATCACGCCAATCAGAACATAATATTTGAATTCTTCCTCTAAATGCTACTTTGATTGCATAGATTTGTTACAAATTTAGTGAAGGTACGCAAGTAAATAAAATTATGTATAAAAGTAAAATGTTACAAAGCTTAGCATAAATTTAAAGGGGACTAAACTGGTCACCAGAATCGTCCAATAATTTAAATGAATAATAATGTCCAATAATGTAATAAATTAAAAAAAATGTAACACTTAGCATGTTAAAAATGAAGATAAAAATGATGTAATATGATGAAATAAAAACGTTTTGCATATGATTTAATTAATCCATTAATTTATATTACATACATAATAATTTTATTACTTGCGTGCAACAATTAAAAGAAATGAAATTAAAATTTTTATATTTACACTACTGCAAATTTTTAAACTTATAAATATTGCACATTTTCAATTTTTACACCATCGTATAGGAAAAAAATGTACTTTTAAATGCAATGTGTTTAAAAGCTGTATCTGGATTTATTTTTGAGATACAAAATTTTGTAGTTTTTGATAGCAGTTTTGTAATTGTGGCAACAGAAGTACTCCATTTCTTTTTAAAGCGTACAAAAGAAATAATTTTTATATCTATTTAAACTTGCATTCAACAATTAGAAGAAAAAAAACTTAAAAAATATGGACTAATGATATTAAAAAAAAAATATTTGAATTAAAATAATAGTCTTTTCCAAAATTTTATGATTTGTTGTGTGACAAGAGGCATTCAGCTATAAGTACACAAAATTAGAACGCTCTGACTTATATAGTTTTTTTTGTACGGACTCTGTGACAAACAGACAGACAACGAACAGAGAGGAGTAGGGTCAGATGAATAAAACCCTAAAATGGAAAAAAATGTTAAAAATGAATCAAAATGACATTATTAAAATGGATAGAAAAAGAAAAAAAAATATCAGACACTATAGTTACTCCTAAAATGATGTAGCAAAAAATCATTTAATTTGGCAATACTAACCTAAACCCAATATTTTAATGTAAAATAAAAGAAGAAATAAAATAGATAATTAATGTATGCATTTTATACACTTAGAAATAATACTTTAGGTATTGTTAAAAGTTAGGTTCAAGTTAATCTTTAACATTAATTATTAAATTATATTAATAGATTTAATTAATATAATTATACAATTATTCATACTGTTACGAATTTTGTAAATAGTTAGTGTTGTACTGTAAAATAATGTAAATAATCTTATTAAGCTCCATTTCTTTACTAATATTAGTTTTTGTTACATTTTCTCTGTTATCAAGCAAACTTGTCTATTATTTTCAGAGAATGTCTATGGCAGCTTTGCGAAATATTAGAGATATCACCAAGTTGGCATCACTTTTAGCGACTAATTTTGGTCGCCAAATTTGGTGACAAACTTGGCGATTGTTGGCGATGGTAACCCTTCCCTACTCTATGGTAACCCCCCTATTGATATACTGATACATTGAATGTTGTTCCGTGGATTTTTCGAGATGGTTCTAGAAATTTCCAGCACCTCCTGAAAGCCTATATAAGGAGAGCGATACGAGCTGTTGTTGTTATTATTTACCAGTCAGTCATTGAGTGAACAACGCGTTTGTTAAGCAAGTTTGCTTGAGTCTTATTTACGTTATTTTGAATGTGATTTAGTGTTGAGACGTTGTATAAAGAGTCTCTAGAACCTATATCTGCACTTATACGATAGATTTGAACAATTATTTTTGAATATCTAGAAATATTTGTGAGTTTCGAAGACTCTGTTGTTCTGAAGTTCTGTAAATAAATTATTTTCTACTTTTCTATAAGCAAGAGTTTGAAGTTGTCTAACCATAAGATCAAAAGAACCTTATATACGCTGCAACATTTTGGTGTCAGGAGTGGGGTTCTTATGGCGAAAACGAGAACAATGGACGGACAACTGAAAGAACTGTTAGATGCTATCAATGGCATAAAGACAGAAATGAATAAAGGCCAAGAAGAGTTGGCGGAAAAAAATAAATAAAGGCCAAGAAGAGTTGGCAGATAAAATGAATAAAGGCCAAGAAGAGTTGGCGGAAAAAATGAATAAAGGCCAAGAAGAGTTGGCGAAAAAAATGAATAAAGGTCAAGAAGAGTTGGCAGAAAAAATGAATAAAGGCCAAGAAGAGTTGGCAGAAAAAATTAATAAAGGCCAAGAAGAGTTGGCGGATAAAATGAATAAAAATGAAGAAAGAATGAAAGAGTTGACTGAAGAATTGAAGAAGGAAGTTAATAAAAGTCAAGAAGAAATGAAGAAAACTTTAGAAGAAAAGTTCTCGTCGGTAGAGAGAAGAATAGGCTCTGTAGAAGAGAAAATAGAGGAAGTAGAAGAGAAAATTCAGAATGAAGTTAGTAATGTTGAACAGAAAATGGAAAGGAAAATGGCAGACATTGAAGAGAAAATCAGTAACGTTGAAGAGAAAATACTAGGTAAAGTAGATGAAAAGCTAAATAAAAAAGTACAAGATCTTGAGAAGAAGCTTTCAGCGTCCAGTGGTAATTATGAAGAATTTAGGAATCCGCCTGCTTCTCCCGTGCACATCAAGCTGTCGACATACAACGGAAAGAGTTCCTGGCAAGTTTACAAGACCCAATTTACCATTGTAGCTGAAGCGAACAAATGGAGTGATGAGGTGAAAGCTTGTCAACTGGCAGCATCTTTAAGAGGAGAAGCTGCCGACATGCTACAAACATTGCCCGATATGACGCAACTCAATTTTGACACTCTAAGTTGTGCACTTGAAATGAGATTCGGAGAAAAATTCTTCAAAGATTATACGAAAATACAAACGAAAAGCCGCCATCAAAAATCGAGTCCCTTCAAGAAATTGTCTCAGAACTAAAATGGCTGGCAAATTTAGCATTCATTGACTGCCCAACAAATGTACGGGAAATGCTCTCATTGCAGTACTTTGTAGACGGAATAAAAGATCCAGAAGTGCAGAGAGCGGTACGAATGGCAGATGTGCAGGATTTAAAGGCTGCATTATTATATGCCTTAAAGTTGGAAGCAGCTACACAAGTCAGCCGAAGAGATCGTCATTCAGTCCGAGGGGCAACGGTGAACAAAAGCTCAGACACTGAGATCGACTTCTTGAAGGAAATTAGGAAAATAAATCAAGAACTTGAAGCTTTAAAATACGGAAGAACAAGCTCAAGAAGACAGAATCTCACATGCTGGAGATGCGGTGATACAGGACATCTCCGAAGAAATTGCCCCAAAATCCACGAACGTGAGATAAATTCAAACAGTCAGTAGGGAAACTAAATTTTGGCCATCTCGCGGAGCGGAGGTTGCCAGAGAATGAAAAGCCCCACCTGAAGATCCTCCAGATATCAAAAATGAGTGGCGGTGATAATGAATTATATGTGATAGGCTTTATTAACGGAATTCAGTGCCGTATGATTGTTGATACAGGAGCCAATGTAACAATAATAAGAGAAGATTTGGCTCGAAAACTGAAATGTAAACTCATCTGGACTCCACCCTGCATTACCCTGCAAACTATGACGGGCGACAAGATAGGCATATATGGAAAGGCCAATTTTACTATCAACTTTGGAGGAAGCAAATATTATCATACGGCATATGTGGCTGACATAACAAATCCTTGCATAATCGGGCTAGATTTTCTGAAGAAGTTTGGCTTCAAACTTAATTTTAAAAATAATGAAATGCTATCTAAATTTGAAGAAATAAGCCTTTTTGGATTAAATAACGAAATTGAATATAAACAAACAGCAATAGCCAAAGAAGACATCAATCTAGGTCCAAGAACAGAATTTTTAGTTCCAGCTGTAATTAACAATGAAATTAATTATCGATTTAGCCATATAGATTATCCCGAAGACAATAGTAAATAAGCAGGAGTATTGGTGGCTTCATCTGTAGTGGACCTCTCGAAGAAGACCATTCCAGTCAGAATTGCTAACATCACTGATAAGACGAGGGCTATCAAGAAAGGAGAGGTGATAGCATCATGTGCTCCTGTGACGTGCATAAGTCAAAATTCCAATCACTCTCAGAAATCTTCTGATAATTTAGTCAACGATTTATTACAAAATACAGACTTAGATCCAAAACAGATGGAAGCTGCGGAAAATTTAATTAGAGAATTCCAAAATTTATTTTCCCAAACATCTGAAGACTTTGGAAGAACTAAAATGGCACAACACCGAATTGACACGGGAGATCACTCTCCTATTAAACAGCACCCTAGACGATTACCTTTTGCCAAGCAAGAAGAGGTGCAGAATTTAATTAAGGATATGGAAGAAAATGACGTCATCGAACCACCGACAAGTCCATGGGCGTCTCCCATTGTGTTAGTAAGAAAGAAGGATGGTTCTACAAGATTTTGTGTAGACTACCGCCGACTGAATGAAGTCACTAAAAAGGATAGTTACCCTCTACCAAGGATTGACGACACTCTTGACACACTTGCGGGCAACACCTGGTTCTCGACTCTGGATCTGAAGAGTGGTTGCTGGCAGGTAGAGATCCATCCCGACGACCGCGAGAAGACTGCCTTCACAACGGGACAAAGATTATGGCAGTTCAAGGTAATGCCTTTTGGTCTGTGTAACGCACCTGCAACTTTCGAACGGCTTATGGAAACGGTTCTTCGGGGGCTGTCATATGAAGCATGTCTTGTTTATTTAGATGATATCATAATCATAGGAAAATCTTTTGATGAACATCTGAACAACCTCAGGCAGGTGCTACAAAAATTAAAGGAAGCTAATTTGAAGTTAAGCCCTTCGAAGTGCAGTTTGTTTCGAAATGAAGTCGCCTACCTTGGACACATCATTTCGGCGGATGGAGTCAGGACTGATCCGGAGAAGATATCAGCTGTGAAAAATTGGAATCGTCCAGCAGATGTTCACCAGCTTCGGAGTTTTCTAAGATTATGCACCTATTTCAGAAAATTTGTCAAAGGCTTCTCGATGATTGCAAGACCACTTCATAAATTAACAGAAGCCAATCAAAAATTTATCTGGACACAGGAATGTGACGCTGCTTTCGAAAAGCTCAAGGAGGCCTTAACATCCACTCCAATTCTGTCATATCCTCAAATAGATAAACAGTTTATACTTGATACGGATGCAAGTAACGAAAGCATTGGCGCTGTACTGTCCCAGGAAATCGATGGCCAGGAGCGTGTTATCGCCTATTTCAGCAAGTGCTTATCAAAGGCAGAGCGAAACTACTGCGTAACAAGAAAAGAGCTTCTTGCTGTAGTGAAAGCCATAGACCATTTTCATCATTATCTTTACGGTCGGAAATTCCTGATCCGAACTGATCATGCTTCTCTAACTTGGCTATTGAATTTTAAGAACCCTGAAGGCCAGATAGCCAGGTGGATACAAAAGCTTCAAGAGTACGATATGGAGATACGCCATCGAAAAGGCTCATCACATGGAAATGCAGATGCTCTCTCAAGAAGACCCTGCTCAGAGAATTGTACTGCGACCGGGTTGAGAAGAAATTTAATGTCAAAGGTCCTGTAGTAAGACAAGTTACAACTGGGTTTACATCATCGCAAGATCCGTGGAGTGACGAGAGCCTGCGTAAAGATCAACTTGCTGATCCTGCAATTAAGCCAATTCTAGAGCTGAAAGAGGAGTCCAACAGGAAGCCCAGCTGGCAAGACATGGCCCATTACCATCCTACGACTAAACGTTATTGGGCTCTCTGGGATTCCTTACATTTGAAGAACGGCATCTTGTACCGAAAATGGGAGTCTGACGATGGAAAGACATGCAGATGGCAACTACTACTTCCTAAGTCGAGAATTTCTATGGTCCTTCAAGAACTGCATGGTAGTCCCACAGGAGGTCATTTTGGTGTAATGAAGACCCTGCAAAAGGTTCGAGAGTGTTTCTACTGGAATAATGTTCGCAGTGACGTGGAGAAGTGGTGTTGAACTTGTGACACCTGTGTAGCACGTAAAGGTCCAAAGAGGCGCACCCGTGGACGATTGCAACGTTATAATGTAGGAGCTCCTTTCGAACAAATTGCTCTAGACATCCTGGGTCCACTTCCTAGAACATCTGATGGCAATAAATACATCCTCGTTGTCATGGACTACTTCACTAAGTGGCCTGAAGCCTACGCCATTCCTAATCAAGAGGCGGTAACCGTAGCAGACATACTGATTCAACACTGGGTTTCTAGATACGGAGTTCCTCTTCAAATCCATTCCGATCAAGGAAGAAATTTTGATTCGGCTGTGTTCAAGGAAATGTGTGAACTACTCGGCATGGACAAAACTCGAACAACACCTCCACACCCTCAATCGGATGGCATGGTGGAGCGGTTCAACCGTACCATCCTAAATAGCCTCTCTCTCCTGGTGTCTAGAGACCAACAGGACTGGGACAAGAAATTGCCTCTTTTCCTGCTTGCCTACAGGAGTGCCACTCATGAGGCCACTGGTTACTCCCCTTCTCAAATGCTCTTTGGTCGTGATCTACGTCTGCCTGCAGATCTTTTGTTTGGCCGTCCTCCTGACGCTCCTTTGTCGCCTGAAGAATACGTGGATGGACTCCAGGCACGGATTGAGGAGGTTCATTGTCTAGCGAGGAACCGAATCGGACTGGCATCAGAAAAGATGAAGACACGGTACGACACAAAGGCAACTGGACATGAGTTCAACGAAGGTGACAAAGTTTGGTTGTGGAATCCCATACATCGTAAAGGACTGTCGCCAAAATTACAAAGAAACTGGGACGGTCCTTACACAGTCGTCAACAGGCTGAATGACGTCGTCGTACGCATACAAAAATCGCCACACGCCAAACCCAAGGTCGTACACTATAACCGGCTAGCCCCTTATTTTGGCCAAAGTGATTAGAAATTCAAAACTGGAATTTCAGACCATGGTCATGAAAGTCACTTTTTGTAAATATGTAAATAGCAATTAGTTCTTATTTATGTAAATCTTATTATTATTATTATTATTTATTTATTTATTTATTTGTTTGTTTATTTATTTATTTTAAGTGTTTCCTCTAACTCAAGGATTGCACTGCCCGGGACGTGCAGTCTTTGAGGAGGAATTAGTGTTACGAATTTTGTAAATAGTTAGTGTTGTACTGTAAAATAATGTAAATAATCTTATTAAGCTCCATTTCTTTACTAATATTAGTTTTTGTTACATTGTCTCTGTTATCAAGCAAACTTGTTTATTATTTTCAGTGAAGGTCTATGGCAGCTTTGCGAAACATTAGAAATATCGCCAAGTTGGCGTCACTTTTGGTGACTAATTTTGGTCGCCAAATTTGGCGATATATCGCCAAGCTGGCGACAAACTTTGCGATTGTTGGAGATGGTAACCCTTCCCTACTCTATGGTTCCCTACTCTATTGATATACTGATACATTGAATGTTGTTCCGTGGATTTTTCGAGATGGTTCTAGAAATTTCCAGCACCTCCTGAAAGCCTATATAAGGAGAGCGATACGAGCTGTTGTTGTTATTATTTACCAGTCAGTCATTGAGTGAACAACGCGTTTGTTAAGCAAGTTTGCTTGAGTCTTATTTACGTTATTTTGAATGTGATTTAGTGTTGAGACGTTGTAAGAGTCTCTAGAACCTATATCTGCACTTATACGATAGATTTGAACAATTATTTTTGAATATCTAGAAATATTTGTGAGTTTCGAAGACTCTGTTGTTCTGAAGTTCTGTAAATAAATTATTTTCTACTTTTCTATAAGCAAGAGTTTGAAGTTGACCATAAGATCAAAAGAACCTTATATACGCTGCAACAATACATATGTGTTAATTGAACATCCAGTATAAAGTATATTGCAATTTAGCAGTTTCTCCTCACGCCCTTAAAAAAATAATAATAATAACCATTGCACATTATCCAGACAACACCACTCTCTTCCATACTCTAACATCTACTCATCCAGCCGTCCTATTATATATATTTATTATTTTTATTATTATTATTATTTATTTTGCATTTTTTATTTTTTATTATTGCTTTTATGTTTTAATTTAATAAGCCTTTTTGTACCTTTTTTAAGCAATGTGTTAATTATTTTTAAAAGTTAATAATAATATTGTTAGAAAGCATGTTTTCCATAAAGTCTAAATTAGCTGGATAAGCTGCTGGAAATTGAGGAATATTGATATTTTCAGTGGCAATTAAAATTATATCATCAGTATATCGATATAAATGTATTTTATTATTAATATACAGTAGACTCCCTTAAATTCGCACTCCTAAAATCCACAACTCTCTAAAATCCGCACAGATTTTACGGATGTAAACAATGAAACATTCAGTTCAGATGTATGGGCAAAATTTGACTTTTTTAGTTTTATATCAATTCCATATATTTTTCAATTTGTAATTTTTATTAAGGTTATTGAATTCATGTTTTTTCATGAAGAAAGAATAATTTATTTCTGAAAAAATAAAGATATTGCTGATATTATTAATAATCAAAATCTTACCAAATATATTTCTATATTAATCAAGCTTTTTTAGTTATTAAGTCTGGCTAAACCTGAAATAAAGCTTCATTATTTTATGATCTTGATGTGAATTAGTAATGTACCTTTATGAGGCAAGTTTCATTGAATAATTTAGGTAAAACACATTTCATCTTTATAATGAATATTTAATTGTACATTATTGATTATTAATTTGACCTTTGCTTTTAGAATTTTTATCATTTTAAAAACTATCTAAATTTTTATTATTTTACTCTATCACTTATTTTAATAATTTAGCATATTGTAAGCACTCGTTATACTTTTGATTTCATTATTAATTACATTCAAATTACTTTTTAAAACATGTAAAGAAAGCAATGACCAGAAATCTGCAAAATTCTAAAATCTGTTAAACCTCTAGTCCCAAGCTATGCGGATTTGAGGGAGTCTACTGTATTTATGTTCATAATGATATAAGTCATATAATTAACTAGATGTATAACCATCTTGTGGTATACTGACTTTTTGTAGACATATTGTGTTATCTTGCAATATAAAATTATTATAGATTACGAAATTTGTTAAAGTATGAAAATAATCTGTATCGATATTTGTTGATAAATTCAAACCAAGGTGATATTTTTTAAATAAAGCATATGTTATACTGTTGGAATATAAAAATATCGCCTGTGGCAGCCCTGTATAATAATCTTTGAAATCATATGTTGTTACATTGTTTATACATTTAAGATTATTCATAATTTTGACCAGTCCATAGCTATTGCCAAAACACTTAGCTACCACCCCCCCCCCCCTCCCGCTCTCTCTCTCTCTCTATATATATATATATACAACCAGCTTATATTAAGATATTGAGTTTAGCTTAGCATAGTCAAATTTAATGATTTTATTTTAAATCTTAATAGGGTAAACTATGGTGTATGGTTTATTTTTTCTGTTATCACATTACTCCATTTTTAATTTATTTATGTATTTATTATTATCATGTTGACGATAATTATTTTTATTTTTTCCCTTTTCATTTTGCTATCCAATTTAGTAAATTTTAAGTGCCTTGTTTTTTATGTTTTTTCTTCATTTAATTTTGGTTTTATATGTGTTGGTAGTTCCAAATTCGTATTATTTTGCTTTTTCATGGCAAATACGAAGATGAAACCACACACTTCATTTGTAGTTCCAAAGTATTTGGGACCCAAAGATTCTGCTTTGGTTCTATAAATTCCATTTCTATTCATTTTAATTATTTATTTTATTTCCCTCCATGTCAATGTGGTATAAGTTATTAAATTCAATGGTTAATATATTGTAATACAATTAATGTTTTTATATGTAATAATATACATATAATAACATTAATTGTATATATATATATATATATATACATTGTATATATATATATATATGTGTGTGTGTATATATATATATGTGTACAGTGAAACCTCTCTGAATGAAATCCTCTGTAAAAAGGCCATTTGTTTATGGTCTATAATTTTTGGTTATAAGTTTAATCTTAATTTCCTTCTATTAAAGGATCACTTTTTCCTGTGTCCCTCTTTGAAAGACCATTTTAAACTTTTCAGTCAAAGAATAGGACTACTTTCCTTTGCATGAAGAATTCTCAAAATTCCACTTTTCTCCGGAAAACATGCTTAGCTAGTACTCCTTAGATCTTGGAAATAAAGGGCATCTCTTCCCTCTGTTTAGGAGTAAAAAATTGGCTATTGTGCATTAACACATTTAATGTCACTAACACCTGTAAAGAACAGGCATAGGAGCCAACTTTGGTCTCAAAGCTGGGTCTGCCACAAAGGGCAGTTGTTTGAGGGGGGGAGGGGGGGGTTCTCATTCTGTTTCCGCCCTCGGGAATTAATTTTCAAAAGTCAAAATTCAGTCCTGTGGACAGAAAACTTGCATCCATGATCACAATACATATAATGTAACTGTCAACTGATTTGATTGTTGTGAATAATAATAAAAAAAGGACGGTGGCTCAGATTTTAGTGATATTTTAAACACATTTTCAGGCATGCGTTTGCAAAAAGACAAAAAAGAGGAAAAGCATGTGGAACGGGAAAATGAGAAATTACTTAAAATAGCTTATGTTTAAACATGTTATATTAAATAAGATTATTTTATATAAAAAAAAAGAAAAGAAATTATACTTTTCAAATGCTGTTTTATTTCAAGGGGGGGGGGGGCGGGAGAAATCAATAATTTATGCAAATACTATAAGTAATTTTAAATTGAAAGTTTCTATTTTAAGTCCATAATTATGATTCAATGTTTTAAACACAGCAATCTTTGCTAGTTGTCCAATTCACATGCCCAGCAGCAGAATTTTTTTCTGCAGTCTGCAACACAAGTAAAAACTTAAAACAGTCTGCAGGCCAAACCCTCGCATTACATTGTATGCACTCAAACCCCCCAAGTATTTGTGATAGACATAAAAGGAAAGTACTTTTAAAGATAAGTTGCCTTTGTTCTCAGATTTTTTAACACCTCATGCATTGTTCGAAAAGGGGGGAGAAAAACCTTTCCTTTGAGAAAATATTTGCGGGTTTTTCGCGATCTTTTGACGAAATTTACATTTTTTTCGCGCTTTTTTGACGAAATTAGACGTTCTTTTCGATCTTATGATAAAAACTGCCGATATTTCGCTTTTTTTTTGACGAAAACTGCCGTTTTGTCGCGATCTTTAGGCGAAAATTGTCGTTTTGTCACGATCTCTTGAAGAAATTTGCTTTTTTGCCGCGATCTTTTAATAAAACTTACCGTTTTTTAGCAATTTTTTGAAGAAATTTGCCGTTTTTTCGCATTTTTTAAAAAGAAATTTACCGTTTTTTCGTGATTTTTTTTAACGAAAACTGCCGTTATTTCGCGATTTTTTAACGAAATTTGCCGTTTTTTCACGATTTTTTGAAAAAATTTGCCGTTTCTCGCTATTTTTTTTGAGGAAATTTGTCGTTTCTTCACAATTTTTTGAGGAAATTTGCCGTTTTTTGCAATTTTTTGAGTAAATTTGCCGTTTTTTCAAACTTTTTGAGGACATTTGCCGTTTTTTTGCAATTTTTTTGTGAAAATTTGCTGTTTTTGTGATTTTTTGAAGAAATATGCCCTTTTTTGCGTTTTTTTTTTTTTTTGAAGAAGTTTGCCGTTTTTTCGCAATTTTTTGAGGAAATTTGCTGTTTTTTCCTGATTTATTGACGAAAACTGTCATTTTCTTCGTTATCTTTTGAAGAATTTTTCCGTTTTTTCGGCGTTTTTGTCAAAATTCACGTGTTTCCCGCGATCTATGACGAAATTGATTTCTTTTCGAAGACTATTTGTTGAAATTCGCGATACATTTTATGGCCGAATTTTTGGAATAAATACCGAAAATTTTTAATTTTTGTTAAATTTTTAACAGTTGCAAAATAGTCTGCAGAAACTTCCCAAGAGTCTGCGACAAGCGTCGCAGCGTTACGCCGATTCTGCATCTGGGTTCACATGTTCATATCCTTTACTCAAAACATCAGTTAATACACTCTAAAAAAAAAAATGTGTAAATTTACACACAAAAATGTGTAAATCGATGATACAAAAATGACATGTCTATGTGTGTAAATTTGTGTGTAAATTGCGCCAAATGTGTAAATTTCAGAATACACATTTTAATGTGTAATTTGATGATAAGCCCAAATGTGTAAAAGTTATCTGATAACTCTTGAAATACACACTTTAATGTGTGAATTGCACTGAAATACACATATTTCTGAGCACTATTTTTACACATACATATGTGTAATACTCTTTTTTTACATATATTTTTGTGCAATAGGAAAATACCTACAATGTTGTGTAATATGCAAAATACACATGTTTTTGTGTTATGTACAGAATGCACAGATTTTTGTGTAATATTCTGTTTTTACACATATGTCTATGTAACATGGAAAATACATTTTTGTGTAATATTTAAAATACATAGGTTTTTGTGTACAAAGATTTACCTTATTCTTTGATGTGTAAACTGCGAAAAAGTTTTTAAAATAGCAAAACAAAATTACATGAAGAACAAATTCGTATGCTTGACTTGTTTCTAAGTACGCGATCGTAATTATGTAAATACGTAATAACTATAGTTGTCATTCAATCCGTCCGTCTGTCTATCTGTCCGTTCGCATATAACAACGCAAAATCTACTTAATCCGAATTGTTTGAAATTTAAAATACATAACTCTTGCATAATTTTATCAAGTCATTTCAATTTTTATGAAAATGAGATGCATAATTCAATTATAGAGACAGTCAAAAGCGTTCCCTTGCATAACGGCCCATGTATAAAAATAGTTTCAAGTGCCTTTTAATAATGTTACACGTTTTCGAACATAATAAAATTGACTTGCATCTATGAAGTATATACTACAATATAAATTCTGTATAATCTGTAGTACAGAGAATAGTTTTTATTAATTTACAGGGCCATACTAAAATATTACATTACATTATGGTAAAGAAGGAAACATTGTTTGGGACGCGTTTTAATTTTATAAAAATTTATCTGAAAAAAAGTTATAATTGCTTCTGTGTCTGTAATTGGATTTGGTGTAAACATTTGAATTTTTCGGACTAGGTTAAAAAAACTATTTCTTCTGACATCAAATGACATTTTTTTTAGAGTTTTTATTTATTTTTCTTGTAGTTTTTGAATGCAATACGCTTACAAAAAGTCTTCAATTTAAAAATCACAAACGAAAAACCATGAATTGAAATCTATGAAAAGCTGTCTTTTGTCATCGGTATAAAATGAAATAAGAAATGTATAGCATCCTTACTAATATTATAAATCGGAAAGTGAGTTTGTTTGTTTGTTCCGCTTTCACGCCGTAACTACTGAACCGATTGCTTTGAAATTTTGCAGACGTAAAGTTAGCAGTCCGGATTAAATAATAGGGTAATTTTTATTTATTTTATTCAAATATTTTCCTTAATAATTCAAAATTTAATTATTTTTCATACAAAATCAATAGGCATTTTTCAGATAAAATTTAACCATTTTCCTTTCCTGTTGCCAATAAAATAAAAAATTGGAATAATAATTTTTCAGCGGCAATGAATTTTTAATAGAAAACTTCCACGCGAAAAACTATAATAAAATAATTTAAAAGAAAATAAATATGACGTCATGTTTGAAATAAAAATAAAAGGTGTATTTTTTAAAATTCATTTAACAAGGATATTTGTTTAGTTAATGGGAATTTTTGTGTAAAATATGGTGACATAAATTAAAAGTAAAAAGAATGAAAAATAATTATATTTTTAATAAAATGGTTCACTCATGAAAATGTGACGTCATAGTTGAAATAAAACAGGTACTTTATAGCAGTCGTTAAAAATACAAGGAGTATGAATATCAGTAACTAATGGAGCGAGATAAATAATGACGTCATATTTAAAATGAATCAGAAATATTTTTTACTTATACTAATTAATAAGTTATAAGTTACATACAAATGAATATTTTTATTCAAAACTCATAATTATCAATGGAAGAAATTTTTTGTGGGGAAAAGGTGGAAAATAAAATCACTGATTAATATATTTTTGGCTCGATTTTTTAACACTTTCAAACAATGTTGAAAAGTTATTATGCTTTCGGTTTGTCTGTCTGTCTGGTCGCTTTCTAACTTTCGTAAATATACTCCGATTTCCATGAAATTTTTGGACGTTCTTAACGTTTACCTAGCACGAATACCTATTGAAAATGAAGTTTCTACCATGATTAGTTTATTTACAGGGATAGTAAAAAAAATTCCTTATATTACGGCATTATGGGGAAAAATCGTTTTAATTAAATTTAACGATGTTACAGCCTGTAGAACATATTCAAATTTATATGCATTTACAAAGTGCACTAAAATATGCATTTTGTAAAGTATGTAGTGAAAAGGGCACTTACTATTCATTTACAGGGTCAGACAGAAGAATTCCATTGCATAGGAATAAAGGAAGGAACAGTTTCCGACATATTTTAATTATGGTAAACGATTTCATGTATAATCAAATTGATATATGTTGCTGAGGCTTAATGTAAGTTATTTCATGCATAATACGAAGTGCATAGCATTTACAGGGACACACAAAAGATTTCAAATATTATATATTCTATCCGAAGTACTGTATATCATGGATGACGACTGTTGCATGGATGAAATGCATTTTGAATTATGATATGTGCTTTTAAGTTTCGCTAAATGTATGCATATTAAATGGAGAGTATAAATGGTAATAGTATAAATAGTTAAATTTAGATATACAGGGTTACACAAAAGATCTTGGAAAGGTTACTGAATATGAGCGTAATTTACTTAAAGGTGGTTTTTAAATAAAATATGCATTTTTATTTTGAACTGCATTTAGTAAACTAAAAAATGTTTGTAGTATATATATAAAATGATAAACAGGGTCCCGCAAAGAACTGGATACAAGGTTGTCTTCGGATGATAATTTCTGAAAATGTAATTTAGGTAGTAATAAGAAATATTTTTGTTTGAAATAAATTTTAGAAAGATACTTTCGTGTATTAAAGGCACTTGGAAAACTACAGGGCTGAACAAAAGAATTCAAGAATGTTTCTATCTATTAGTATTAATCGCTGAAAGGAAAATTTTGACCAGCAAACAAATTAGCAAATAGGGATTATCAAAAGTTTTTTTACCATAAATTCGCGATAAAAAGTTAATTACACATGCTTTTCATCATCGAAATTTTTTGCTTGATTGATCAATTATTTCTTCTTTAAATGTTATGTGAACGAAGTCACGGGTAACTGCTAGTGTAAAATAATAAAAACTCGAAGTTTTATAGCAAAATATATTATAAACACGCTGAAATAGATAGTATTTAAACAGAATAATTATTTTAAATGCTATATAATGTTAAAACTGCAAATATTTACTCTTATGTTACAATATGTGATTTTAAACATGAAGAAATGATTTAAAACACAAAAATAATAAATTATTTTTTCCAAATTTGTAATAAGCAGAAAATAACACACTTCTCATCCATATTATAGTTTTCAAGTGTTAAATTGTAAAATAAATGAACTTACCTTTGAAAAAAATCTGTTCTGGGCAATCAAAATTCAAAATTCATTTTAGCAATAATGATCTAAAACTGCTCATGTGATCAAACTCAGTATCGTCGTATGTTGAGAATTTTAAGAACATATGTGGCAAAAATGCTATGATGGATGATAGCAGTAATAAATAAGACCCCCGATTAAGGGTGTATTTCAATACAAATTGCCTTTTTTCTGATTTATTTTTAAATTCGTTTTTTCTCTCAAGCGCATCAAACTGGCAAATTCTCTTATTTAGAAAGTATATTAGGTCCCGTGCTTTTCAATTTTTTGATAAATGCAGAAAATATTGCAAAAAAATGCTGTTAAAGTCAACATTTTAAACCGAATTTTCCGATGCGGGAGATCTGGGAACGAAAAAAAGAGTCATACTGGGGAAATAATAGTTTATAAATCTAATTCTAATGAATTTAACAAAAAATAAAATCACACGACATCTTATAGATCTCTTTAAAAGTCACATTAGCAAGTTTCGTGTTTTTACTTCTAAAAGTGAGTCTGAAATTGTATCAGAAAATTTCGAACTGTTGAAGGTGAAAAAAATGTTTTCGAATGCACCCTTAATGCTCGCTGGTCATTTTGACTTTAGTGTACATCGCAGTTATGTAACACGGAGATACAAAGGTGTAATTCACTTTACATTATGATCTGACTGAAGCAAAATTCAAACTTTAAAAAATTTAGTTATTAAAAAATAATTTTAATCATTCATTGCAAAAATTACATTTTTATTTATAAAATTGTACATTTAAAAATAATAACTCTTGCTATCTATGATTATCATTTTTGAAAACAAAGCTCATTTTTCAGGTCTTATATGAAAGTTTTTGCACAATTTTCCAAGAATCTATGTTGCCAGGGCCAATATCACTCTGATATCGTCATAAAATAATACAAGCGGATTTATAAGAATTTACTATAGTGGCTTTAAATGAAATGTGATATTTTTTTTTTTATATAATTGTCTGTTAGAAATCCATATAACCGTACTTATTTTTACCAGACACAGCTAAAAACAAAGTAGGAATACACAGTTAATAACTTTTTTTTATGTGAATGAAGTATAAAATTGCAGACCATACATAAAATAAAATCACACTTTGGTATATTATCATTAATATTTTATTTACAAGAATGGAGGATAGTTATAAATAACAAAACTTATTTTAACACTCCGCCTACCAGACAGTTCCCCCGTCGGATCGGCCAACAAAAATTAGTTTAAAATTCCGTAAAAATAGGGTGTAAAAAAATCATGATTTAAAAAGCAATAATAATAAAGATCGAATTTTTGTATTTAAATCATATTTCTTTTTATTTGAATAGGATTTTTTTTTTTTCCAGCATTGAAGTATTGAATAGATGTAGGTTTAGCCTAGGTTTCTAAGATTAATAGATTCTAGGTTTCTAAAAAATTAGACTTTTATTTACTAACATAATCTATGTTTTTGCACTTTAATCAATAAAATTTAATTATTATTTAGTAACTACAAAAATTATAAAAACTGTAAATTAGTAATTTCATTAATTAATATAATACTATAAAGTTATATACATTAATATTTTGCAATAATTATGTAAAACTATATTAAAAAATAATGATTTTACATTTATTAAAATTATCAGTTGCTGCATTTAATTTTAAATTGATTACAATCTTTAATTAGGTATATAATGCATATTGTAATGCTTAAATTAATAAACGATAATTCAGTATTTAATATTTATTCTAAAAAGAAAAAGGGCAGAATGCTTGTTCTAAAAAAAAGGCACTATTACATAAGAAAATATATTACTAATGTGCTTAGTAGCAATAAAAATAAGTACATAATTTTTTAGTATGATAAATATAAAAATCATTAATTTTCAATATTTCTATAAATCACGAATTGAAAAATACAATTAAATAACATGTTTTAATAATATCCTGCTTTTTTCCAAGAAATAAAGTTCTATCATTTTTGTTAAGTCTTGTGTGCACATATTTAGAAGTACTGCGGTATGGAGGGATTTATTTCAAAAAAGATCTGGCTATATTTCACTATTTTTTAAAAGGTAGGGTGCATTTTGTTAATTTCAAAAGGGGCAAAGTGTTGCAGCCTTAACAAATAGCCAAAATGAAACAGTAATCAACAGAATTAATAAAAACAGCAAATAAGTAATTTCAATATGGCATAACCAACATAACTAACAAATATTATTGGTAGCTCATTTTGCATTTGTAGTAACAAAAATTACTGTTAATAGCATAAATCATACCTTACACAATGTATGTGCATACTAATATATATATATATATATATATATATATATATATGTATATATATATAGCCGAAATTTAGCATACTTTAAATGCTTATTTCATATAAAAGAATAAACAATTTAATTACTTAAAGGAAATTATGACATCACAAATTATATTAGATTTAGATTTAAATATAATATTTAAATGAAATATCTTTTATGCCTTAACAAAGTTATTGTATTTAATGTTTCACAGGACTCAGAAATTAAGATTAGAAACAATTATTTAAAGCTTTTTTATCAGATTTTGGTGTACTGTATACAGTATTCCAAATTACATTAATTTTAATACACTTTCCAAATTACATTAATCTTAGATTTTAATACGTTTGTGTCATTTAGAACAATTAGATTTAAATCAATTTTGATTTAAATAATAGATTTTTATTTCAAATTGTTGATTAAAATAATGATTTAATCGCTAGCTTAAATCCACTTTTTAAAATAGTTAACACCCTAAGTAAAATCCAAATGAATGCGATAAAATTTAGAAATTGGTTTGTAAACTTGTTTTATTAGATCTAAATTCGTAAAAATCTCGAAACATTTAAAAAATATATCGAATAAAAGCTAATGAATTTTAACTGTGGTTGTATGCATTATTGTAATTTTTGTGCACTGTTTATCTTTTATTTCTTTTTTCGTGGGTTAATCATATATTTTCTGATACTGTGTATCGTATAGATATTTTGAAATTCCTTTCATTAAAATCATTCACAAAATAAAATAATAAAAGCTTCTAGAATTTTAAAAAAAAAAATAAATAGACAATATAATTATGACATTTGTCTCATTCCTTCAAACATATGGATTATTCATAGATTTTTATTTATTTCAACAAAATCATTGTAATTTAAAGAAAAGCAAACAGAAAAAATATTTTTCATACCTATTTTCCATCGACATATTTCTTCATTTTTTGATGGTAATCCATAGAATCATTTGTAGAAAACAAATAGTCCAATATTAATTACAAAAGCAGTGGCATGAATCTATTTTACACATACCAACAGCATTTGTAAACTTTCTTGGACGTATTTTGTATGAAACACAGAATTTTGCGATACTCTTGTAATATTTTTTGCTTAAATTTTTAAACTTAGACGGACTATACGTACATAAACGGCTATTTTTACAAACAAAATGTTCTCGTTCTCTGTGTATTCCAAAGATCAACAAATAAACTTTACTGTCTTTAATTAAAAAATCGTCTGCGAGTTTTCCCTATTGCACATGGCATATGCGCATGCAAAAATTATAAAGCAAAAAATGCTTACATTACTAAACTTTCAAGTTTATCACCTGTTCGTTCAAAACAGCAGGCTTAATATTTTTTTTTTCCTTTTTGAAACCACAGAAGTATAAGTGTCGCAGAAGTGTGTTTTGTTAACGACAGCTGATCGTTGACAAAAAATCACCGTAAAAGATAAACTGACATATATACCTGAACCTGAAACATTTTTACACTCTTCTATTTTTGCAAGAAAAAAAAATACTAGATTCGTGAAAATTTTCGAATTCTTGTTTTTAATGGATTTTACACATTTTATAAGGTTAAAAATGTTTTTATAAAATGTTTGTTTGTATGTCTGTGACTGTCTGTCTCTATGTGATATAAATTTTGTTGGCACTCTATCTCAAGAACTAATACATGGAATACGTTTTCATTTTATTTGAACCTTATACATACACATGCATATATATATATTTGTGTGTTAGAAATGTGATTCTATATGTCAATAATTAATTTATAACAAGCTGGAAATTGCATTTTAAACGTAGCAAATGAGATGTGTTCGTGCTATGACAAAGTTCTAAAAATATTCAGTTTTTGCTGTAATGGATACAGTATTTCGGATACAGTATAGTGGCCGAAATCTTCGGTGTGTCCCTGTAAATACTATCTGCTTTCTGTCAGCGGTGTAGTCGTAAAAAAAGCAAAGGGTATATGCATAAAACAGAGGGTATACCCTAGAGTGTATACACTGTAGCTCTTTTGAGAAACAGAGGGTATACCGAGTTCCTTAAAATAATCCAAAGGGTATACGGCGTGTACCCGCGTATACCCTCCACTACATCCCTGCTTTGTATTATACAGGAAGTAACTTATAATAAACCTCAACAACATACATAAAATGTGAAATAGTTTAATCGTATTATAACGCGCCCCGAACGGTATCTCCCCTATAATATTATGTAATGGAATACTTGTGTGTGGCCCTGGAAATTAATAATGAATATTCTTTGCACCACCGATTGTGCAGAACGTATATTTTATCATACACTTCTTAGATACATATAGATTGTATTATATTCGAAAGCGTGTAGCATCATTAACAAATTGGAAATTGCACATCAAACGTGGCAAATGAGCTGCGTTCGTACTACAATTAATTTTATAAATATTCTGAGCTTAATACATTAGCTGTTAAATTCTTATGCTAAAATGCATGAATATAAAATTTGAAACGATTATATATCTCCAATTCAGTAACACGAAAATAATAGGACCTCTTCTTAAATAGGACGCAATCAAGATCGCAAACCTAGAATCATTACTTATCATGGGATACCGTGAAAATGCGTAACTGATTCGAAAACCACTGCTATTTTCATTTTTACTCTGTAACTCTTACAGATTCTTTTGTGTTACCCTGTATATGATTTACAGCATTTATATACACAAAGTAATATGCAAAAATATGGTTACACTTAAAAACTCATATCACAACTAAAAGTGCACTTCTAGCAAAAATCTGTAACGTAGAGTAGTAGTTCTGGTGCAGTATAGTATCCGAAATCTTTTGTGAGTGCTTGTAAATACTGTTAGCGCTTTCTATTATTAAAGAAGTAACTTGCAATAAAACTGAGCAACGTATATCAACTTAATTATATACGAACTAATTTAACATGATTGAAATATGCAGAAAACAATGTTTTCCCATCTATCATTATGTGACGGAATTCTTTTGTGTAGCTCTGTAAATGAATAATAAACGTTTTTCACCATATATTGCACCAAATGTATATTTTAATACGCTTCGGTTAATGTATATAATTTTTTTCCTGTTTGGAATGCTGTAACACCATTAAAATGAACTTGAAACATTTTTTTCTCATTGACGGTAATGTAACGTAATACTTTTGATTATCCCTGTAATCAAACTATACATCCAATTTTCATAAAATTTGAAAAACTCGACAAAATTATGGAACAATTTTATATTTTAAATTTCAAACGATTCGGTTGGATAGTTTTTGCTCTATTATATGCGGACAGACGGACAGACAGACGAATGAATGGACTGAACAACGACAATCGGTCTTATATACATACATAATTGCGAACGGACCTAATTTTGTATCATTTTGTATGTATTAATCACTTAAATTTTTTTTATCGTTTTCGTTTTCGGCCAAAGATAGGATGAGTACCAAAATTCAGTTTCAGTTTCTGTTTTGATCTTAAAAATCATTGATTCAGTTGATCCTTAATTATGATTAACACTTTCATTCGTGTAAATGCAAGTACTTTTCTACATTTACACATCTGTATGAGTTAATCAAGCGATAACAAATTGCACATTTGATTTCACATGCTAGGTACACATAAAAAAAGGTAATTTTTTGTTCAAAATGTGTAAATTTTATGACAAGTATGCATTTGTAAAAAATTACTCACTTATGTGTGTACTTATAATTAAGTTTAAATTAGACTAACACATAAATAAGTGTAAATCCAAGCATTTCTAGACATTTACACACTTGTTTGAGTTTTTCAACTGATAAAAAATTACACACTTACTTTCACATCCTAAATACACATATAAACAGGTAAATTTCAGAAAAAAATGTGTAAATTTTACGACAGGTGTGTAATTTTAGAAATTTACACATATATTCGGGTAAAATTAGCTAATTTACACATTTATTTTTTAGAGTGTAAATATGGCAAGATAATCACGTATTTTTCTGGCGATCTTTTGCCAAAATTTGTATTTTTCTCGCGATTTTTCGTCGAAATATGCATTTTATTCGCGATCTTTCGCCGAAATTAGCAATTTTTCGCAATCTTTTGCCGAAATGTGCGTCCCCCCCCCCCCCCGCGATCTTTTGCCGAAATTAGCATTTTTCGCGCGATCTTTAGCCAAAGTTAGTGTTTTCCCGCGATCTTTTGCCGAAATTAACGTTTTTCTGCGATGTTTACCTGAAATTAGCTTTTTTTCCACGATTTTTTCAATTGAATTTGTTTTTTTTTTTTCTGCTACACTCTAAAAAAAAATGTGTAAATTTACACATAAAAACAGGTATATCGATGATACAAAAATGACATGTCTGTGTGTGTAAATTGCCAAAATACACGCCTAATGTGTAAATTTGAAAATACACATTTTAAAGTGTAATTTGATGATAAGTCCAAATGTGTAAATGTTATCTGATAAGTCTTGAAATACACACTTTAATGTGTAAATTGCAGAAGAATACACAGATTTATGTGTAATACTCTCACACACTCATATGTGTAATGTTCTGTGATTAAATGTATTTTTGTGTATAATACAAGAAACACATACTTTTGTGTTTTATGTGAAATACTCAATTTTTTGTGTAGTATGTAAATTACACAGGTTTTTGTATAATATTCAAAATACACAGATTTTTGTGTAGCATTCTCTTCATATAAATATTTCTGCTGAACATACAAAACACAGATTTGTGTGTAATAATCAAAATACTTAGATATTTGTGTAATATTCCAACAGACATATTTTTATGTATTTAGCGTTAACATTATATGTTTTAGTATGTTTAAATTGGGAATTAATTCCCAATGATTAATAATGATAATTTTAATGATTAAAAAAATTGTACAAAGAAAAATATCATTTACTGATTGAGATTATATTTTCTGGTAGCTCTGTTTGATGCTCAGAAAATAGTGTACCAGCAATGTATTTTGGCAATTTTCACACCACACTGAATAAAAGACAAATCATTTTCGTATCACCGATATACCCATTTTTATATAAAGCATGATAAACTGAAATTTTAATTACCAGTTTGTAATTTCTTTTAGAGTTGGTTTATAGTTATAAATTGTGAGATCACAATTTATGCGCAGACTGTGCATAATTTTAATTCCTTACAATTTCTGTCTTTTAAATTAAAGTTAAAAAGAAATTTTTTCGCTCATATTTACTGCTATAACAACTCATATTGTTTTTAATATTTTAAAGAGCAATTTCTTCAGAAATATTTATTATTAATAATATTAATAATACATTTTAATATTAGTAACATTAATAGTATTAATAATACATACTTATACATTAATAATATTAATACTAGCTATCCAAGTACATTAATTAGTGTTTCACCAATATTTCATAATCTGAAAGATAACGAATGTTGTTATTTTGCGTATTATTCAATATACATATGGCTAATAGACCATAGGCTAAAAAAGAATTTTGGGAAATGTTTAGAAAATATTGCATTGCAATAAGATTTAATTGATATTAGAACTTTCTCCTACTTTCTGCGCATTATTAGACATGATTCTTTCAAGAAAGTAACTTTTATTTTAAATTTAAAGAGTGAAATATGATGTTTGAAATAAAAGAATCGCAAACAGCGCAGAGAGAGTTAACCAAATAATAATAATAATAATAATTATTATTATTATTAAATGCTTAAGCATAAAATGAAGTCATATAGTAAATGCATAGATATATACTAACATTAATGCATGTAAATATCACCAAAAATATTTCTTAAAACAAAATAATACCCCATTAAAAGAGGCGTACTATGAGTTAGAGGTCTGCACGGGCCGGGCCGCGGCCCGAGCCCGGCCTTACTTCTCAAGACTCGGGCCGGGCCGGGCCGGGCTCGGGCCTTAATTTTTTTGCTGGACGGGCCGGGCCTAACTTTTTTTTTTCCGTTCGAAGCCGAGACTGATTCCATTCTTCCTAGTTTTCATGGACCAAAATAATAAGTTCCTATTGAATCTTCCTATACGAAAATCCTTTTCTCGACTTTTTATAAATCAGTAATATTTGGCTTTGTCCAAAAATGTTTGCAAAAAAGGCATATACTTTTAAGCCGTCATTATTCTACAATTAAACATTAGAATTTATTCCTTTTAAAGAATCGTAGATTACTAGGCGTTTTAAAATAGAATTAAACACACACAGACACACACACAAAAAAAAAAAAAAAAAAAAAAAAAAAAAACATGATTATGACGAAATTTTTTTTAAACTGAAAACTGAAAGTTTCTTTTAAAATGTTCATCCATGCAAAATGAATACAACAATACGCGAGAAAAAATATATTAAACATTTACATCTGTTAAGAAGGGAATGTATTTTTTTTTTTTTTTTTTTTTTTTGTTCTTAAGCGATTTCGTCTTTGGAAATTTTACCATATACCGCTTTTTCGACTTTTTGTCTGCCTTACAGGGAATATGGATTAATAATACTAGTGATAACTGAAACATTTACATACAACAAACAGAGATTCATTTAAAAGCGTAAATATCGCAGCCTACGGCACTTCTGCATAAATGGAGATTATAAACATGAAAAAACAAGTTGGAAATTGCACGTGAAGCGTAGCAAATGAGGTGCGTTCGTACGATAACGAAGTTTTAAAAATATCACTCTCATATATCAATCTCATAAAACTGTAAATAATTACAATTAAAATGCGCACCAAACAATGTTCTCCCTATACCATTATGCATCGGAATAGTTTTGTGTGGCCTTGTAAATCAATAACAAATATTCTTTGTACCACAGATTACGCAAAATGTATATTATAATATCTATTTTATAGATGCATATCAGTTTTATTACGTTCGAATGTGTGTAACACCATTAAAATGCACTTGAAACATTTTTCCCCTTTAACCGTAATGTAACGGAATACTTTTGATTGTCCCTGTAATTGAACTACGCATCCGATTTTGATAAAATTTGAAATAACTTGACAAAATTATGTAATAATTATGTATTTAAAATTTCAAACGATTAAAATGCATTTGAAACATTTTTCGCCATTGATCGTAATGTAACGGAATCCTTTTGATTGTCCCTGTAATTGATCTATGCATCCGATTTTCTTAAAATTTGAAATGACTCGACAAAATTATGTAATAATAATATATTTTAAATTTCAAACGATTCGGTTGGATAGTTTCTGCGTTGTTATATGCGGACGGACGGACTGAACGACAACAATAGGTGCTTCGTATATACATAATTATGAACGCACCTAAAAAGACTAATATAATTTTTTTTGGTCAGAACTCTTCCATAAGATTAAAGATCAATGTTCTGTAGAAATTCACTTGAGCCGGGCCGGGTTCGGGCCGAATTTTAAACTTTTTTCCGGACCGGGCCGAGCTCAGGCCGAAATTTTAACTCTCGGGTCGGGCCAATATTTTTTTCGTTCGGGCCGGGCCGAGTCGGGCCAATATTTCTTTCGTTCGGGCCGGGCCGGGCTCGGGCCTGGAAATTTCGGCCCGTGCAGACCTCTACTATGAGTAGTACATCATACCTGAAAGAACTGAATCAGATTATTTTGATATAAATTGGAATTTTATGATTTTTGTCCCCAATTTTCAAAAACTGAATGACTACCAAGGATTTTAGTCTACCAAGAGAAAAAAAAAAAAAAAAAAACTCTAATTGCTAACATAATCTGTGTCTTTATCCTTTAACTAACATAACTAATAGTTCATAGTTACAGACATTATAAAAACTACAAAGTAGTTTTATAATGTCTGTAACTATGAACTATTTTTAGTAGTAGTTTCCTTTGTACCATATAATAACATTATATACATTAATATTTTGCGATAATATTATGCAATATTATGCAAAACTATATTAAATACTAGTGATATTTACATTTATTCCAATTATTAATAGCTGTATTTAACATAAACTATTAACACTATTTAAAATTAATAATTATTAAACAGCAATCTCTGTATTTAGGAACATAATATACATTTTTAATTAGCATAAAATTAGTAATATAATTTTTAATTAGTATATAACATATTTTAATTACTAAAATGGTTATTAACAATTTAGTGCTCATTCTAGAAAGAAAAAAAGGGAAGATGCTAGTTCCAAAAAATACATTATTTCATGGGGAAATATACTGAGCAATGTGTTTAGTAATTATAAAAAGCATTCAGTTTCTCATTATGATAAACAAAGTGCCATTAATTTTAATAATTTTATGAATTACAAATTGAAAAATACAATTAAATAATAACATGTTTTAATTTTTTTCTAAAGAAATAATTCTCTATCACTTTTATAAGATCTTGGGAACTTGGATTAAGAAATAATGTGTAATTTGGAAGTTGTATTACAAGAAAGCTGTGTTTACTGTAAGTGAATTTAAATATATTTTAATAAGGTAGCATTTTGCCAATTTCATAAGAAGAAGGTTTTTCCACCCTAAAAAAAGTGCTTAGAGGAAACAGCAAATAGTTACAGAATTAATAACAATTGCAAACAAGTAATTTCATCAATTAGTAACACAAATAACAAAATTAACAAATTTATTTGCATCTCATTTTACAATCTGTCAAGCCTGAATCTAAATTTACATCCACGTTTGCATGTATTAATCCCCCAAAATATATCAGCACATTCATACACACATACAAAATAAATATAAGGAATAGCCAATTATATATGAAATCCTCAAAACATTAAACAGCGCCATTACTAGCACTTAGTGGAAGTTCTCAGCACTTAGTGTTTCAGACAGTTTTGCTTCCTTAATTAATCATGAAAATTTTTATTTGGATGTATATGACTTGTAAAAGTAAACACATTCAACTTTTACTGAATAAGCTCTTGCTATGCTTAATATTTTATATATATTTTTTTCTCATGCCTTCTTTTGCAATAGCGATTCAGCGGATGTCATTATTTCATTCTATTTTTAGTTCCAATATCTGCTAGAAATTTATTATTGCAGAAGCAGAATGAGAAAATAAGATTTGGCTACTTTATTCGTTTATTTGGAGAAAATTATTATACTTGCTAGCCTATATTATATAAAAAAATCAATAATTTGATTATTAATAGGAATATATAGGGATCAATAAGAAAATTATGACTTTTATACCAGATTTGAATAGCATTTTTAAATTAAATGATTTTTATATTTAAAAGATAAAAACTATGCTTTTTACAAAATTATCATGCTTAAGTCTTTGACAATACTCAGAAATTAAGCTTAGAAATAATTATTTAAAGCTTTTTTGTGTATATTCAAAAGTCAGTACCTGTAGAAACTTGCCAAATTATGGTAACCTTAGATTTTAATACTTTTTTCTGTCATATTAAATCTTTATAAAATTTATGATTTTAGTCAATGATTAAAAAAAAGTTGATTTAAATCACGATTTAATTACTGGTTTAAGTCAGCTTATTAAAATCGTTCGCTCCCTAAGAAAAAATAATAAAAGCTTAGTTTGCATTTATTCATTTATTTATTGTGATTACATTATTGTGATTTATTGTTGATACATTACTAGAAGGGTGTCCATTACTGGCACATCTACTTATACTGAAGTATAATATGTAATACTTTAAAATAGCTTGCTTCAAAAAACGTCCCCCCCCCCCCCAAAAAAAAAAAAAAAAAAAAAATGTGTGCATGACTTTTTTTTTAAATTTACTTATTTACATTCCTATATATATATTTATTTATTACAGGTTTACATAATTCATCTGAAGAAGTATCAAAATTTGTTTATAAATACAGAAACATACAAAAAAGCATAAATGAACTAAAAAAATGCAATCTATTTAATTTTATTATTATTATATTGATGTACACAAATTTATTACCTTTTTATGATAATAAATTCACAAATACTGAAATTAAAAACACTAACTAATTTAATAAAAATATTGGGCTCAGTTTTAAGAAAGTTCATTTATACGGTTAATTCAATTTCTAACCAAAAATAATCTTATTCTTGCAAAAATGTATCATTTTACAAATAATCTCATTTTGTCAAAAATGAGACATTTTACAAATGCATATATATATACATATACATATCATGTATATAATTCTTTTTAGAATAAGTGTTCAAAGTATTTCACTAAATGTGTTAAATTAGTGTTTAAATTCAAATGTCAATTCAATAACTAATACATATATGTATACTTCTCTTTATTCATAATTATAGCTTTCATAGAATAGTTCATATGCTTAATATGAAGGAACGCAGTCACCTTTGCGACACCTTTGCAACTCGGACAACGATTAAGATTTTCTAATGTAAATTTTACTAATTCAATAAAATAATCATAATTTAGTTGAAATATGATAGAATTTTTTATGATAAAACTTTCATAATACACAGAAATCATAAACATTATTTTACATTTTTACATAATAAAAGGAATCTAAGCTAGAAAAAGATTAGATATATTCAAATAGAAAAGAAGCGAACAATATTAGAAAATAAAGCACTGAAATTTTATCATTTTCTTAAATATAATAATGCTGCTAATACTTTTAATGACATTTAAATTCCTTAATTTTTGGTTGTATGTCAAAAAACTTACAATTTAAATATGAAAAACTGAACCATGAAAATCTGTTAAATTAGTTGTCAATTGAAAAGCTTTATTTTCATTAGAACAAAACATTTACATACCTTTGTTATAGAATATCCCACTTTTTCATGCCTGTAAAATCACAATAGAAAAGAAAACACAGTTCAATTTTTTCTAAATATGAAGACAAACATTCTATGATAATTAACATTCCTCGATTATTTGTAATTGTATTATGATTTATTCTTATTTTTTGAGTTAACAGAGGAGAACAAACTTTCCTCTTTTGACATGTTCCATTCAATCCAAAAATGGCGAAACTACGATACAGCAGATGTTTTCAATTTTAATTTTTCACCTGCGTACTTGCTATTATACAAAATGCAGACGAACATTTACAATAACACACCAGTGCATGTAAATCCAATTTTACACATTTGTCTGCGTAACCAACCGACAACAACTTGCAGTCTTAATATCACAAAATAAATGCACATAAAAACAAGTAATTCTTTTTACAAAATGTGTAATTTTCATGACAAGTGTGTGATTTTAGAAATTTACACACTTATCAGTGTATATAAGAACTATGCGTAAATTACAATAACACACCAATCTGTGTCAATTTAGGTATTTTTCTACTTTTACACACTTATTTATGTTTTTCAAGTGATAACAAATTACACACTTAGTTTCAAAAGCTAAATACACATAAAAACAGGTAAAATTCTGCAAAAAAATGTGTAAAGTACATGGCAAGTGTGTAAATTTACAAATTTACACATAAATGTGTGTAAATTTGACTAATTTACACATTTATTTTTTAGAGTGTATCTTTGAACGAAATTTAGAGTTTTTCCTCGATTCGTTGCGTTTTTCTGTTATTTTTTCATGAAATACGTGTCTTTTTCCGTGATTTTTGCTAAAATTCGAATTTTTCCACGATCTTTCGCCGAAATTTGCTTTTTCTCGCGAACTTTAGGCGAAGTTTGCGTTTTTATCGCGATCTTTTCCCGAAATTTGCATTTTCCGTCGATTTTTTGCCTAAATTCCGATTTTCTCCACAATTCTTTGACAGAAAAATTGCTTTTTCTCTGCTGTTTTTGAACAGAATTCTAGTTTTTTCACTTTTCTTTGCGTTTTGCCCGAAATGTTTTCGTGTTTTTAGCCAAAATTCGCATTTTTTTTTTTTTTTTTTTTTTTTTTAGATTTTTTGCAAAAGTTCGCGTTATTTCTGTGATTTTTTGTCAAAATTTGCATTTTCCATCGCAATTTTTTACTGAAATTCGCGTTTTTCCTGCCATCTTTTACCGAAATTCGCGTTTTCCCTGCCATCTTTTGCCGAAATTCGCCTTTTTCTCACGATTCTTTGTCAGAATTTTCTTGTTCTCTGTTATCTTTGAACGAAATTAAGAGTTTTTTCTGCGATTATTTGCATTTTCTTCACTATTGTTTGACGAAATTCGCGTCTTTAGTCAAAATTCGCAATTTTTCAACAGAATTTGCGTTTTCTCTGAGATTTTTTGGAAAGATTTAATTTTGTTCTCGCTATTATTTGCGAAATTCGTATTTTTCTGCGATCTTTTGCGAAAATCCATGTATTTCTCTCGATACGATTTTCATGTTTTTTCCACTTGCTTTTTTACAAAATTGACGTTTATTCGCGATTCTTTGATGAAATTGGCGTTTTTCCACGATCTTTCGACGAAATTGACACCCCCTCCCCCCCGCTATTCTTTGATTCCCGTTTATTACGCGATCTTTTGACAAAATTTGAATTTTTTTCGCGATCGTATCTACAAATTTTCGGATTGATGACCGATTTTTTAAAATTCTGGAACAAATCACTCGTGCGAAACAGCAAAAAATCGGAAAGTGAAAAAAACCCCGGAAAATCGCAAGTCTCATGCTTGCATTTTGCAGGGTCTGCCAAGATATTGCAAGGTCTGCAGATATTTTTCAGGGTCTGCGCGGCAGACCTGCAGACCCGGAAGTCGGCGCCACTGAGCACAGGTATCTTTATTAAAAGGTTAGGGTCAAAAATGGCCCAAATTACAGTTCTTTGCTATTCTGTTGCTTTTCTTGGAAAAAATGTCATCGCTTGTTATCTTCTCAGTTTTCTTTAGCAACGAAAGTTATGACTCACTGAATATTCATATTGATGTACATATCGTGTTTTTTCTTGTTTGTGCTTAGTGTACCAATTTAGATAATGTCTAAGAGAATTGTGTTAACTTTGCAAGATAAAATGAAAGTTTTCAGAGCACAAGAGAATGGAACATTAGAGAGGAAATTCGTGGCACAGTTTAATTGTAGCAAAACAAATAAATAATATATTGAAAAACAATTTTCTATTAAAACAGTGAAATGAGAAATTAAAATCTTGCAGAATTAAAAGAAAAAGAAGGAATATATTGGCAAGCTTAATGAAGGTGTATTGCAGTGGTTTAAGTGAGCAAGGTAAAAAAAATATCCTTTAATTTAAAAAAAAAAAAAAAAAAAAAAAAAAATGTTGCTCTATCTATCCTTTTCATTCAAAAACCACCTCTCTGAAAGATTTTTGTCAAATATTTAAAAACATATTTGTTGGATTCTTCTAAAACTTCAATATTATATAGATTATGTTTGACTTCATATTTATCAATGTCCATTTGACAACAAGAATTTGGGGACCAACAAAAAAATCAAAGGAAAATGTATTTGGGATCATCCTTTAATGTACTTTAAAATGCACAGAATTACCTATGGCTGCAGAAAATAAATGTGTGGAGATTTTCCAACTTGTCCATTGATTTTTATATGAATAGTAAGTATGTTCATGGAGATATAGTGATTTTTATAAAAAGTTAAAGTCTAGCATATTTTTAGCTTATAACCTTCAACCAAATTTAACACCAGTTTTCGAAAAATTGACAAAATGTAGTAGAAACACTATAGTGCAATTGCACTATAATTATATTAAATATTTTATCTATGAAGTATGAATAGTTATATGAAATAATTTTTATCTCTGCATGCATGAATGATAACAACAATCCTTTTACATTAGGGATGCACAACCTATGGCCCGCGGGCCAAAAGTGGCACACGATGGGTTAACATGTGGCCCGCGAACTTCGTCAATTTACAACTAGAAAAAAATGCAATTTTTGTGCAAAAGTTGCAGAAAAACCGCGAGAAAATATAAAATTTCGTTAGTCTCTTAGGAATCGCATTTTTCTTTGATCAGACACGGAAAATTCGCAAATTTTATTGATCAAGTGCTGAAAAATCTCACATTTCGTTCATCAGGTGTGAAAAAATCGCGAATTTTGCCCATAAGGGTCGAAAAAATTAGCAAATTTAGTCAATTGTTCGCGGAAAAATCGAGAGGTTTTGGCGATCAAGCACAGAAAAATCACGAATTTTGTCGATCGGACGCGAAAAATCGCACATTTTGTTGATCGGGAAAGAAAAAATCGTCAGATTTGTTGATGATTCACAAAAAAATTGCAAGTTAAACTCATCGGCTGCGGAAAAATCGAATGTTTTCTCGGTTTATCGCGTAAAAAAAAACGTGAATTTCCTTGATGGGACACGAACAAATCGCAAATTTTATCGATCAGGAACTAAAAAATCACAAAGTTCATTGATAAGGCACGGAAAAATCGCGAATTTTGCGAGGATTTGCGGAAAAATTGAAAATTTCGTTGATCGGCTGGGAAACAATCGTGGGTTTTGTAAGTTTAGAAGAGAAAAAAAATCCCGAATTGCCGCGTGAAAAACTGCAATTTCATCAAAATTAGTTATAACTCGTGAATTTCGTTGATTGGGTGCCGAAAAAATGCAGATTTCGTCAGTTAAAGACAGTAAAAGCGCAAAATTCGTCGATCGGACACGGAATAAATCGCGAGTTTTATTAATCGAGCTCTTAAAAATTGCGAATTTCGTTACTCGGACACGGAAATATCACAAATTCTGTCGATTTTACGCCGAAAAATCGCGAATTTCGTAAATCGGCTTTGCAAAAAGCCTAAATTTCATCGATCAGGTTTGTAAAAATTGCGAATTCCGCCAATCGGCAAGGAAGAATCGCGATTTTTATCAATCATACGAGGAAAAATTGCAAATTTCGTCAATTAGCTTTGTAGAAATCGCGAATTTCGGCAATCGTCTTCGCGACAAAATTCGCGAATTTTGTCGGTCAGGCTCAAAATATCGCGAATTTTGTTGATCGGCATTGAAAAATCGTGACTTTGCCGATCAACTTCGTAAAAATTTCTAATTTTGTTGATCATGTGCGGAAAATTGGTGGTTTTTTTCGATCGGCTTGTTGAAAATCGCGATCATGCGCGATTTATCGATCATGGAAAGAAAATTCGTAAATTTCGCCGATCAGCTTTGTAAAAATCGTGAAATTTTGTCGATCGGTTTCGTGAAAATCGTGAATTTCATCCATAGGCTTCGTAAAAATCGCGAATTTCGTAAATCGCCATCCTAAAAATCAATAATTCCGTCAATCAGGCGCAGAAAAATCAAAAATTTCGTCGATATAAAAATTGCTAATTTTGTTGATTAGGCGCGAAAAAATTGTGAATTTTGTTGATCAAGCTCGAAAAAATTGCGAATTTTATCGATCGGCTTCTTAAAAATCGATAATTTCGTCGATCAGCTTTGTAAAAATCGCGAATTTCGTCAATCGGTTTTGTAAAAATCGCAAATTTCGGCGATCGCCTTCGTAGAAATCGATAATTTCGTCGATCAGCCGCAGAAAAATCGCGAATTTTATCGATCATCCGAAGAAAAATCGCGAATTTCGCCGATCAGTTTTGTGAAAGTCGCAAATTTCAGCGATCGGCTTCGTAAAAATCGCAAATTTCATCGATTGGCGCTGTAAAATGTGTGACTTTTATCGATCGGTTTCGTAAAAATCCCGAATTTTTTAGATCGGTTCGTAAGAATCGCAAATTTTGTTGATCAGGCACGGAAAGATTGAATTTTCTCGATCAGTTTCGTAAAAATTGCGATTTTCGTCGATCACTTTCTTATAAAGCCCAAATTTGGTTGATCAGGCATGGAAAGCTACAAATTTTGTTGACTGGGCGTTGAAAAATTGCGAATTTCAGTGATGAGGCACGGAAAAATCTTGTTGATCAGCTCCTTCCCTCTCCTTCGTTCATAAAGTTCACATTTTATAGGCACTCTCCTCTTATCTTTGTTTTTTAGCACTTTTAACAAAACAAAATTTACTCTCTTGCATAAAGTCAAGGATTACTATTACATCTTAAGATTAATCCTTCCTATATCTGTTATATATGCAGAAGTAAAAACTGCTGATATATCCTTGTCAACTGAATTAGATATTTTCATTCTTTAAGCAAACTTAAAGGGGTTTCTTCCCCACTTCCATGTGAAAAATTATTTTTAGCCTATTATAGGCCACAGATCACCTTCGAAAATGAATTTTCTCCATATTATTGATGTGGCCCTCGACCACCCATACATATTTGTAAGTGGCCCTTCTTTTGAAAAGGTTGTGCACCCCTATTTTACATAATTAAATAGTTAACTCTATGGAGCAACTCATTAAAAAAATCTAGTCCAATATCGTAAAAATTCAGAATAATATCCTCTGTAAAGTGAGCTGATTTTTAGTTCCTTTCTAAAATCAGTTAATGATGAGGGATTTTTCACAAATTGTCATTTTTAATTAACTGACTTTTAGGAAAAAGTTAGTATTTAATGAATATCAATGGGTAGATTTGGAACAATTACTTCGATTTTGATACTTCCTTTTATCATGGAATAAGTTTGTTCTTGTAATTATTTAAGAAGAACTAAATCATCAATAAGAAATTAAAAATGAAAACCTCTTATAATTAAGCTGTTTTTAGAGAACAGCTAAAAATCAGCTCACTCCTATCACCAATCTATTTCTGAATTTTCACAATATTTAACTGGAATTTTTTTAAGAGTTGCTCCATAGAGTTTATTATTAAATTATGTAAAAGAAAATCTATCATCATTCATGCATGCTCAATTAAAAATTATTTCTTACAATGGCTTTTATTTCATAAAATATTTTATATTCTAATTGCACTATATTGTTTCTACTACACTTTTCTAATTTTTTTAAAATTAATATTAAATTTGGTTGAAAACTTTGTATAATATAAGCTAAAAACATGCAAGAATTTTTTGAACTTTTTATAGAAATCACTATATCTTCATGAATATACATGCTATTCTTATACAAATCAGCAAACATGCTGTACAGTATCTATAAAACTGTATTCTGCAGCAACAGATCATTTTGTGTGTTTATTTTTGTGCAGGAGGATCATAAATATTATTTTTCCTTGTTATTTTGTGTTTGGCCCTCTAATTGTGCTCCTTACTTAATCAACATAGGTAAATATAAGATCAAGCATATTCATTATAATCCTGAAGTTCCATAAAAATCCGGCAAGAAATTTGTTAAATATTCAACAAAATGTATAAAATTGAAAGTGTCTGTTATTAATGGCTGTTTTATGCATTTACTTAGCTGTATACAAAGATATGACAAATAGGGATTTAGACAAGGAGCTGTATGCCAAATATTCTGGCAAATTTTAGGTTAAAAATCATTTTTTCCCACTCCAATAAAGAAAATTACATTTAATTATATATATATATATATATATATATATTTAAATTTTTAAGTGAAAAAGAATTAAAAACAAATTTATAGTCTGAATTCCTGACAGCTTAAAGATTCTTGTTCAAATCACTATTGCAAAAATTTAAAACCATTTTATACTTTTTTCTTTTGAAAGAACAATTGAAAAACATTTTTAAATTACTAATAACAAAATTCCCAGAAATTATGCATTGCATTATTAAAAATTATTATTATTTTTTTTTTCATAAATATTGTGAATAATTCCAGTATTTGACACCAACCCTATTTTGGAAAAACAATAACTGATACAAAGTGAACCTGTGTTTGGCAGTTTTCTTAGAAAAATAAAATAAAAAGTTATTTTTTTATTTCAAGGAATTTGTTTTAAAAATACTTTAATCTTTATTATAAAAAAATATATATATTTAAAACTTATTTGTATATAATTATTTGTATACATTACTAATGCATGTAATTCTTTTTTCATGCTTTAAATTATATAAATGAATATGTAATTACTAGCATCTATAAATTAAATTTGTAACTCATAAATAGTGCCAGGCCCTGGCAGAATTTCAAATACCACTTTTCAGTGCAGCAGTATATTCTATCAGAGGAATTTCAAAAGATCTGCTACTTTCACCAATGTATACACTTTCACAATCTCCACAGTGAATGAGTATAGATTGGTAAAACTGGCAGATTTTTTAAAATTCCCTGTAGGAACATACCATTGCTCTGAAAAGGCGTAATTTAAATTCTAAAATTGTTCAGCATTGTCTTCAAACAAAACATGTTGTAACAGTTATCACAGTAGAATGCTCCTTGAAGGCTGGTTCACATATTTGCGATCGCCAACCATGAATGAGACATGCTATCCCTAGTGAATATTATCTATTTCTAAATAATAACTAACTGTAACTATTCTTGATTTGTTCCACTGTTTGCTTATGCAAAGGACATTTGTACTGATGATGCCTTGCGAGTAGCTTGGTGAAATGTTTATTTTTTGTATTTTTAAATGTTTTTTAGTATTTTTATTTTTTGTTTATAAATGTTAATTTTTTTAATGTATTCAAGTCTGTCTTTACTTTATTCAATCTTTAGAAAAGAGTTTTATTAAAAATGTGTCATTCATAATATATATTAATATATTTCACCATGAGATTCCCCCTTTCCACCTTTATTGTATCATGTTACTATAAAATAAAAACAGTTTTCATAAAATGTAATAAATTTTAAGCACATCATAAAAATTGCTGGATATCAAAACTGATATGGTGAGAAGTGTGCAATGATTTTATTTCATCTGATTTAATACATTTCCTGTTGAATTTTCATTTACTTACTAGGTTACATAATTAAGTAGTATATTTTACACTTACTGAATGAAAAAATTAAAGAAAAAGATAAAAACAAAGAATACATACACAGAAAGACAGTATTTTTCTTTGGACACAGACAATACCTGTCTGTTTTCCAGTAGTCTTTAAAAGATAGATGTGAAATGTATACAGACAGATTTTTAATATTTAGATTTTATATATTTAATTGTTTTATGTTTTTATTTCTTGATAAGTATTGAAGATTCATATTGTTATATTACATAGCGTCATTTTACATGCTTCATAATGCCTGTCTAGTTATATTTTCATATAATTCTGTTTGCTGTTTTTGAATTCTTTACTGTTTATTTGTTGCATATTAATTTTTAATATTAATAATTAAATGTTTAATTTCACATTTTTTTCAGCAATTTGAATACGATTTAAAGACATATTTAGAAGAAAAACTAGGTGAAAAAATAGAATCCCATGTGAGTGAGATACAGTGTAAAATACATATTAAGGGTAATCATGTAGAAATCATAAAAGAATGGTTGTACAATAAAGGATTTTAAATTTTCATTTTCTGTTTTAAATATTATTTAAAAGTGTAATTTATTCTCAGTTATTACTCATGATTAACAATTAATTTCTAATTTAATTTTATTAATTTTCATAAAAGTAGCTATTTTTTAAGTTACTTTTACATAACCAAATTATGATCATATTTTTTTATTATTATTATTATTATTACTTAATAATCTTAGACTTGATAATCAAGTAAAATTTTATGTATAATGAATTTTGTTGTCAAATTCAATAAGTAAATTATTCAAAATTGAGTGTTTGGTTGATGCAAAATTTTGTATGTTACACTTCTGATTCATACCTCATTCAAATGTAGCCTATTCTTAGATGTGTACAGGGTGATTCATAAAAGATGGGCAGAACTTTAAGGGGTTATAGTACATTTAAAGACAAATAATATTAAATAGGAGACAGGGTCCCAGACGTATTCCCAAGGAGATAGGGGGCATTAAAGTTTAGGGTCCGAAATTTCAAATGATTATAAAAAATGGAAAAATTGGTCGATTCGTTTGCAGTTTTTGCAAAAAATTTTCTTTATGCCAGTATTTTCTTGAAATAAAATTTTAAAGTTCAATTTCAAAAAATGCCGATAGGGGGCGCTTTAGACTTTGGAGTAACAAACAACTATTTTTTAACGTTATTTTTTGTATTTCTTTAAATGATTTCGAAAGCTTAGACTTAAACTTAAATTTTGATCTAAAAATCTGAGTCCTAACGAGTAGTTAAGTAGCGTAAACTGAAATTTGAAATTTGAAACCCTTCTCCCCCCAGAACAAAAACCAGTTATTCCCGATCTTTGTGTCGTAGATTAGGCTCTAACTACTGCCGCGTTTTGCTAAAATTATTCTTTATGTCAGTATTTTCTTGAAAATAAATTTTAAAGAAAATTTTCAAAAAATTCCGATAGAGGGCGCTTTAGACTTTGGAGTAACAAACAACTATTTTATACCATTATTTTTTGTGTCTCATTAAATGCTTTCTAAAGCTTAGACTTAAATTTTCAGCCCAAAATCTGAATCGTTAGACGTGGTTAAGTTTCTGGGGAGAGGGGTTTGAAATTTCTACTCCTGAGCACAGTTCAGTTTACCATGTCCACACATTGTGTGCTGTGATACGAGGTAAAAAGACACAAATTAGGATTATGTTACCAAAGCATATTTATTAACATGTAATTACAATAAATGTTCAAAATTGTGACCACCAGAGCTTATGCACGCAGAACAACGGCGAAGAATGGAACGGCGAACATTCGCGAAAACATCAGGCTTTTCGAGCACTTCCCCTACAGCGGCGGAAAGTCTGGCGACCAGTTCCTCGGGGGATTCAATGGGTGTCTCATACATAAGAGCCTTCAATTGTCCCCAAAAAAAGAAATCGAGGGGTGAAAGATCTGGCGAGCGAGCAGGCCAAGCAACAGGACCACCTCGACCAATCCATCTGTTCGGAAATGTGATGTCCAGATAGTTGCGGACGTCTCGTACGTAATGGGCTGGCGCTCCATTGTGCTGGATCCATATGACCCGCCGGATGCGTGGAGGAACAATGTTTAACAGGTCTGGCAGCACATGTTGTAGAAATGTGAGGTATGTTTTACCGTTGAGGCGTTCAGGAAGAAGGTACGGTCTGATTAGGTGGTCTCCGAGGATTCCTGCCCAAACATTGATGGAAAAGCGTCTCTGATGAGCATGTGGATACGTAGCATGTGGATTGACATCCGCCCATACATGTGCATTGTGTGTGTTAAATGTACCTTCACGTGTGAAGGTACATTCATCGGTGAAAAGCACAGTTCGTCCAAAATGTGGATTTAGCGCGTTCTGCTGCAGAAACCAGCGGGCGAATTCAATACGATTTGGATAATCCCCTGGAGACAGTTTCTGGACTCGTTGCACATGAAACGGGAGCAAATGTTCATCCCTCAGTACCCTCCAAGTCATGGACTGTGAGGTATCCACCTGCCTAGCCACTGTTCGTGTACTTGTACTTGGCTGCGCCGCTACTACATCCAGAATGGCTTCTGCAACAACTACTGATTCGTCCTTTTTGCACGACCTGGATTCGACCGGGAAGCGAGAAATGATCCCGTCTCACACAACTGTCTGTGCAAGCGCTCGAAAGTTTTGCGGTTAGGCAACCGCCTGTTGGGAAATCGCTCTCCGTACATTCGTTGTGCCTCTGCACCATTTCCATCTGCCGCTCCGTAAATTAAATGCATCTCAGCCTTTTCCTTATTCGTGAAGGGCACCATCTTCCGATTCATTACTACAGCGACTTACACTTGACTCACCGTTCAGTGGTTTTTATGCCTGAATCATGTCGAAATTTTGCATACGTGTTCTTCTTCTTCCCCATTTGACATTTGCATACTTTCTTCTTCTTCACCCGGTGACTAGCGTCAGGAATGGAGCTTTAACGTTTGCATGAGCGATGTTTCCAACTGTGCCAGTGCCTTTATGAGTGAATTCCGACTATGCAGTCCTTGACAAAAGTTGTATTTTTGCCTCGTATCACAGCACAGAATCGTTGGGCATGGTTAAGTAGTGCAAACTGAACTATGTTCAGAAGTTAAAATTTGAACCCCCTCCCCTCGCTACTGAACCACACTCAGCGATTCAGATTTTGAGCTGAAAATTTAAGTTTAAGTCTAAGCTTTAGAAAGCATTTAATGAGACACAAAAAATAACGGTATAAAATAGTTGTTCGTTACTCCAAAGTCTAAAGCGCCCTCTATCGGAATTTTTTGAAACTTTTCTTTAAAATTTATTTTCAAGAAAATACTGACATAAAGAATAATTTTAGCAAAACGTGGCAGTAGTTAGAGCCTAATCTACGACACAAAGATCGGGAATAACTGATTTTTGTTCTGGGGGGAGAAGGGTTTCAAATTTCAGTTTACGCTACTTAACTTCTCGTTAGGACTCAGATTTTTAGATCAAAATTTAAGTTTAAGTCTAAGCTTTCGAAATCATTTAAAGAAATACAAAAAATAACGTTAAAAAATAGTTGTTTGTTACTCCAAAGTCTAAAGCGCCCCCTATCAGCATTTTTTGAAATTGAACTTTAAAATTTTATTTCAAGAAAATACTGGCATAAAGAAAATTTTTTGCAAAAACTGCAAACGAATCGACCAATTTTTCCATTTTTTATAATCATTTGAAATTTCGGACCCTAAACTTTAATGCCCCCTATCTCCTTGGGAATACGTCTGGGACCCTTAGTCTCCTATTTAATATTATTTGTCTTTAAGTGTACTATAACCCCTTAAAGTTCTGCCCATCTTTTATGAATTACCCTGTACATGTATAAGATACTAAAGCCATTGCACCTGAATATATTTATTAACTAGCAGCCTCCGCCCGCTACGCTGGTCAGTTTCTCTAAAATAATCTTGAATCAAACGAAATATATTTAAATAAACAATCTTAATATCGAATCAAATACCCACAATTTTTGTCTGATTTATGTAATCTTACATTGGTCAGTTCAAAGTTCGTTTTGGTGACAAAATACCTCTAAAATGATTAAATAACTGACAAATTACAAAAGTACCAAAGTAATAAAGAATTTTTTAGTAGGTTTTTTTATCTTGAATTCCACTTCAATTTCTCTACCTGAATTTGCTTCTGAGATATGGTGAAACATGTTATTATTTTAGACCATCCGATGAACTTCCTAAAGGAGAGATTTATATATATATATATAGATAAGGATTCAAAATTTCAGGTTTTTGCGCTGAAGACATCGCCAAATTAGGAAAATGTGAAGTATCTCACCAAGTACTGGATTTAAAAGAATTTGCTTAGTACCATTCAATTAAGCATGAAAAAATGCACAAAAAAAACAAATAATTAGTAAAATATTAAGAAAAATATTAAGAAAAAGTCGAAATAAAAATCATTTAATGACATTTTAAACACGTGAATTGTATTTAATGTCATCGAATGCGACAATCACGATCATCCATTATTAGCATCTAATCTGATAGTTTGGCGATAATTTTTTGGTCGACGGGTTAACCTAGTAGTACTGTTTTTTTTATTAGCATGAATGATAAATTAATTGCAAATATTTTTTCATGATAATCACATTCAAAATATTTCTTTTTTAGTGATGGTAAAATAACTGCAGATGAAAAAAAATATAATAGTAAGGCTAAAACACAGATTTAATTACTGCTTGGCATATGACTTGGCGGAGACTCGATAAGTACGCTAATTCTATCAACCTAAATATCCAGATAGAGTGTAAACAAACAATTGGTACCATTTGATTATTCCGTCGATCAATTTCGCCAAATTATACAAATGGATATAATTTAGATTTTAAATAACCAAAGAATTAATAAATTACTAAAATGTTAATAGAAATAGAGATAAAACATCGAATTAAAATTAGTTGACGACGTAACAATTATGCAAAACATATTTAATGTTAAAAGAATGTGACATTTACGATCATCCATTATTGACATTTAACCTTATATTTTGGCGACAGTTTTTTGGTCGATGGGAGATCAAGTATTGCCAAATAATGTAAACAAATTATATAAATAATAATATTGGCAATAATATTTAGATGCAGATATCATCTACAGATCACGTTGGCACAATTACAACAAAATTGCGATTTTATGCCTCACGTGGTAATCCAGAAATAGTCGTTCATTTATCAGTAAATTATTTCATTATTTTTATTTTTTATTTTAAAATTATACAAATTATTTTGTTCCATAATTACTAATTGAATTAATTAATTTATTATTAATATTATTCCAGATTACATTTTCTTGGCAACGGGAAAGAAAAATGGTTATTTTTTATCGGAAAAATTTTAATTGATTCTGTATGAAAAATAATGAAGTATTGAATTATTAAGAAAAATATTTGAATAAATCAATTAAAAATTAGCCTATGTTCAGCGGAAATAGTGTAGCTTTCCAACGGTGAAAGAATTTTTCAAATTCGTCAAGTAGTTTCGGAGCCTATTCAATTCAAACAAACAAACAAACAATCAAATCTTTCCTCTTTATAATATTAGTATAGATTTAATTCTTTCTCGTTCACTTTACTTCTAATTATGTCGCCATTTTTCACAGAGAATCTCTTATTAACGTAACCGATATTCGTGCGTCCTATATAATAAAATACTTTTTTTCCAAGTATGACGTCAATTTTTTTTCCTTTGAATTCTTTTTATTTTAATTTTTCACGTGGATACTGTTCAACGGAAAATTAATTGCCGAAGAGAAATTATTCCAGTTTTTGATTTTCTTAGCAACGCGAAAGAAAAATGGTTATTTTTTATCGGGAAAATTTTCATTGAATCTGTATGAAAAACACTGAAATTTTGAATTATTAAGGAAAATATTTGAATAAATCAAATAAAAATTAGCCTATGTTCACCGAAAATAGTGTAGCTTTCCAACGGTGAAAGAATTTTTCAATTCCGTTTCGGAACCTATTCAATTCAAACAAACAAACAAACAAACAAACAAATCTTTCCTCTTTATAATATTAGTATAGATAGAGAACACAAAATGATGACAAATACATAGCTTTTTGATAAAGGATTGTAATCTTAATGGTGATAATGTGTTGGTGGCTCTGCTGTTGGGATGGTGAGCCTTTGTATAAGTACACTTGTTTCAAATAAGTTTCATATAATTAGGTAGGAAATTTTATGAATTTTTATTTTAATAAATTTTATCTTATCATTAATGCAACATCTAACTTATAATAATAATCAAAGTTATATAATGAAATGTGCTAATTTATTAAAAAGTTATTTGCTGTTGTACTTTCAACAAAAGTGCTTTTTACATGTTTTTAACCTATGCTATAGGTTTGCCACCCTTGTTCTATTAAATATTTCAACTTCAATTTTAGATGCACACTGTTGATCTATCTTGACATCACACCAAAACATACATTTTCTGAATGATATTTTGGTGTTTATAACCGTATCAAACAGATTGATCCCCAACCATGTTTAGAAGAATAATTTAATATATTTTTATTAAATATGTAATATGATTTAAAATAGTAAATAATATAAAGACAAAATGTACATTAATTTAATATATGCAGAATAATTAGTACATAATAATTTAATACACACACACAAGAGAAAACAGTAATTTAACTACGCTTTTTTCAATTCATAATATGAAATTGGTGGCTTTTAGTGATAGAAGATATTTACTATAATATTTTTATGTGCAGAAAATAATTATACCCTCTGGAATGAATATCATATAATACCAGGTCTGCACTTTTGTGCACCAACTCCCACAGTACCATCAAACTTGTGGGTTGCAAGTTTGTTACTAATTTAACCATTGGTGGAAAATAACCATAATAATGAATTAAAAAATTTTTCAATACAAACATCTTTAGAAATTACAAAATGAGTGTGTAAGTAGAAACTGGTAGACAGATTAAATGTGTCTCTACTTTGCATTTATTTGTTTTATGTAATATCTTAGTAGTTGAAAGTACAATGTCAGTAATGAATAGCTGATTATTTATTCTATTGCATATTCATAATTTGTAGTTTTATTTGCTTTATAAAATGAGCTTAAATTCAAAGTAATCAGCATCTTTATATAATAAAACATAAAAAATCAACATTATTTACACAAGGTAGAACCCTTCGAATTTCGATGAAAGAAAATGTTTAAAAAGGAACTATTCCATTGATTTATAATAAATCTACAAAATTAGTTACAATAAAAAATGTACCATATATTGGTAAGTCTAACTCTTAACTTAAACAAATGATATTTAACCTAAAGTTAACAAAATACTACTTTGATAAAACTGAGTTGTAGAAATGGTAAAATTAAACTTTGTACATGTAAACAGGGAAAAAATAATAAAGATCTGTTATTAGGAAAGTTATTATAAAGTTAGAATTAAGGCCTTATGCTGGTATTGCAAAATGGAAGAAAGCAAAAATTTATTCCACTTTGAATCAATCATAGTATTTTCCTTTCGTGAAATCTAAACCAAACATCTTTTTCACCATATCAAAATTTATATATGCATCTTTCATATCTGTATTCAGCTTTCTATAAAAATTGGTATTTTAATTTGATCATTTTGAAATCATTTTAAATCAAAATTTGAAGTCTCGATGTTATTTAGCTGAAACATATCCTAAAATATTTAGATTATAAATAAAATCAAAATCCGAAGGGTTTTATAGCAAAAGGTTTCTTTGACACAATCTGTATTTTAATTAAAACTTTTTTCACTTTTAATGACAAAATTGCAAGTAAAAACCAATGAAAAACAGTCCCCTGTTTTTTTTTTTTTTTTTTTCAAATTTTTTACTTACAATTTGCAGAATTCTTAGTATAATTTATTTTTCTTAAGACAAAAAACATTGTACATAATACACTGTAATCAGAATTAAAAATTTTGCAAAAAATGAACAGATTTACTGAATAATTTTTCATTGCACATGCGTGTATGCTATCCAAATTTCATTTGCATATTGTGCTAGCTAAATGTATAGAGCAACTTTTGTGAAAGTCTAAAAAACATGGCTTAAAAATTCTGAAAGGGTCATTGACCGAATAAGTTAAAAATCCTTTATTCCAAAAATGAAGCAAAAATATGAGGGGTTGTATCCGTTTATTCATTGATTATTGTGAATATAGAATACACAATCAGACACATACTACTATATTTGAATACAACCTATCATTTTTTTTTTTTTTTTTTTTTTTTTTTTTTTTTTTTGGGCTTTATTCTGGGAACAACAGATTTTCAGCTTATTCTATCATTTTTGGAATAACAGATTTTTAATTTATTTGGTCAACGATCACTTTCAGAATTTTAAAGCTATGTTTTTGAGGCTTTCACAAAAATTGCTCTATACATTTAGCTAACACATTATGCAAATGAAATTTTTATAGTGTCCACACATACACAATGAAAAATTATTCAATAAACCTAATTATTTTTCATACAATTTTTATTGTTTTTTAATTCTGATTACAGGGGATTATGTATAATGCTTTTAGTCATATTTTTGAAAAGAACATTATTTTATATTAAAAACTCTGAAAATTATAAGCAAACAAACTTGGGGAAATTTGGGACTATCTATATTATAAAGGCCAAATGTATCTGTGCGTAATGCATACGTCATTTTGTGCATGGCAACACTTTCAAATTTTAAATGAATTTCCGTATTGCAATTTTTGCTACTAAACATTTTTAAACTTCTTAATGTCGCACATTTTCAATTTTTACACCATCGTGTAGGAAAAAAAATGTACTTTTAAGTGAAATTTGTTTGAAAGCTTTATCTTAATTTGTTTTTGAAATATTAATTTTTTTGTAGCTTTTAATACTTCTTTTCTAATCATGGCAACAGGAGTACTCCATTTCTATTTAAAGCAAATAAAAAAGGGAAAAAATTGAGTGCTGTATCTTTATGTTGCCATTTTCTCATTAAAAGAGAAGAAATATAAATTTAAATATCTTCTGTTATAAAACAATAAAACCCGGTGAATTTTGATTTCATTTACAAAATTTGATTTATACGTAAAAGAATATCAACAGTTTAATATCTATTTCAGCTAATAGCATTGAGACTTCAAGTTTTGAATAAAAATTATCAAATTAAAATGCCAATTTTTTTTTTATGTGAATACAGATATGAAATGTACATTTGTAAATTTTGATATGGGGAAAATGATGCCGGATTTAGATTTCACAGGAAAAAAAATTCTATGATTGAGTCAAAGTCGAATAATTTTTGCATTTTTATCATTTTGGAATACTAGCATAAGAATCTTAATTGATAACTTTATCATAATAACATATCGTTATTACTTTTACTGCTTATGTATACGATTAAAGTTTAATTTTGACAATTTCTACAACTGCGTTTTATAGAAATAGTATTTTGTTAATTTGTCGATAAATATAATTTGTTTAAGAGTTAGACGTACCAATATAAAATGCATTTTTTACTATAACTAATTTTGTAGGTTTATTAAAAGTTAATGAAACAGTTCCTTCTTAAATATTTTCTTTCGTCAAAATTTGACAGGTTCTGCCTTGTTTTTATAAAAACCATAATTTCTCTACGAATATTTATGCTATCCCTATAAAAATGAACACAGTTTATCACAGTAAGCCACTTAATCATAATCTATAGTTTGAACGCTTTTCCTACATTAGTTTTGGCAGAGTTATCCCAAAGATATTCGTTCTTTTTCAATTTGTTGATGTTCTCAAATGGAGTTTCAGGGAAAAATTTTCATGGAAATGTATAAACTGTACTGTTATGCTTATACACTTAGAGTTTCAGGATAATTCCTTGTGTATTTTCTAGATATTTAACAAAATAACTAAAATCACAAGTGGCCGATCACCTTTGGCCATATAGTGTAATTATAAGTATATAAAACTATTACTTATAGTTACTTCAAAATAACAAACGAAGCTGAAAATAAAGTTAAATTTAGAATTATTTAAGAGGAAGAGGGCAAAAGCAAGAAGACAAAATTTCATAAGATGTTTGAGCGATTTGGGTGGAATTTCAAGGAATAGCCAGATTGCAAAAAAAAATTATTATTTAGAAAAAAAGACTACTTTTTGCTTGTGATTTTTGTTTTACTTAATCATTGAATGATTTTCATTAAATAAAATGAAGTTTACTATTCTAAAATAATAAAATGGTGGTAATTTTGATGAAAAAAAATTTGTTAAATGTTGCCTTGTTGTCTAACTTAATACACATCAGGCACATATAGATATGCAAATTGTATTTTTTGCATCAAGTATGAACTAAAATAAAGATACGCCAAAATAAAGATGCATTAAAACTTATGTAAACATTGAAACAAACACATAAAAATGCAAAGGTGAGCTACTGGCAAGCAAATTACATGTTTGGCATGCTTGCACTACAGCAGACCAACCTTATTCATTTTTAAGAAAAATGTTATTATATTAATGTTATAATGTCATAATAATGTTATATTAATGTCAGCTTTTGTTGTTAATTCAGCGGTTTTTCCACTTATCATCTTTAACTTAAATTTTTAATGGATAATGCATACACAAACTGAATATGCCCTACTTTTACTAGCAAAAAATGTTTTAGTCGAAGTTCTACAAAGTTAAAAAATCCAATTTTACTGCCTGGCTATTTCTGCTTAAATAAAGCATAATAATCATGTAACATTCATAAAAATTCGTAAATGAAAGCACCCGTTCGCTGATGTTAATCCAATCGAAGAAATTTTTTCAATATTTTTAAATGTTTTTTATTAGATAGCTGAGATTAAATCTCTACATCTACCATTTTTTCCTTTTTTGATTTTGTTTTAAGGTATTTTTATTTCAAGCACTTTCACTTTCAGAAACTGTTTTGAAATTTTGTTACACATTGCATAAAAATCAATTTATCTTAAAATAGCTACTTTTTAAATAGTTAAGAAATTTGAAAAAAATTATACAATGCCATGTATCCTATAGTTTTATTTATGAAAAGTTTCTCCATATTCTAACAAGTAAAACAGTAAAAATTTATTTTTCTGTAGCTAAAACTTACTGAGTTGTGATTCTTCAATGTTTTAGTCACCATAAATGGAAAAAAATGTGTTTTTAGTACAGTAAAAGCTGAAAACGCATGAAATTCAATTTTTGACCAACAGATCATGTGGACCTACATCATCTGTTGCTTCCGTCAACAGAGCTATTGGCAATGTACTGTCATTACACAGAAATCATGATTTCCTTTCTGGAAGCAATCAACCCAATTTTTCAAGTCAAAAAACCTAAACAATCTGGGCGTAAGAAACAAACAGCAGAGGTCCTAAGGGGGGACATCACTCACTTGAAAACTCGCTCCATAATGCTAAACCAATGGGCAGGTTAATTTTGAATTGTTTAAATTTAAATATTTTTAAACTTTTATTTTTTTTTTGAGGGGGGGGGGGGGCAGGCATAGGATAACTGAGCTTGATCTTTATTATGATTATTTTTTACTTTTTCGATAAGAAAAATTCCTTTGTATTATGGAAGAGTAGTAATCTAAGCAGGAATCTAATGATCCATGTCTGTCAGAAGTGAAGCGGTACATAAGCCAAAAATTGATACCACTAGTGGTTGGACTCGTATGTTTAGCATTGTTTTTGTCCTCAATCAAATGTATGAAAACATGGAAAACTGGGTAGAGGAAAATACAATGCTAAACCTAAGAGTCAACTACTAGTGGTACAAATTTTTAGCTCACAGGCTATCAAAGCCTGAGTGTTTATGTGCCCGTCCGTTCTGTATGTATGTACGTATGTCCGTGCATAACGCGATAGCTCATCAAAATATCTGATCCACTTGAAATTTTGTATATAGGTATATTCTGACAAGGCACTTCCCTGATTAGTTTTTGGAGTTCATTCGATGTGTATAAGAGGGGGAACAGGGGTGGGGCTCATGCCCTTCCCCTTAATTGATATAAATGGGTTTTTCATGCAGAATTCTCAGTTTTCATTCAAAATTTAGATATAGGATCATTCTCATGACACGCATCCATGATTGGTATTAGGTGTTCATTAGATAAATACAAACAGGGGGAAGGGAGGCTAATGCCCCTCCCCTTAATTTATATAAAAGAGCTTTTCATTCAAAATGATCACTTTTCGTTCAAAATTTAAAGATAGGATCATTCTGATGAAGCACCTCCATGATTAGTATTACATGTGCATTAGATAAGTATAAAGAGATGGAACGTGGGAGGGGCTGTTTCCCCTCTCCTTGATTTATATAAATGTGTTTTTCATGCAGAATTTATCAGATTTCATTTAAATTTTTGACATAGGATCATTCTGATGAGGGCACCGCCATGATTTGTTTTGAGAGTTCATTGGATAAGTCTAAGAGGGGGACGAATGGAAAATAACCCCCCTTAATTAAGGTTAATGGGATTTTCCCACAGAATTTACTGATTTGCTTCAAATTTTGGATATAGGTTCATTCTGATAAGGTGCTTCCCTGATTGGTTAAGTATAAATGGAGATCGATGGGATTATTCTCTTAATTTATTTAAATATTGTTTCTTACAGAATTAACCAATTTCCTTCAACTTTTGGATAAAGGTTCATAGTTATAAGATGCTTCCCTAATTAGACTGTGTTCACGCTGACATTTGACCAAAGTTAGTAATTTGGCTAATTAAAAATAAAAAAACACTCGCAAAATGAAAAAAGTATTAGCAAAATAGATTCGCTGTTTAGCACAAAAAAAATATATATATTGTTAATCCTTTACTGTACCCCCTTTTTTCAATATGTTCTAAAATAACATTATGACACAATAAGTTTTTATGATTGTGACAACGATTGTTATTAATCTAATTTCAACTATCCATTACAAATATATTAAATAAATATATATATTCATATGTATGAAACACGAAAAAAAAAATGAGCACTACCAATTTGGCGAATCTAAACTCTTGTTTACTCACCAAATGAAGAATTTAGTCGCAATTTGGCGCAATGGCGAGCGACAGCGAGAATGCTGTATGTATGTATATATATTTACCCATTCACATTAAAAAAGAAAAATCAATAAAAACAAAGAACTAACAACTGCTAAAATATTTCTTTTAAAAATTGTATATCGGTGGTATTAAAATAACATCTTTCCCATACTATATAAAGTTTCATTATCAAAATTCATAGAAAAATATACAGAGTGAATATGTTATCTGTCGCCAACCTTTAATTTCTCAACCGTCGATCGTAGACACGTAGTTCCAGTTGCAAAAATGTTCCAAATGAGGTAAATATTCACATTGTGGCATTGTTCAAATTAAAAAGTCAATTTTTATAAAAATACGAAACCTAACTTTCTATGTGATCCCTCAGTCCCCATTTTTATTACTTTTTAATTCTGATATCAGGGTATTATGTACTATGTTGTTTGGAAAAGACAATTATTTTATATTAAGAACTTTGTAAATTATAAGCAAAAAACTTGAAAACATTAGGGACTGTTTTTTATAAAAACCTTAATTTCTCTGCGAATATACATGTTATCTGCATAAAAATTAACACAATTTATTACAATAAGCCACTTAATCCTAATCTACAGTTTGAATGCTTTTGTTACCTTAATTTTGACAGGGGAATCCCAGTAGCACAGCCAGAATTTAGTATCGGGGGAGGGGGGGGGTGAATTTCTGATAAAGGTGTTTGCCGGTTAATAGAATCAGTAATAATTAGAATATTCACTGTATAATATGAAAGAGCATCTGTGTGGCAGGAAATCATCATTCTTTCAGTATAAGACGTCCCAGAAAAGTGATTTAGTTCAAAAAACCATTTTTCACCTAACTAATCCATGTAATATGCGCTTTCACTGTTTTAAGTAGAATTTTTGCCGTTTAATTAAATCCCTTTATTAAATGAAATCTGGTTCAATAAAGTACCGGAATCTGAAGTACGCCAAGATGTTTAAATATTAAGTTTGGTTTTGATTCGTATAAGTGGCAATCATAGCGATCTTTCTTAGCTCTGGGAGGGGTTTTAACCCCAAAACCACCCCTTAGCTGCGCCACTGGGTAATCCAAAAGGTATTCGTTCTTTTTTAATTTGTTGACGGTCCTATATGGAGTTTCGGGGGAAAAAAAATCTCCACGGAATTATATGACCTGTGTTATTTTACATTACGAAAGACGTAATGAATTGGGGTTTAAAATAGCAGAGTGCTAGAGTACAGTGGAAAGCATTATTCTTGCTGATTTTATTAACCCCCCCCCCCCCCCCCAAATTAAGTTATGTTAACTATTGTAAATAAAGACTTTGTTAATTTAAATTAATGTTTAAATTAAATGTAATTACTTTGAACAAAAATAAAGATAACATATTTAAAATACACATCCATTTATTAAAGTTCAATATATATATATATATAACAGAAACATACTTAATCTATATCATAATAAAACAACAATTAAATCCATTAAAATCTAAAAATTAATATAACATTTATCCATAGAATTAATTTGTTTATAGAGGAGAATATCATAGCTGAAAAAGACTAGATCACGACATGATTGCTTTTATGCATATTATCAGCTACACTCCAGGATTCTGATGCAAAGGCTTGATCTATTCTCAGGAAGACCTTACTACTTCATTAAAAGAAGTGCTTTACTTCGAGAATGATCTGACACAAAAAATACTCTTGCCTTTATCATCGGCATATTATCTAAGCTTCCATGGAAATTGCACAGTAGTAAGTCTCTATATGAGCGTCTGACGAGTACCAGTTCTAACAGGGAAAGAGGTTTACACAAACACCGATTTCACTCTTCCCAATAAATACTTTAAATCGCCTTCAAAATCAAAAACAAGGCTCGTCATTTCACTCCAGGAGACAGCGGCCAAAGTTCTTTATATCACTAAGATGACTCACATTAAAAAGTCCTTTAATAAGGAAGACGAACTTAAAAGCAGAAACTCAGCTGAACTAAAATCATCTTAAACGTTTTCCATATTGACCAAACATCTGATAAAACTTTACTCGAAACATTGGAACAGTCGAACGAACAGCGGCGGAAAGAGAAGCGTGAATGAACTGATAAGAACCTGCCCGCTATTCTATTTATATCTTACCGGAGTATAAGCTCAATATAGAGACGGCTCTTAAGGAGAGCTTGGACAGCGCATGCGCCTGTTGTCGGCTCCCTCTTCATTTGGCGTTCAGCGGCAACTCCTCGCCAACGTGCTGAAAATGAATTGAGCGGGGTTTTTCTTTATGCTGATGTAAACACATCAATTCTAAAAATATGTGTGTGTGTGTGTGTGTGAGGGGGGGGGGGGTTCGGTTTCGGGGGTTATTTCGTGAAGAAAAAGAGAGAGGGGGATGAGAATCAGTATTTATGTTGTAAAAAAAAAAAAAAAAAAAAAAAAAATGGGGAAAAATTGGATTTAATTTTTATTATGTCGTTTGATTCATGCAAACATTTCAATCAACATTAGTCATATAGTTAGTTAGCATAATGTTTTATTTCGTCCGTCTGTATCAGTGCTATTAAAATAAAAATAAAAAAAAAATTGTAATTTAAGAAATTACCCCAACCATTTGAAAAATGTTTCACTCGATACATTCATCTATCATTTTAAGCTAAATACCAGTTGTTTTATTGTGTATTATCCGTGCCACTGCTATAAATGACTTTATACATGCTGCAATTTGAAGGTACGGTTCGTTTAAGTTATATCACTCTATTGTCGGCAAGCATAAAAGTTGGCGACGAAAGAAACATTTCAAACTATTTAACATTGTTGGTGCAAAAGTAATCATTATTAAAATACAGCTTTGGCATATACTGTTATACTTGTAAGACTTTGGCATATATTGTTTGATTTTACAGAGCAGAATTTTGGTGATGGAGGTTTTAAACCAAAATCGATCGCAGCACATGCATCTGTGAATGGGTCCATCAGACATCGAATCAAAAAAGTTTTTTCCCAGTTTTTCCCAAGCCGATTGCTTTTTAGTTTTCTTTTTAGGTGGTGGAAAATCAAGAGTAATAGCTATAACATTTTCCGGCTTGTTAGAATCACTATTGGCACTCAAATTTTCCTGGTTAGAACCGACCGATAGTAAAACGCCATGGCTAGTGGATTGGTCGCCCTGGCGACATGATGTTTTACAATTAATCGGTTCGGCATTAAATTGCTTCCTTTTTCGTGATCGCCTTTCAACACGTAATTGGTTTTCAGCGGCTCAATAATCTTTTGATTTTATCATTTTCTGCATTGAAAGACGTTTTTGCGCCAAACCAAATACAGTATTACTCAGTTATCCCGTCGACCAATTTCGCCAAATGATACGAATCGCCAAACTAATAAGCAACTTATACATGTTGACTGTGTTTAATATCATTGAATGCGATATTCACGTTCATTCATTTCTTTGGCTTCGGCTTTTTCCGTATCTGTTAATTTCCGTCTACCCATTTTTAAATTTGTTAGTTTTCTCCTTTATTACAATGATTTTAACCATTTTAATTTACTATTCAAATAAAAATTCTTCTAAAAGTAAAGAATTTAATTTAAATTCAAATAAAAACTCTTCTAAAAGTAAAGAAATTAATTTAAATTCAAAAGTGACCACATCATTCAAAAGTGGTAACATCATTCAAAAGTGGTAACATCATTCAAAAGTGGTAACATCATCGGGTCCATTCTCCCGAAAACAACAACCATTTTTCAAATGGTTAATAATTCTTTTAATTTTATGATAAAAAAGTTCATCCATTCCTAAATTAATTAGAATCAATTTGTATTATGTTATAAAAAGAAGCGGGGGGGGGGGAACATAATCAATTTTTATTATGTAATTTGATTCCTTTTAATCATCGTTAATCATGTTATTTAATATAATGTTTTATTTATTTCATCAATTTGTATCAGTGTAGTATATTTAAAAATACTTAATTTAATTTTATAATATAAGGTTTGAAAATTATTGTACATTACTAATTACTGTTAATTAATTTATTAATAATTGTAAATTAAATTTTTAAATACAGTATGTAATTATTTGTAACGGTATATTTCTTTTAAAGGGAAAATTTCTTAGCACTTTTATCTAATATATTGTGAATATTATGTGTTCATAAGCCTTTTTTTTTTATTGTTTAAGTTATAAAAAATTCAAATATTTTTCTACGGTTTCTAGCTTCAATACCCATTTTCGTTTTTGTTTTGTTTATTTATTCTTATTATTTTAAACTTAATTCTTTCAAAATAATTATCCTTAAAGCAAATAAAACGTATTCTCTTTATCTAATACTGGATATTTTCAATCTGTTCCACTCCATTTTTGAAGATGAAATAAGAAATTTGAATGGTAATTTTATGTGATAAAATACAATTAAAAGTTTTTTGTTTGCATGATATATTATTAATATTTTTTATTAGCAACATTTATCTTGATTCAAACAAGTGTTATTTCATCATTTATTTAATTTTATTTTATTTTATTTTATTTATTTTTTTTTTTTTTGGGGGGGGGGGGTGCATATATATAGAGAGTAATAGTTTATTAAATGTTGGTACATTTTAAAAATTGGTTTTAAACATCAATTTTGTCAGGAAATTTTGAAGTTCCTGGAAACATCAATAGAATTATCTAAAAAAATAATTTACTATTTTTAATTTTAACTTTTAAAATGGTGAAATAAATAAATATTATGCTTTGTTACTTTTCTGAAATCTAAAATCAGGACACTTATAAAAAATATACTTAAAAATAAATTCAATTAATGGAAATATTATGCCTTTAATAATTACAATAATGATCAAAAAGACTTATAATTCGCGTTTGAAATGAAATAGACGCCCTCTCGCGGACAAAGTCTGAAAAACGAAATAGAACTTATACCGTGAGCATCTTCTGCTGAAATCAATGTTTAAAAGGCCGATAAATAATAAAAAAAAGTTCTATAATAAATAAATAAATAAATAAATAAACAGTTCTATAACGCATGCAACGTTGGGTTATTTGTATTAAAATTATCTAAAATCAAAATTTTATACACAAAGTTTAGATCTATAATATAAAAAAATACATTTGACTTACTCATGGCAAAATAACATGACAGCAACACAATGCTTGCATGATTCACTACGTAAACCAACGATTATCAGGTCTATACAACGCCGCCTTTCGGTCATTACAAACGCGAATACTCGTCTTACATCTCAAAACTTACTGCTATTTTTTTTTTAAATTCTTTTTAATCAGTTTCTTATTGCTATTTTTTTTTAAATTCTTTTCAATCAGTTTCTTATCTTAACTCTTGTAGTGACATAAAACATGTCAGGTAAAAAAACTGCTTTAAATTATAATTTTTGATGAGCAACCATGGTTTGGTTTGGTTTTATTTTGTGTCGGCCGATTATCTACTCGAGGGATATAAGCCCAGGGAGGAGTGCCTTTCGTGGGGGTCTTTATAAGGTAACCTAACCCTTAGTTATGCAAGGCTCGAAGAAAACCACGAAAACTCCGAACGGTTAGGTCGACGGTCGCGATTGGGTTCGAACTCAGCACCTGCCGTTTACCAATTGAGAGGTCAGAACCTCACCTCTCGGCCACTGGTGGGGCACGAGCAGCCATGACTAATGTCAAATAAAAATTACAAATTGAAAGTCTTCTCTACAAACACCACTCCCACGATAACACACTACAACAATCTAATTTTCAACAGTTTTCTTTAGAACCTTATTTTTTCTTTGTAGCACATAAAATTTTATTTGGTGTAACTGACACCCTTTTAAAAATCTTTCTAATCAATAATTCTCAATGACAATTTTTTTTTACAGTCTCTGTTACGGGATGTACAACACTTTTTTTCTGAGCTTCAAATTTATCTTAATTGAACATTGGAAATATTTAAATTTATTACAATTCCTAAATTGTTATTATGCTTAGATTTTTTTATTCACCATTCTCTTATCAATTATAACATGAAAAGAGAAAAAACGAGATCTTAAAATATTTATTTTAAAACAAAATTGCTAAAAAAAATTTTTTTCATTAATTATATAAGTCATATTTTTATCTTGTAAATTTTAAAAAGACATATGCATATAAATTTTGCAAATTTTTGATTAGATTTAGAAAACACGAAGGTCAGGTCTAATATTCAAATTTAATAATATCATAATTAAGTATATTTTAATTTTTGCATTAATACAAAACCAACTAAAATTGTTACATCGAAACGTAACATATATAACTACAGATTTTCTCGAATAAATTTTTTATTTCGCAATAGTAGTAGTCCAATTCATCCATTAACTTTCTCTTTTCATATTCACCCGGAGCCCTCTCTACCAGATATTTAAATAGATAGCCAAGCAAGCGATAAATAGCCAAATACAGTAACCCTACTGCGGGAGCCCTCTCTATATTGAGACGCTAGTATCTTACCGGTAGTCTAAAACGAATCTCTACGCATGACAGCTCATCCTTCTACCGGTTTCCAGAACGTCATATGCAAAACTAAAGATGACGTGGATTGCGATACTATCTATGATCGCGACGCCATCTGGTATTACTTCTATGAATTATTCAATTAAACAGATGGAATTAGACCGGGAAGTACGCGAAGTGTCTAGGCTGCCGGCTGGCAGCCGGCACTGCAGCCACAACACTAAAAATACGGCTGGCTGCGCATGCCTAGTAAGCGTCCATATTCCCCGCCTTTATTAGCCCGCGTCATTTCATTTATTTAACGGCTGACGGCTTCCTCGTGTGGTGGTGTGTGAGCGTGTAGAAAGAATATTCTTTGTAAAGGAGTAAATTTATAATAATATTTTTTTTTAAATTATTTTTTGTTTAATGATCTCTAAGTTAAAGAGATTCCATTCATTTAAGTGATTACGGATTGAAGATTGAGAAAAAGCTGAGAGCTTGAGCCTGCAGGTTACCTGAGAAGTACGTTTGAGAGTTTGATTGTATTGCCGGTGTTTATAAAGAACAGACAGGCAGAATTGGAAACAAATTTCTTTAAACTTATTAATTATAAAATTACACTTTATGGAAAATAACTATTGTATGAAAAGGTAAGTTAAATTTATTCAGTTACTTTAATAAAATTATTTTAAACTATTGAAATGACTTTCGTTTTCAAAAAGGTGATATGACAACTATAGTAAGTTAAATAGAAATAATTAACATATAGAAATAATTAATATATGTACTTTAAGAAATGAGTTAATGAAGATATTTAATTTGAGAAGTATTATAAATTAGTGCAAGGGTGATAAGAAAAAGGTCCTACTATTTCTAACAACTTGTACTATTATATTTACATGCTTTGAATTTTAGGATAATTCCTCATGTATTTTGCTAGATATTTAACCAGGGCACAAAATTTCTACTCGCCAGCTGGCCATTGGTGAGTAAATATTTAAGGTTGGCGAGTAAGTTTCGTCTTTTAAAATGTTGTGCTTCAAATCAAACTATGCACAGCAATACACGGAAGTATTTCAAAATGAAGCAATGGTATTTATTTTCCAAAAGAAGTAAAAATGCCCCATCGCCTATTTCTTCGTCTTTTCTACGGAGGTATGAAATTCACCTGTCTGTATGTTCAATACGTAATGCAAAAGATAATCATATCAAAGAAGACATATTAGGATTAATAGAAGCCAAATTCTACTTCATCCAGTTATTTCACAGCCATAACTGATTTTCTAGATAAGATTATAGGTCCAAATGCATATAGAAACAGGTGTTATATTGTAGGCTTGGGTACAGATGGTGCTCCAGATGTGGTTGGATACGAATTAAGTTTAGCTATGAAAATGAAATCTATTTGTCCTAAATTGATAAACATTCACTGCCTTGCACAACATTTGCAGTTAGCTGTTTTGGATGCATGTGGTGAAATTGAATATCTTAAAATATTTGATACAATTGTTAGAAGTATTTTTCAATTTTACCATGCCTCTTCTAAAAGACTTCATATGTTAAAACAAAGAGCAGAATTTCTAGGAGAAGAAATTCTTAAACTGAGTGATATTTACACTATTAGATAGTTATCCAGCAAAGAAAGTGCAGTAAAAGCTCTATTTCAATCTTGTAAAATCCATCTTGAACAAGTGGCCCATGGAAAAGACAATGACATTTCTAAAGCTAAGGATTTGCTGAAAAGTTTAAAGGATTATAAATTTCTTAAAGTTCTGTACTTCCTCTTGGATTTCTATCGAAAGCTGAACCTTTTAAGTGTGGTATTACAAAATAAGAAACTTCTCATTTCATCTTTGAAAATAAAAATTGAACATTGCATCTTAGTTCTAACAGATCTCGAATCTAGTGTTGGACCAAGCAAACAAGAATTTTTAGACCAACTATACATTTCAGGAATAATCAAGGATGTGCAGCTAACAAATATAGAATATGGGGAGGAAGAGTTTCAGACTTTAAGACGGACAGAGAGACATTAATTAAACATACAAAGATATACATTACAGAAAGACTGCAATCTACAAATCAGATGTGTTAGCATGTCAGCATATTTTTGAAGTTGGCTTCCCAAAGAAAAAGTTTTTGAATTTGGGATAGAAGAAATAAAGAAGCTCTTTATATATTTAAAACCAAATCTCTTTAATGAAAAAAAGATATTGTATTGGCAGAGTGGGCAGAATTTAAATTTATGTTTCCATCACTGACACTAAAAGAGATACTGGAGAAAATACACTGAAAAATATTCAGCAAGATTCTCCAATTTGTTCCAGATCCTAACATTTTTGTACTGCTTTACCAGTAAGCACAGCTTCATGTGAGAAAGGGTTCAGCTGTCACAGCAGACTCAAGCAGTGGCGTAGCTAAGGGGGGGGGGGGGCAAGGGGGGCGTTCGCCCCGGGCGCCGAGGCCTAGGGGCGCCAAATTGAGAGAAATTGTTATATATCTATATTGCGGTGGGGGCGCAAAATTTCCTGATGGCCCCGGGCGCCAAAAAACATAGCTACGCCACTGGATTCAAGACACCATACAGGAACACTCTGAAGACTGAGACAATGAATGATTTGCTCAGAATTCTGTTAATGGATCCACCCTTACGGAGTTTGAGCCTACAGCTGCAATTGATAAGTGGTATTTCAATGTAGAAAGACCAAGGCCGTAGCCAGAGGAGGGCCAGGTCGGGCGAAGCCCGACCAGGAAAAAGTTTTGCCCGACCTAGCGCAAAATTCTACATTAAATTTCTAAATTAAAAAATAAATAAATAAAATAAAATAAGGGCAAAACGTTAAATTTATATTTTTCCACTTTTTAGTCAACCTAGAATGAAATTCAACATTCTGATTCGACATCACTCAGTATCTCCTTTTAAAATTTGTTATTTAATACAACAATGAAATTCACATTTTTCTTCCTTCATTCCATATTTCCCTTTCTACCCCTAAATTTAGATTTTAGACTGGAAATAGAAAAATATTTATCAATAAAGCTTTTCATTCTCTCTCTCTCTTTTTAACAGATCTCAGCCATAAATTAAGGCGATCTGCATTCCTCGCTTTTTCGCTTTGTAGAAATTGCCCCACACAGCTCCAAATGAGAAAAATCTGGATTAGCTTATATTCCTAAAAAGTGTTTTCTTTGTACAATTGTCACGATACGAAATTTATCATTATAAAGCCGGACAGAGCTGTAAAGGCTTACCTACGGCTACCCATTCTCCCTGGAAAAGAACTAGAGCTTCGGAGATGCTATCGAGTTTAACCCAATGTTCGAAAAACGTGGGGGTCTGTTGAAAATAGTTTTCGCCCTTTTGAGACCTGCACCAGACGTAACGGTAAGAAGAAGGGTCGGTGACCAGGCCCGATGCCTGGCGTTTTGTCATTCTCTCTCTCAATATGGTTACAATTATAGGAAATAAGACATGCGATGTGGAAGCCCCACAACCCATTATCTCACTTAACAGTCAACCCGAGACTATAATGTATCCGCATACTTCAAGCTCGCAATCTATTGCATCAGGCTCAGATCTGCAACCAAATGATAATCAGAATCACACTAAATCTTGGGCAGATAGAGTAGAAGAAGCATATGCTGAAAGATTCTTTGTTGTCAAAAGATTAGAGGGCAGTTTTGATAGGGTATCTCCTTTTTTGATACACAAATCTATCCAGGGACTCATTGGGGAGCCAAAAACCATAAAAAAAATAAAATCTGGCGATCTTCTTATAGAAGTAAACAATAGCACTCAGGCTACAAATCTAAAGAAATGCACACATTTTGCTAATATACCTATTTCCATTAGTCCACATAGAACCCTCAATACATGTAGAGGGGTGATTTCTGAAACAGACCTCTTACATGTTACAGATGATGAAATATTTGAAAATTTAAAAGAACAAAATGTAATTCAAGCAAGACGAATAAAAATCTACCGGCGAGACGATCAAATACCAGCCAATCAAATTCAGATACCTACTAAACACATAATCCTCACTTTTAACTCACCCAACCTTCCCAAACATATAAAAGCTGGGTATCTCTCATGCTCTGTCAGACCTTATAGCCCACTGCGTTGCTTTAAATGCCAGCGCTTTGGGCATTCAAAAACAAATTGCCGAGGTAAACTCACTTGTGGTCGGTGCGGTGTTGCTGACCATGAAAGTACTGATTGTAATGCTACCCCTCACCAGGGTTCGCCGAAGTGGGCCCAGCCCGAAAAAACCCGCCCGGGTTTTTTCGGGCGGGCCCACTTGAAAAAAACCCACCAAAAAACCCATTTGTGGGTTTTTTCAAATTTTCTTGTGTTTCACAACTGTTTCATTATTTAATCTAAGATATGAGAAAAAGATAAATGCCAATTTAAATATATTTCAAACCAACCATATTTAAAAGAATTTCGAAGTACTATTGATAAAATGATCATAAAATAAATTAGTTTGTAAATAAAGAAGATTTTCATGCCTATATATTTTAAAATGCTTCCAAGTGCTTTAAATCTTAATATATACCTAAAGATAATGCTTGAAATGTGATACCCATCATGATTGCTTGTATTGTTATAGCTTTTAAGATTAATCGCAACATATATTATCCTGCTTCAATGTTCAATGAAAGTTTATACAGTAATTTTCAACACAAAAATGGTGACAGATTATAACGAAAAAAAGAGCGAAAAAATTTTGGTATAGTACTTTAATAATAATTTCATTGTTAAAATTATTACTAATAATTAATTTTTGTAAAAAGAAAATTATAATGTTTATTATTGTCATTGATTTATAAATTTTTTGTAATAAATTAGTTATTTTAAATTGTATTTAGTAGTAAGTACCTTGTTTTCAAACATTCGGAACCATATTAACTTAAATAACCCTGATAATATCCAAAAAACCCTGATAAAATATAATCTAAAATGTATCCAGATACTTTAAATGACTGCTTACAGATGGCATACAAAACTAAACTAGTAAAACTGTATTGCCATTTACGATCTAACTTTATAAATATGACTGACATTGACTTTTAGAATAATCCAATTTAATACTTTTGAAATATAATGTTGCTTAAATTGTAATATATATATATATATATATATGAATTCTATTTTTTTCTTCACAAAAATAAAAATATTTACATAAATGTTGCTGCTTTAAATTGATTTCTATTGATGTAAATGAAAGGAATTGCATAAATTTGTCTGTTTAACTTAAGATTTATATAAAGAAATTCAGTTGCACTCGGTTTAATATATTATTCTTCCAGTAATCTAGTTCCATGAGATACAAAATAATATTTTTACATCTATGTATATTTTTTCTTTTTATGTGTTTTTTTTTATTGTTTATCTATACTTAATGCAAAATTATACCTTTGTTTCACTGATAAATGAAAAACTTAGGTACTATGCACATGAAAATTAGAAATTTGGAGAGTTCTCTAAAAATTTTCAATAAAACCCGAAAAAACCCGGGTTTTTTCAAAAAAGCCCGAAAAAACCCGGGTTTTAGACTACTGGGCCCAGTGGGTTGGGCTTTTTCAAAAAAACCCGGGTTTTTTCAAACCCTGCCCCTCACTGTGTAAACTGTAAAAAAGATCACCCATCCTACTCAAAATCCTGTGATAAGTGGAAAATGGAAAAAGAAATACAAACAATACGTACTAAAGACAATTTACCATATCCGGAAGCAAGGAAAATAGTTGAATCCAGGACACCTAAAGTTGGTTTATCATATGCTAATGCTGTATCCAAAGTACCTCAAAAAATGTATAAGACTATTGCAACACAGACTGAGCCTCTCGCACAAACAACTCGTCAATATCAACCAAAAGAAAATATAAATTCAACTAAATCACATCTGATATCCAAATCAACACAATCCACTTCTGCCAATTCATCACAAACTGCCTCTCTAAGATCAGTACATTCTAATACTTCCAAAATACCATCTCATAACAGGAACACACAAACTAAAACTAAAACTTCTTTAAAGCAAAATATTTCAAAAACTAAATCTACTATATCTGAAATACCCCCACCAAAAAAGAACAAAATCTCAAAAAGTCAGACAAATTCACAGGAAAAAAACAAAACAAAACAAAAAAAATCAAAGTATGGAGGATGACGATGCTATGGACCTTCATCCCGAACCGGATGAAATATTGGACGACGGAGACAGTAGTATGTCTACTGTCTCTGATCAAAATGACATAGATAATCATACCTAACTCTCCTAATTATGAATAACATCATATCATGGAACTGCCGTGGCTATCGACGAAATCCGTGACATTCTCTCTGACCATCAACCACTCTGCTTAGCTCTACAGGAAACTCGCCTAAAACCAAACGGCAAAGCGAAATTACGCAATTATGCTGCGTACAGGAAAGACTTCACTGGTAGTGAGAGGGCCACCGGAGGAGTGGCCCTCTTCATCTCTCGCAATTTACCCCATTCCTATATCAGTTTAAATACTAATTTACAAGCAGTTGCAACCCGTGTACATATTAACAGGCTAATAACTATTTGTACAATATACCTACCACCAAATCAGTCTATACAATCAGCACATCTAGATAATCTCATTCTCCAACTCCCGACTCCATTCATCATCGTTGGAGATTTTAACGCTCATAGCCAACTCTGGGGTAATTCTGACAATAATGCACGTGGTGATGTTATAGAAAACCTTATTTCTGACAATGGCTTATGCCTGCTCAACAATGATGATCATACATATTTTCATGAACCAACTCGCACTTTTCATGCTATAGATCTCGCTATTTGCTCCCCTTCTATCTATCCATATTGGAACTTCTGGGTCTCTAATGATTTGCACGGCAGTGACCATTTTCCTACCTTTATCACACAGACCACTTCTAACAGAGATTCTAAAAATTATTTTAAACGTTATATTTATGACAGAGCCAATTGGCCAACTTTCACTATTGAAGCTAACATTACTAATGACATGCTTTACTGTGATATTGACGATGCACTTGATAATATCACCCAGTGTATTCTCAATGCTGCAGATAATAGCATTCCTATCTCCACTGCTTCTCCTAGGCACAAGAAGCCATGGTGGAACAGTCAATGTCAAACTGCTAAGAAAAATCAACAGAAGGCTTGGAACATCTTCCGGAGGTACCCCAGTAATATGAACTATATCGCCTTCAAAAAAGCAAAGGCAGAAGCTAGAAGAGTGCGTCGCAAAAGCCAGCGTGACTCCTGGAAGCAATATGTATCAAACATCAGTTCTAATACTTCAAGCAAAGTTCTCTGGAAAAAAGTAAAAAACTGTATGGGTCTGTACTCTGAAAATCATATCTCAATCTTAAATCACAATGGCCAAACTTTAGCTTCACCCAAAAATATTGCAGAAACAATAGCAAATACACTTGCATCTAATTCTAGCTCTGACTCATACCACGAATCTTTTTTATCATATAAACGACAAATGGAAACTATCCGCATTAATTTTAATTCGCGCCAGTCTCATGCATATAATATACCTTTTACTATTGCAGAACTAGAAAAATGTCTTCAAAGCAGCCGTTTATCTGCTCCTGGTCTCGATGGGATTACATACACTATGCTTAAACATCTCTCCACAGTTTCATTCAATAAATTACTTGCTTTCTATAATAGAATTTGGATCAAACATGTTTTTCCTCAGGCCTGGTATGAAGCTATCATCATTCCTTTCCCTAAACCGGGAAACGATCCCACTGACCCTAATAATTAGAGACCTATTGCACTCTCTAGCAGCCTTTGCAAACTTTTAGAGAAAATGGTCAACCTTCGCCTTGTGCATGTTTTAGAATCGAATAATTGCCTAGCCTCTTTTCAAAGTGGTTTACGACGTGGTAGGTCAACTATTGATAATCTCATGCATCTTGAAAATTACATACGGACTGCTTTTCTTAAACGCAACCATTTGGTGTCAGTATTTTTTGACATGGCGAAAGCCTTTGACACAACCTGGCGTTATGGGATACTTAATGACCTGTTTAACCTTAACATTCGAAGGAACCTCCCCATTTTTATTAAAAATTTCCTCGCCATTCGTCTTTTTCAAGTTCGAATTGGAGGAGTTTTATCAAGCGTCCATGTACAAGAAGAGGGTGTGCCTCAGGGTAGTGTCCTGAGTGTCACCCTCTTTGCTATCAAAACAAATAACATCCTTGGCCAGCTACCCCCTTCTGTCAAAGGAGACCTGTATGTTGATGACTTTCGAATTATGTGTATGGGACAGGATATGCGCTTTATTGAGAGACAATTGCAAATTGCAATCACCCGTATTCTTAATTGGACTAACAAAAATGGTTTTACTATTTCTCATGACAAAACCTCTTTTGTGCATTTCTGTAGACGAAGGGATCTGCATTCAGATCCTGATATTTTTATCGGTTCAACCCACATACCTGTTGTGGATAGTGTTCGTTACCTCGGCCTCTATTTTGACAAAAAACTAACTTTTTTACCGCACATCTTACATTTACGGACAAAATGTGAAGAGTCACTAAATCTATTAAAAGTTTTATCAAACACTTCATGGGGTGCTGACCGTACTTCTCTTCTTAAAATTTATCGCTCTGTGATCCGTTCTAAAATTGACTATGCCTGCCAGGTCTACGGTTCAGCCCGTATTTCTGTACTCAAAAAACTCGACACTGTGCACCATAGTGCACTCCGTGTGTGCTTTGGTGCTTTTCGTACTTCTCCAGTCCTAAACCTTTATGTTGATTGCAATGAACCCTCATTGAACTATATTCGTGAAAAGAGTTCATTGGAATTGTATTATCGTATCCTGTCACATCCTGATCATCCCCTTCATGCTTTTATTTTAAATACTGACAATGATACCCATTATCAACATCGCCCATCTTGTATTCCATCTTTTGGTCTCAGAGTAAGGAACATTATTGACAATGGCCCCTTGAGTAACATCGAGGTGAGACCATGCCAATTACACATGTTTCCTCCCTGGAAACCTCCTTCTATTACCACTCTGCATCCCTTTAAAGGGTATGATAAAAAGAACTTGGCTCCTGCTACTTTTCAACAGCTGTTTGCTTCACACCGCTCAAATTTTAATAACTATACCAACATCTACACAGATGGCTCCAAGAATGGAAACACTATTGGTTGTGGGGTTTTCTGCGAAAACACATCATTAAGTTATCGTCTTCACTCCTCTATTTCCGTTTTTTCAGCTGAACTGATTGCAATAGAAAGAGCCATGTTCCACATCTCTAATCATCATAGTTCATCATTCATCATTTACACAGACTCAAATAGCTCTATTGATGCAATTAAATCATTAAAAAAACATCCCTATGTCATGTCCATCTTAGATCTTTATAATAAATTGACAAGACGTGGGTACAATATTTTATTTTGCTGGGTACCTGGACACATGGGTATTCCTGGCAACGATAAAGCCGATGAGGCAGCCAAACATGCTCTTCTTCCATTACAAGTACAAATTCCATTCTCAGACATAAAACTACTCATTAACTATTTTATTCATGATAAATGACAAAAAAGTTGGGATATAGAACACAATAGTAAATTACATCACGTTAAACCAACTATCAAGACCTGGTTATCGACATATCCTAGAAAGTCTGATGTTATATTGACTCGTCTGAGAGTTGGACACTCGAGGATCACACATAAACATCTATTACTTAGGGAGGATGCACCCATGTGTCCACATTGTCATTATGATCAACTTACCATATACCATCTCTTAACTGACTGTCCGGGCCTCCGGCACCTTTATAGAACTTATTTTAATTCATCGTCACCACTTTTGACAAACCTCATTGGGGAAACACCTAATGGGGCACTCTTTACCTTTCTTAAACATGCTGGATTTTACTTTGAAATGTAATTTTTTAATTTCTACGACTTTGAACCCTTGAACAACACCTGAATGGAACTCCATTCAGAGTGCACTTTCTATTTGCCTACTTTTACTCCCATATCTAATGATTTCGCAATTTAAATTCTACTTTTATATATTTGCTTGACTATATCTTGATGGGGAACCCCCATCCAGATATTTTGGTGCTTCTCTTTTTTATTCTTGCTTTTTTGTCCTTGGTTTGGCGCAGCATGTCCCACAAGGGATTTTGCGCCATTAAAACTTATACAACCAACCAACCATTATAAAGCCGACTGAAACCAAAGGATTCTGAAATTACTGTGAACCAGTTTACAATATTGTTTTCTTAACTTGAATTTGTATACTTGACAGTTAGTTGCTGTTACATGTAAATTCTAACCGATTACAATAAACAACAAATGTCACGCGTTAGGATTTTTCTCTCTCTTTTGTTATGTTTACTTGTTTGTTTTGGGAAGAGGGTTCTTTTAAAAAGAAGCTGGGTACTATTGGATCAATCGGGATAACAGCCTAGCTGCTCATAGTCCCAAAGCAACTCCCCCTCCTACCTACCTACTACTGACTTTCTAATATACATATCTTAGGTCATTGCTACCTACATACCAAGTGGAAGCTGGGTACACGTGTGTTTTGCCCAACTTCAACTGAATTCGAGAAATTCCTTTTTCTGCGGTTTATTGACAACAGAAATTGAAAAGATTACAATAGTTCAGGAGATAACAATCTAAAAACTACTTGATTGAAAGGCTCCCTATCCTGCAGTTAAACTGAGTTAAAACAGTTTTCCTTCCTTGACACTGGAAGAGTCATACATAAAACCAGGGGCGTGCGAAGAGGTCCCACCCCTGAACTTTTTCTTGTGACAGGCTAAAAATGACGTTGGTAGTGTGAATTTGGCGCCCTCTAAATTTCTGCGCCCGTCCCCTTCTCCCCCTTTCGCACAGCGCTACATAAAACACACCAACACACCCCCTGCGAACATAAAATACGCCGACAAGTGACCGCAAGTAGTGGTCATGTCTGCCCGCACCTTTATTATCTGTTATCTGTAATTGCGTTCTTTCCTCTGAAATATTCTTTAAGTGTTTAAGGGCATTATTTTTCTAAATAAAGAGATACTGTGAAATGTTTTTTAAAGGTTATTTTTTAACAATTTTACAATGGGACTATCTGAATCTAATTTGACATCCCTGTGAGTGTGCGGAGGGCGGCCCTTTGACAGAGCCGAGTCGCCACCGGAAATTTTAAGTACTGGACAGCGATTTTGAGGAGTAAATAGCTACTCATGAACCCAATAGCAACTCATTGTGCACTATGCATTATATGCATAACTAGCAGCCTTCGCCCGCTACGCTGGTCAGTTTTTTTTTTTTTTTTTTTTTTTTTTTTTTTTAAGAAACTTTGAATCAAACGAAATTTTTATATCATAGTAATTTTTAGTTTTATATCGTACTTTAGACTGTCTGTCATCGGTGAAAAATCAGTCATCTAAACGGAAAGTTTAATATTAGTCACCAATGAATGACGTAGCGCTCAACATGTTAACAATTTTAATCACATAAAAATTCATTCAGCGGAACTTTTAAAATAAAGCCAAACTTTTGTAATTGGGTTCATCTGATAAAAAACATTCCCTAAACATTCAATTAAACAACGTAGAATGCTATATTCCATTTGTTACAAAATTTCTGAAAAATTATCCAACTAACAATGTAAAATCCATAAAATCTATCTTGTAGAACTTAAGTTATAAGCGGCCCCGATGAAATTTCACTTTGCGTTTTACATATATTGAGATAATTTAATATAGCTTTCATATAATAATCATGTTAACCTGATTATAGAACTCTCTTTCAAAATTATAGGTTCAATAGATATTTTTGTGCTGTGATTAATACGAAATCCAGACTTTCTTTTATATATAGTGTTCTCTGATGTGTTTCTATATATATATAAGAAATCCAGACTTTCTTTTATATATATAGATAAGATGAAAATTTTCAGGTTTTTGCGCCGAAGACACCGCCAAATCAGGAAAATGTGAAGTATCTCGCGAACTACTGAACTTAAAAGAATTTGCTAATTACCATTCGATTCAGCATGAAAAAATAAAATAAATTATGTTATGAGTTGAAAAATTACTACAAAAGCCGATTTTTAAGGAATTTTTTAAAAGTTCATTCCTATTTTTAACCCTCTTAGGGGTGGAATTTTCGAAAATCCCTTCTTAGCGGCACTCGATGTTATCAGAAATATTTTTACCCCAATTTTCAAGATTATAGGTTCGGCAGATATTTTTGTGCTGTGATTAATACGAAATCCAGACTTTCTTTTATATATATAGATAAGGATTGAAAATTACAGGTTTTTGCCCCGAAGACACCGCCAAATCAGGAAAATGTAAAGTATCTCGCGAACTGTTGAACTTAAATGAATTTGCTTGGTATTATTTGATTCAGCATGAAAAAATACACTAAAATATGTTATCAGTTGAAAAATAACTACAAAAGCCGATTTTTAAGGAATTTTTTAAAAGTTCGTTCCTATTTTTAACCCCCTTAGGGGTGGAATTTTCGAAAATCCCTTCTTAGCGGCACTCGATGTTATCAGAAATATTTTTACCCCAATTTTCAAGATTATAGGTTCGGCAGATATTTTTGTGCTGTGATTAATACGAAATCCAGACTTTCTTTTATATATATAGATAGGGATTGAAAATTACAGGTTTTTGCGCCGAAGACACCGCCGAATCAGGAAAATGTGAAGTATCTGGCGAACTACTGAACTTAAAACAATTTGCTTGGTACCATTCGATTCAGCATGAAAAAATACACTAAAATATATTATGAGTTGAAAAATTACTACAAAAGTCGATTTTTAAGGAATTTTTTAAAAGTTCGTCCCTTTTTTTAACCCCCTTAGGGGTGGAATTTTCGAAAATCCCTTCTTAGCGTTGGTACCATACTGCCTTTTCACTATCCGTTTTTTGCCGACGCCAGTCGGTGAAATGACATCGAAGTATGGGGCAACCAAACTCGTTTGGATGCCACATGCGCCCCTTCTTTTGGAGGTTATATTTAACCTCGTACTTCCAGCTCTGGAATAATCTCGGATTTCCACCAGAGACTCTAAATTATACTTTTTGACCGTGCTTTGCTTCGAAATTCATCCTTTTCTGTTCATTTCTAATATTTAATTGGAGGTTACGCGCAATGGACCCACATTGTGTTGGCACTCCGTAAGCACCGCGATGTCATATCCTTCTTAGCGTTACTCGATGTTATCAGAAATATTCTTACCTCAATTTTTAAGATTATAGGATCGGCAGATTTGTTTTGTGCTGTGATTAATACGAAATCCAGACTTTCTTTTATATATATAGATAAGGATTGAAAATTTCAGGTTTTTGCGACGAAGTCACCGCCAAATCAGGAAAATGTGAAGTATCTCGCGAACTAATGAACTTAAAAGAATTTGCTTGGTACCATTCGATTCAGCATGAAAAAATACACTAAAATATGTTATGAGTTGAAAAATTACTACAAAAGCCGATTTTTAAGGAATTTTTTTAAAGTTCGTTCCTTTTTTTAACCCTCGTAGGGGTGGAATTTTCGAAAATCCCTTCTTAGCAGCACTCGATGTTATCAGAAATATTTTTACCCCAATTTTCAAGATTATAGGTTCGGCAGATTTTTTTGTTCTGTGATTAATACGAAATCCAGACTTTCTTTTATATATATAGATAAGAATTGAAAATTTCAGGTTTTTGCGCCGAAGACACCGCCAAATCTGGAAAATGTGATATATCTCGCGAACTACTGAACTTAAAAGAAATTGCTTGGTACCATTCGATTCAGCATGAAAAAATACTCTAAAGTATGTTATGAGTTGAAAAATTACTACAAAAGCCGATTTTTAAGGAATTTTTTAAAAGTTCGTTCCTTTTTTTAACCCTCGTAGGGGTGGAATTTTCGAAAATCCCTTCTTAGCAGCACTCGATGTTATCAGAAATATTTTTACCGCAATTTTCAAGATTTTAGGTTCGGCAGATTTTTTGTGCTGTGATTAATACGAAATCCAGACTTTCTTTTATATATATAGATTAATTAGTATAAGTAAAAAATATTTCTGATTAATTTTAAATATGACGTCATTATTTATCTCGCTCCATTAGCTATATGATATTCATACCCCTTGTATTTTTAACGACTGCTATAAAGTACCTGTTTTATTTCAACTATGACGTCACATTTTCATGAGTGAACTATTTTATTAAAAATATAATTCTTTTTCATTCTTTTTACTTTTAATTTATGTCACCATATTTTACACAAAAATTCCCATTAACTAAACAAATATCCTTGATAAATGTATTATAAAAAATACACCTTTTATTTTTATTTCAACCATGAAGTCATATTTATTTTCTTTTAAATTATTTTATTATAGTTTTTCGCGTGGAAGTTTTCTATTAAAAATTCATTGCCGCTGAAAAATTAATATTCCAATTTTTTATTTTCTTGGCAACAGGAAAGGAAAATGGTTAAATTTTATCTGAAAAATGCCTATTGATTTTGTATGAAAAATAATTAAATTTTGAATTATTAAGGAAAATATTTGAATAAAATAAATAAAAATTACCCTATTATTTAATCCGGACTTCTAACTTTACGTCTGCAAAATTTGAAAGCAATCGGTTCAGTAGTTACGGCGTGAAAGCGGAACAAACAAACAAACAAACAAACTCACTTTCCGATTTATAATATTAGTAAGGATTAAACCATTTTGGATTTTAGTTGCTTTTCAGTCTTTCGTAATAGGGTAAAAATAATAATAATAATAATAAAAATAAAGGCTGTTCTTTTTTTTTTAAAGTTATGTATTTGGAGAGCATGGGTGCACGCAAACAGATTCAGCTCTAACTACAAGTTATATTTGAAAATAGGGACATAATTGAACATATGTATTATAAATCTCTTCGAGATGAGCGACTGGTGTACGTGCCACTTAAAATTCTCAGAATCTTTCCTTTTTCTCACCAGTTTTTTCTTTTTTCTTTTCTTTTCTTTTTTTTTTTTTTTTTTTTTTTTTTTTTTTTTTTTTTGTAAAGTTTACATTTTTTTTAATTGGAGCATTTTCGCGATTCAAGAACAGAAATTTTTCTGTTTTGAAAAATAGGTGATTAAAGATTGAAAATTAAGCAAAGTGATCTCGTTGCAAAGGCGTTAACTGTATTTTTAAAAAAAATCGTTGCTGAATGACTAATAAGAATTTGTAAAAAATTATTCAACTTAGGGTTAGTTATAGCATTCTAAAAAAATGTGAATGAATATTACAATAAATGTTCAAAATGATAAGAAGCCTAAATAATATCAGATATTGCTATTCTGTAAACATGGTTTTTTTAATCTCATCCTTATCTTTTTATAAGAAAGTTAAGTCAGTACTGAGAATAAAAATTATTGTATATTTAAACTTCATTTGGCATTTCATAAAACTAAATTCAGCATAGTAATAACCTTTTCTTCTCCCAGTGTAGCTAACACAAAACCCTTGTTCAGTGTTTAAACTTGGCATTATGTTAAAGAAACTTGTGTAAAAAGTAGCTCGCAAATTTGCAAAGCCGCTATGATCCGTGACGCATTTTTCCAGATGGGCTTATAATTAACTCTTAAATATACAAGAGTCCTAATGAGTGACCCACTCAATGTAAACTAGTCGCGAACTCCATACTATTTACGAAAGGTTTGCATGCTAAAGGAATTTTTTTTTTAAAGTTGACTTTTTAATACCAAAAACTTCTTTACGTAGGGGCCGCTATATCCGTTTAGAAAATGCTTTGCATGAAACAAGGCAAACAATACTTTAAAAAAAAAAAAAAAAAAAAAAAAATCCTAATACTAAAATGGATATTTTTTTTTCTTATGCGTATGAATCCTGATTTATGCCATTAATCATAATTAAATAAGTATATTTTCAAAAGTATGAACTTTATGGCTTTTATATATTGCGACTAGGTAGTGCATTACACAAATATATTGTTAAAAGTTATTATCTACGCTTTGAAAGCTGTTGGTATGCAGAATACATCGCCACTCATTATTTATGTCCAAACCACCCCTGTCTTTAAGGATTAATATCTCGGCTAATTATCGACGAATTTTTTCAAAAATCTTTTTCAACAATGCTTTTATACTCCTGCTAAGATAAGTACCACCAATGTTCCTCAATATCTTTGCTCAATGATCCCAAATCTAAAATTGTGTGTAACAGAAAAATGTGCTTATCTCAAAAACTGCTATCTAGAATAATCGCTACAGTTTTCCTGCAAGGTTTAAAGTAACATCTATAACCACTAATTTTTTCATAATTTTAGTTTCAGTAAATTCAGAATTCTCGGAGGGGAGGGGGGTACACATTTTTCCTCTGTATTTTCGATTATAACTCTGAAAGTATAGTACCTAAAATTAAAAGAAATATATTTTTGAGTTCATCGTAACGAAAGTTTTCACAAGATATCTCACACGATATACAAAGAAAAGATTTTTTTTTTCTTCAAGTAACTTAATTAACACACCTCCCCCCCCCCTCTTAACCTCTTCGCTACTGGCGATTATTACAGTATTTTTAATTATTACTGAATTATTACTTCTCTCGTTTGACTTCAGAGCGAGATTTTTGTTTTATTTTCATTAGCTCGAATCTTAGAATTCGAAACATATTATTCTAATATCGAAATTTCATTTATATTTGAGTATCATTAATAAAATGGGACAAAACTGATGTACCCATTTGGGTACTCAGGGACTGAAGAGGTTAAATATAATTGTAAATGTTGAATAATCTGTAAATATGTGGGTCAATAGTTTTTATTACTTTCCCCAATTTGGGCTTTCCGCGTATTATAGTTTATGAGTAAAATGGCTGTAACAGACAGACACGGGAGTGATCTTACGATTCCGATTTCACTTTATAAGTACGGAATCCTAAAAAAAAAAAAAAAATGAAGAAATAATCTGCCACCCCTAGAAAAATTTTTGTCCTACCTGACAATATGGTCTAGCTACGGGCCTGAGAAAGACAGAGCTACACAAACCTGAAGTGTTAATATTACAGCAACTTATCATTGGTGTGTATTTCTGTAACCACTGAAACCTTATGGCAAGCTTATTTTGAGTTATTGTTATTATTTTTTTCTTTTTTGCAGTAAATATGTTCCGTTTTATGAATTTCTGCATTTTTTTTTTTTTTTTTTTTTTTTTTTTTTTTTTTTTTTTTTTTTTGGTCAATAGAAAGTTTTTTATACTACATTTGTTAATGTTTAAAAAATATCTCATATTCTTCATAAATGTAAAATATTCTGGATTTAACTACCAGCTCCTTCTAACAATCGTTAATTTGAATTAAATTTGTCATAATTGTTTCATTTTCTGCGCATATTTGGGGGCTGACGTTGTTGTCTGAATAAATGTAAAATTGGCGAGAAAAGATTTTAGTCTGGCGAGTACCTTTTAAGCTGAAATTTCATGCCCTGTATTTAACAAATGTCTAAATTTGCAAGTGACCGGTCACCTTTGGCCATACAACCGATGGTGGAGAAATTAAAGGTCGGACATAGATAACATATTGCACTTTGTATAGGTGAGGTTAGGGAGAGATGAGACAAGCTTTACAAAAATATTTTTTGTTAATTACGTTTTGCTAGCACAAAATGGAAAATTTCAAAATAACATCTTTTAACATACTTAAAAATTGTCAATTTTATTATAATATTTATAATTTTAGATTAATAAACTAATTAAATAAACAAGAAAAGTGCACCATCCCTCCCTCATGTGAAGGAGCAGTGAGATATGTTTTTGAAATGAAAATTCATATTTAATTTTTAGAAATATTTGTAAAAAATGGCAAATATAGTGTGATATTTACATTAAAAAGGTTTATTATAAATCACAACGTTTATTTTATTATCTATACTAATAAAATCCGTGCGCCTCTGTCTGTCTGTCTGCTTGAAGCCGATTACAGTTCGCAACGCGGGCGAGTTGGAAGTCGCGAGAGGTGCCTTTCGATTCGAAAAATTCCGGGAAAGTCATTTCGGGCATTTTCGAGACCGTGGGACCAAAATTAAAAAAGTTATGAATTAAAAACCGGTCGGGAATCGGAACGGAAAAGTCTTATTTCCCAAACAGGTCTCAAACGGAGCTCTGAGGCAGAACACTGAGCTACCTTGCGGTGAAGAACAGGAACTTTTCCCCTTTGGCTAAAAGAAGAAGCAGCCGAAAACCTATTTTTCTCCCGTCAATTTGTCAAAGAATGTATAAGAGAAAAAGAAGTAATTGGTAAAAAATATTAAACACTGTTTAATTAATATAATAAGTACAACTATTTAAGCACAGCAAGATATGTTCACTAAGAGGTAATAGTGTTGCTAATTAATATTTTGAGGATCTCAGATGTAACTGGCTATTCATATATTTATTCTGTATGTGAGTATTAATCGTTGTAGCTCATTTTCATACTTTTTCTTTTTGGTAGCATACACGAATATTGTGTAACCTAAGATTTACGCGATTAATACTAATTTCTGTTAGTACAAACGGAAAACGAGCTGCCAAAATTATTTGTTAGTTATGTTCTTTGTGATATTAATGAAATTACTTATTTTTTTTTTAATAGCAGTCTTTTGCAGTTTTTAATAAACAAACTTTTTTGCGCGTTTTTTCTTAAACCATCATGCAGACAGTTTTTAAAGTAGAAAAAAACTGATTACATATTCTGAATCTGCGTAAAAGTCTGCTTCTGATGATCCAAAAAATACGAGAAAATGTATTATGGACGCGCAGCGCCAATCGTGCAAAACCAAATATTTTTAACGGGACAATGGCGACCATGGCGCGTAGCGCCGGTGGGCCGGCTTCGCACGATGGGCCCGTACCGCCCACTGTGCGAAATCACATATTTTAACGGGATAATGGGCGCATAACAACCATAGCTCTTTAATTTACTTTTTTTGTGCTGAGGATTCGAACACCAAGACTTGCTTATTAAATGAATTTTTTGTTTATTATATATTGCTTAATATCGAAGTTCGTTTGGAAAAAGTGGCCCCGCTAGCGGGCGTAGCTCGCTAGTACTTTATAAAATCCTAATCAAGTGAAAAATATGCTTGTGCCAACTAGCGCTATCAATTAGTTTTGGTGGATAATTTTGAAATTATGTCTTGCTCATCAGTCATGGAATAGTAAGTTTCTTGCGAGAAGATGAAAAATTTTTCATCTTTCAGTACAAATAGTGTATTTTCATGTAAAAATAAAAGTTTACAATTTGATTTCAATAATTATTGTGTATTTCATGTAGTATATTTCAAAACAATTATTTTTTATTTAAAGAACCAAAGAAATTGGTATTATAAAAATAAATGTAAATATTTAATACTAAATGTTGGTTTTGCAAAAAAATGCATCTGTAAGAAATTCAAAATTTTCAGTGCTTTAATTTTTCTATTTTCGAACTTGCAAAATACTAAGTTTTATTTGTTACTCTATATAATTTCAAAACAAAAATAGTCTTACAAATCTTAAATACCAAAAAATTGTATGTTATTAATCATAGTTATTTGGGCAGAGATATCATTTAGGAAGGATGGGACATGCCCCATCCCTCCCTGAATCATAATGTCCCATCCCTTTCTTAGAGCAACATAAAAATAAATTGGTTTTCACAAGCATGGGTTTTTAGATTTTACTTACTGTTTATTTATAAAAGGCATGTTGTTGAGTTTACAAAATATTAAAAACAATTAAATTTGCAACAAAGACTGATATTGAAAATGTACATTAAAAATCGGAGTAATTATTACTTTTGATAATATAAAATAGCCTTTTTAACTTAAAAACTCATAGTTGCTTGCAACTAAAAAGATTTATAGCAACAAGTATAAAGCAATGGTTATTCCATCTGATGGAAAAGTCATAAATTAAAAATAAAGTTTATTTTAAAAATTATTGCAGATGCCCCATCCCTCCCAGTATCCCATCCTTCCCCCCTTCTCTCTTACAGATATGGGACAGATTTATATACATTAAACTTATTAAAAAGAACTAAATTTTCAGATAAAAATTTTCTGTAAAAATTCTTGTACCTGCACTGTCAGAAAAGTTTGTCTATATAAATGTAATTATTCCTCACTTCTAAACAAATAATTTCCTACCTAGCCTACCTTTCCTACCTAAATAATAACCTAGAAAATAGGTTTTTCTTTTCGTTTTTTTTTTTTTTTTTTTTTTTTTTTTTTCGTTTTCTTTTTGAAAATTCGAAGAAGAGGAAGAAATTCCGTTTATTCCTTGCACGTATGCGTATTGATTTTTATACTAAAGTTCGAATTTATTTTTAAAATGAAAAAACGAGAATACAATAAATTAAAAATACTATTTACTTAAAAACAAACAAATAATAATGCTTTCAAATTTAATAAAAATAGCAATTATTTTTTTTAATTAATTCGAGTAAAATTATTCACAATTTAATGTTTAAAGTACAGTCAAACCCCGTTAATACGCGCCACGCTTAATACGCGAAACCGCTTAATAAGCGAATTTTCTCTGGTCTCTTGAAATATGCATATCTTACCCATATAAAAAAAGTCCTTCCGGCAATGCCGGGAGGAAGAGGTAGCTTTCATATACTTATATATTTATTTATTTTAAGGTAAGTTACATTGTTCAAAAATACTAAGCTCAAATTAGTGGAAATAATCTTATAAAATTAGTGATTTTATAAGATTGAATACTAGTTTTTGTAAAGATTGAATATTAATAGGAATTTTTAGAAATTAGCCATCTTTTATTCAACCTGGTTTTATTTTAAGCGATTTAGAGAGTCACCAGATTCCACGATATCATAAAGTGTATGCCATTTTAAAGCAACATTGTGGATCGTTCAGATCAGACCGTTTCAAAATGTCAGCCATAAGAAAAATTCAAAGTGCTATAACTCAATCATTTTTTAAGATATAGACAAAATAAAAAGTGTTCTGGAATCGTCGTTTTAAGTTTTAACACGTAAAAGAAAAATATGTTTCAACTTTTAATTTTTTCGCATTTAATTTTAAATTTTAAATTTTTTAAAACATTTAAAATGGTTACCATTTTGAACCAAAATGGTGAATGATGCTGGCCAACGAACTCGGTCGAGACATTTGTATGTACTATGTACATACCAAGTTTCATTGAAATCGGTTCATAATTACGCGTGTTATCACGTGACAAAATCAGATCGTTTCAAAATGTCAGCCATAAGAAAAATTCAAAGTGCTATAACTCAATCATTTTGTAAGATATAGACAAAATAAAAAGTGTTCTGGAATCGTTGTTTTAAGTTATAACACGTAAAAGAAAAATATTTTTCAAATTTTGATTTTTTCGCATTTAATTTTAAATTTTAAAATTTTTTAAAAATTTAAAATGGCTACCATTTTGAAACAAAATGACGGATGATGCTGGCCAACGAACTCGGTCGAGACATTTATATGTACTATGTACATACCAAGTTTCATTGAAATCGGTTCATAAATACGCGTGTTATTACGTGACAAAAATCAGATCGTTTCAAAATGTCAGCCATAAGAAAAATTCAAAGTGCTATAACTCAATCATTTTTTAAGATATTGGCAAAATAAAAAGTGTTCTGGAATCTTTGTTTTAAGTTCTAACACGTAAAATAAAAATATTTTTCAAATTTTAATTTTTTCGTATTTAATTTTAAATTTTAAAATTTTTAAAAAATTTAAAATGGCCGCCATTTTGAAACAAAATGGCGGATGATGCTGGCCAACGAACTCGGTCGAGACATTTGTATGTACTATGTACATACCAAGTTTCATTCAAATCGGTTCATAAATACGTTAGTTATCGCATGACAAAAATCAGATATATATATATATATATATATATATATATATATATGGTTATATATATATATATATATATATATGTCAACATTTGAACGGAGGGTGGTTTTGGGGTCTGGGGGTCATGATCGGTGAAAATATACCAAAATTTTCCGGAAGTGCTTTCCTCCGGACGGCTGCAATAGGTAGCTTTTTACTTTTTGTAATGAAAGCTACCTAAAAACCTTAAATAGGCGAATTGTTAATACGCGCACCCGTTTAATACGCGAAATTTTATCAGTCCCAGCTTAGTTCTAAACATACAAGTTTTTATATGAAGTATTTTCCCAAGCATTTTATGCAACAATTATTTAAACCCGATTAAATTGAGCATTTTTTCCCCTCAAAACCACACTCTAACTAGATTTATACCCCGATCCGAGGTTAGCACAAGACTGCCCAATCAAAACTCAAAACTCTCTGAATGAAATCTTCATAGCGACATGAGTGTTGTGCAAAAGTTAGACATTATGTCTGCTTTGAAAAACACCTGTTTTCATTTGGAAAATATGAGTATTGTAATTGGAGAATATGTTCGTATATAAAACCACAGTGTAAAATTTTAATGGAAATTCAGATTTTCATTTTTATCATTTTGTGTATTTTAGTGCCATGGCACATTATTGATGTATATTTTACTTACTATGTTAAGGAATGGACCATTGTTTGTAGTTTGCCTGGTTGGTAGTGGAAAATTTTCCTCCTGGGATTAAACATCTATGCCAAGTTTTTGTGGGTGTCTCGTGTGGGTGATCCCCCCTAAATTAGAGCGGTAGAACTGATAGGTGGAGCATGCGTTACAACCGCAAATTAATGATGTGAGTCTTTCCCATCGCTGTTTCATCAGTGCTGTGATATTTTTAAAAGAAGAGAGTCGCTTGTCGCTTCCAGTATTATCTAGTCTATGATATCAATCTATGGTTTTATAATCTAGTCTAAACTATGGTGGAAGGAGCAAAACATATTAAACGAAAGGCCGAGAAGCCTTCACCGAGGCTCCATCACCGAGAAGTTACAAATTATGAATCAATATGATGCCCAAGCTGTCTGAAATAAGTCTGCGTTCGCCAAAGAAAAAGGCATACCTGAGTCAACTTTAAGGATTTTGTTAAAGAATAGGTAGGACATCGTCAACCAAGCTGTGTAGAGCCTCTAGAAGTAAATCTAGTAGCCCTAATCTGGGGTCGTTGGAGGAACAAAGAACAGGAAAATAAAAGCCGCCAAGTTTGAGGACATGGGAAAGGCCCTTCACGAATGGTTTGTTCAAGCGCACTCTACTAATATCCCAATAAGCGGTTTGTTAATACAAGAAAAAGCTTCTGAAATCGCAGCAAAAATGAGATTGCTAGATTTCAATGCCTCAAATGGATGGCTGGATCGATTTAAAACTCGGTACGGCATAAAATGCAAGCTAGTGTGCGGTGAGTCAGCTGCAGTCAACATTGAAGATACTCACTGTTGAAAAATTAATGTGCTTTCGCAACTTATAAAAAACTACTCAAGTCAGGATATTTACAACGTGGACGAATTTGGGCTTTGTTACAAACTGACACACACACACACACGCAAAAAAAAAAAAAAAAAAAAAAAAAAAAAAAAAAAAAAACAATGACCATGAAAGGAGAAACATGTCATAGAAGCAAATTGAACAAAGAGCGTCTTGCTATTCTTCTCGGTGCGCATTTTGATGGATCAGATAAAAAAAAAAAAAAAAAAAAAAAAAAAAAAAAAAAACAATGACCATGAAAGGAGAAACATGTCATAGAAGCAAACTGAACAAAGAGCGTCTTGCTATTCTTCTCGGTGCACATTTTGATGGATCAGATAAATTAAAGCTGCTTGTCATAGGGAAATACAACCCGCGATGCTTTAAAAATGTCAAGAATTTCCCCTGCCTGTACGAATGCCATCATAGAGCATGGATGACAGGCAACATTTTTACAACATGGCTTCGTAATTTTGATCGGCTACCAGAAAAGAATCGTGCCATGTGTTATTATTTGTTGACAAGTGCCCTGCGCATCTAAAAGATAAAGAAGACCTAAATAATGTCGAGAAGTAGAATTTCTACCTCATAATTCGACTAGTGCCACTCAGCCAATAGAATAATTAACAGCGCCAAAGTAAACTACAAGACTCGCGTCGTACAACGATACCTTCACCAAATGGAACACGGCAACAATCCTTCTTGTTACGAGTGTCGTCCAATTACAGTCCCCGACGCTGTGCATGTACTTACTGCAGCATGGGGAGTGTCACACCAACAACAATTACAAATTGCTTTCACAAATCGGATTTCGGAAGTAGCGACGATATCATTTACACAGAGCAAACTTCGCACCCTAATGTTGAAGAAGATTGGCTGGTCGCACAAGAAACTGTAAGGAAAATTTTTGTCAATTTAGATACGATAATAAATATCGACAAAGATCTAGTTATTTCCGAACTAAGAAGTCTGGATGATATCATCGACTATGTAACTGAGACTGACAAACCAGATGAGGAGGAAGAAGATGATGAACCTGCGCGTCTGACCCCATCTCCATTCTCCAAAGTTGCAGAGGCATTCAATTTCTTAAGACAATATGCGTCGTCACTTGACGAAGGACCCTCAGCAAGCGAACTTGAATTAGGTGGAAAATAACATGGTGATGGCGCGACCGCATGACAAACAGGCCAAAATTGACAGCTACTTTTCCAAAAAGTAATTTTTGTGACATTATTGACTTCAATAAGTTTTTTTTAATTGACTTTTTATAATTATGAACACCATTTATTATCGCAACTACCTGCCCTGTATAGCTAACAAAGATTTCAATTTTGTTAACATTAATTTTAGTTAATATGGTTAGCAGAAATTTTCGCTTTCATCTTATTCAATTTTATGTGTTATACGTAAAAAATCTAAATTTGAAAAGATGTAGAATATTTACTTGAGAAAACAACGATTATTTGAATTTTCAGCTTTCAAATGTTCCTTGAAAAGATGTAGGATTTTTACTTGAGAAAATAACGATTATTTAAATTTTCAGCTTTCAAACGTTCCTGCTTAATAAGCACATAATGATTAAAATAAATAAAATGTCATTTTATGTCTTAAAAATTGACAAAAAATGTGTTTTTTCCGCATAGATTGTTATTAGATAGACCACTCGACAAAAATTCGTGACCTTCGGTTAATACGCGAATTTTGATCGGACCCCTGATTCGCGTATTAACGAGGTTCAACTGTAGTTATTATTTTAAAAGGATAATAAAGAATCTCAAAAAATTTCATAATATTTCATATTATTTCAGAAATTTTAATACATTTCAGTAAAAAAAGGTCTGGATTTTTTAATATTTTTTGTCAGGAAGTATGCAAATTTTTCTCGACTATGTATACTGTGATTAAATATACTTATATATATATATCCGCATATTTTAAACGGACATATTTCAAAAATGGTAAGCCAATTAACTCAAAAAAAATCGATTTTCCCCCCCAAAAGCAAATTTTTTTTTTCGAATTTAATTAAAATTAAAAATTTCCTATTTTTACATTCAACTAAAGTATGTCTTATCAAAGGGAAATTTAAATCACACGTTTATTCTTTATTGTTCTTTAAAAATACTAAAACCACAACCAGTGTCTCACATCGACATTCGACAAAGTACCCCTATTAAGTTTAAATTTAAAGCTTTCTAAATAAGAAATTTATCAAGCTTTTCCCAAGTGAAGAAAATCCTCACCTTAATTTTAAACTCAATCACTAGTAAGCGATTGTTTGCATAATGATTAAGAGGTTACTTCAGTCCAGCGAAAAGACCTGTTCGCTAATGCTAATCCCGTGGAAGAAATTTATAAAGATATCCCGCTTGCATTTTAATATTTTTGAATTATTTTTTTTTCTTGTTTATTGGATAGTTGAGGTTGATCTGCACAAAGGCCATTTTTTATTTTTTCGAATTTGTTTACAAATATTTTTAATGAGCACACTTTAATTTTTTGGAACCGGCTTCTTCAGTACAGTTCCGGTCTCAGTACAGATTGATCTCAGATATTCAATGAAAAGAATCATTTAAAATTATTGAAATAGAACCGAGATATAAATTTCTTCCATAAAATTAGCATTAGCGAGCGTGTCTTTTCGCGTGACCATGGCCCTAAGGTACTAGATTCGATGCAGTTCAATCCCAGGTTCAACGTCAAAATCAGCCACACCCAAAAAGAAAGAAAAAAAAAGGGGGGGTATTTAAATAATAATAATATTTAATAAAAATAGTGCTGCCAAGAACATTTCCACAAATTGAATAAAGCATTTCTGAGAATTTGTTAATTGCCCATGAAATCTGTAATTTTCATTAACAAACTCTATAATTCAGAAGCAAAACTGACAAATATATACAAAAAATCAATTCATCCATCTCTTGATAAGCAACAGATACGCCGCCTAGCATAATTTTATTTTTCAGATTCCTTTATGGAATAAAAATTATTTTTATAAAACGAAGTTCTTCCAAGTGGTTTTCGAATTTTCCTTTCTTTCTTTTTTTGGAAAAAAATGATATTCAGAAATATTTGAAAAAATAGTATAAACATTTTCTTTGAAATGGCTTTCCTTGCCATTTGTTAAATTTAGTAGCACACAAAGCAACTTCTGTCGCGCATTAGTGTGGAATTTAGTAACAATAGGAGGGAAAAAATTAAATATTTTGAGAATTATATGATGTTGAAGTTGGGAAACTTCTCACTAAAACTTCAATTTGTTCAACTCCATAGCTGGTCTCTCAGATGACGCTTAGAAAGGATCTTAAAGCAGTGGGAATCATTACTAAGTTTTTTACTTAGTAAAAATTACAAGATAAAAAAAGGAAATTTTTTGTTAATCTTTAATTTTTTTGAATTTTTGAATGTAACAGATCATCCGTTTGATAACAATTCCAGCTATAATCTAAATAATGAATAACAAAATGTTACCTCGTTTTTTAAAAATTCAGCAGTTTGTCAGTTGCTGATGAAAAAGGAAATCTTATATATATACACATACATGAAAACGCTACGAATAAAATTCAATGTAAAAATGACAATATTTGAGCATGCGTGAAATTAAGTCTAGAATATGTTCAATTTTACAGGGAAAAATTGCGTGAGATCCAGTTAGCCCAATGCTCTAAACCAGCCATATTCAATCTGCGGCCCGCGGGCTGCATGTGGCCCTGCGACACTTTATGTGCGGTTCTAGACACATAATCGTTTATCCATATTTATACAATTGAAGTGAGGCATAAAAAAATATTATGATTTTCAGCGTCGTTTTATATATTTTCGCGGGAAGATAATTAAATATAACAGGACAGATTTAAACTGAAAATTGTGTTAAAAGTCATTGCCTTAGTCAAAAGCTCTTTTGCATGTAATCCTATTTGTCTTACAGTGATGTACATGTTTCTTAATCTTCACAAATAATGAAGTATCATTCCAAATTAAATTTGCTGTATATATTTCCACATTTATTTTTCATTGAGCAAAATATGGATTTATTAGAGAAAATCTCATTGGAAATGCTGCATTGTTATAATTATAACTTTCATATTTATTATATAATTTATACTATTTTTTAAGATTGAATTTTTTTCGCGGAAAGAGATTAACACCGAAAACATTTTACAGTACTAATTAAAAAAGACAGCAAAGTTTGCTATTTTGTAAGAGTGTGGTTAAATTATTTGGTGATATTTCTTTCGCCACAAATGTTTTACTTTAGTGATAATATTAACTTTGTTATATTGCAATGTTAAACAATTTATGTTACTTTTTTTAAATTTTTTTATAAGTGTGTTGCAGCTCGCCTAAAGTTGAAAACTTCTGTTTGTGGCCCACCTAAAGTCTAAAACTTCTGTTTGCGGCCCACCTAAAGTCTAAAACTTATGTTTGCAGCCCATCTAAAGTCTAAAACTTATGTTTGCGGCCCACCTAAAGTCTAAAACTTCTGTTTGGGGCCCACCTAAAGTCTAAAACTTATGATTGTGGCAGACCTAAAGTCTAAAACTTATGTTTGCGGCCCGCGAGTAAAAAAGGCTCAGTATGGCTGGTCTAAACTTAAAGAGTTAGTTTAATGTTGGGAATAAAGTTGCGTTCGGTCTAGATACCCGGCAGAAGGATTTCTGTAACTTTTGGCGATAATATATTTCAATAATGTCATATTTTATTTCAGGAAAAAAAGTTTCGTGATTCGTATATTTATTTTTATTATTATTCGAATGCTTTATAATTAAATAAAATTTAAGACTCAAAAATATTTTTTTTTTAAATACTAATTTCATAAGTTATTTATGTTAAAATATTTTGAATGCAATTATCAGTTACATAAATTGAATTGATCTACATCTTTTTCTACATTTTCTGACCATTATCAAGAATATATATACATGTATGTGTGTATGTGTCTACAAACAAAAAAGTTTGTCATTCTTTTCCATTAAAAAAAAAAAAAAACAGAAAGAAAGAAAAATGCTCATATACGAAATATAAAATTCAAGTATTTAAGAAATATACAGAGTGAGTCATAATTATTGAAACAATAGGCTATCTCCTTATATATTGTGGCTTGGCGCAAAACAAGTTGGAAATTACACGTGAAGCGTAGCAAAAGAGGTGTGTTCGTACGATAACGAAGTTTTAAAAATATTACTCTCATATATCAATCTCATAAAATTGTAAATAGTGAATTACAATTAAAAAGCTCACCAAACAGTGTTCTCCCTATACCATTATGTAATGGAAACTTTGTGTGGCCTTGTAAATCAATAACAAATGTTCTTTGCACCACAAATTATGTAAAATGTATATTATAATATGTACTTTATAGTTGCATATAAATTTTATTAAGTTCGAATGAGTGTAACACCATTAAAATGCATTTTAAACATTTTCCCCCATTGACCGTTATGTAACGGAATACTTTTGATTGTCATTGTAATTGATCTATGCATCCGATTTTCATAAAATTTGAAATAACTCGACAAAATTATGTAATAATTATGTATTTTAAATTTCAAACGTATACAATATATTTGAAACTTTTCCCCCATTGACCATAAAGTAATTGAATAGTTTTGATTGCCCCTGTAATTGATCTATGCACCCGATTATCAAAAAATTTGAAATAACTCGACAAAATTACGTAATAATTATCTATTTTAAGTTTCAAACGATTAAAATGCATTTGAAACTTTTTTTCCCATTGACCGTAATGTAACGGAATACTTTTGATTTCCCCTGTAATTGATCTATGCATCAGATTTTCATTAAATTTGAAATGACTCGACAAAATTATGTAATAATTATGTATTTTAAATTTCAAACGCTTCGGTTGGGTAGTTTTTGCGTTGTTATATGCGGACAGACGGGCGGACGGACAGACAGACGGACGGACTGAACGACCACTATAGGTGCTACGTATTTACATAATTACGAACGCACATAAAAATGCAGCTTACTATGAATGCAGCAGCGGTCCTCTGCATTCATAGTAATCCCACGTCTTTTCTGCGCCTGACGAAGAAACACTCAGTTCTTTCGAAAGGTTTCGCGCTTTTTAAATATATTTTATGGTGTGTTTAAGAAGTTTTTATAACAGTTCGGTTGATTAACACTAGATAAATATTATTTTCTTGTACATATAATAGCTTATAAGTGTTTAATTGAATTATTTAAGACATTTGTTATTAAACTAGTTGCAAGAATATAAAAAAAAATCGTCACAGTTTTTTTATTATTTAATTAATAATATTTTAAAGGTTCTAAAAAAATCTACAAAAATAACAAAAAAAAATTATGGCAGTTTATAGTATATATAACATACCTAATACTAATAATAAATGATAAAAGTTAAATAATAATAATAATAAGACAATGCCCCCTGTAAAATGACATTACATCGTTTAATCGAACAAATTTTCAGCTCGCTGTGATTTAATTATCACGAGTTATAAACGTTTAAATTTATCGGACTATTATATTCAGCTTTCTCACGGCCAAACTTCGATTCCCCTTATAAGGAAGGAGAAGAATCGAGTTTAACCGTGGCTTTTTATAAAATTTGAGGGAAGGGGTGGGAAAAAAAAATTAAAAAAAGGCCCGAATATTGTTGAACTTACAGCGTTTAGCGGGCCCACAACAATTAGAATCCGAGTTATAAAGTGACCGGCAAAGAAATAGCAAAAGACCGAAATGACTTAAGGACGAAATGGCAAGGGGCATTGCCACCTAGAATAGGTGCAATGCAAGGGGTCGAAGTGCCAGGGACCGAAATGTTATGTACTCTCAGGGCCGGACTTAGACAGTGGGGCGCCCTGGGGCAAACGTTTTTAGGGGGGGGGGGCTTCTATCTTAAAATTTTTCATAAATTATACCAAAGTGACTAAAACTAAAATTCATACCAAATATATGTGTTACAGGAATATAAAGATAAATGTGAAAGCCTTAAGGGGGCATGGGGTACGGAAACAAAGAGGGTAGGAGAGGAAAGCTTCTTAAAACTGAAAAAAAAAAAGAAATTTGGTCACTTTTGGCCATTTTTTACCATTTGACACTCTTTTAACAAAAAACTTATGAACATATCTGTCCTTGGGGGGCCCCCATCAAGCCGGGGCGCCCAGGGCAATTGCCCCGCGTGCCCCTGCATTAGTCAGGCCTTGTAGTTTTATGTTAGAAACGTGAATGCGAACTTACGGTAAGAAATCCATTGCCATTGCCATGGTTGGGATGTGAAACACTATTTTCGGCACAGCATACATTCAGGCTCTAAATCAAAATATTGCAACTCTCAGTTATAAGAACAAGGTAATCAACAAAATGAAAATCTCAAATAATCTGGATTCTATTCCAGACACGAATGACTGTTTAAAGAAGTATAATATTTGGAACAAAAATCCTATGTCATTCTATACCGAAATAAATAGTGTGAAAAATTAAAATAGAAATCTCTTGACATTTCAGTCTGCATTCTCTTAAAAATAACTATATACGAAACTGGTGGGAATTATTTGGTATCTAAGATGCAACAACAGAAATAGCATTTATTTATTTATTTTTTTAATTAGGGGAGACTGGGTCACATGTGAACACGGGGCAGATGTAGAACATCGCAATTTTTCACTAATTATTATTATTATTATTATTATTATTATTATTATTATTTTTTTTTTTTTTTTTAAAGAAAGTTATCAATGATGACAGCACGTGTAGACATATGGTAAAGTTCTTTGACATTCTGTTTGTCCGTGGTGCCTGAAACACTGTTTATAGATCTCAAAAGCAAAATCTTAGTTCCAACTTGCTAAGCAATTAGCTTTATTTATTTATTCATTTTTTTAATTTTAATGTTTTAACCTATACTATGAATACTAATAATTATTTTTGATATAAAAATTTTCTTCTAAAATTGAGAAATGTTAATGATTTGTCAATTTAACCCTAGTGGCCATGTGGGGCGCTAGTTAGAGCAGATATGAACAGCTCATAAATGCCCCAATAATCATTCTAGGATTCTGTTTCTTTCAGTTAACTTCATGAGAAATAATGTCACCTCTGATATCTGTAATTAAATAGGAGACTTTTCGTCATACAACATTTGATTTTGTATTGAAACTTCCAGATCTGTGAACAAGTACATAAAGAGCAACAAGGTTATTTACATTCAATTGTAATTTAAATAAATTTAATATTTTCTAAAATGCAATAGTGTTATGCATTAATTTACTAAACGGTTTATGATAAAATTTTTATGCATTATTAATACAAATGTATTACGTTAAACAACTTAGCAAAATTTCATATTTCATCCGGACTTGCAATGATGGCTTACTTTCATCTTTAAAATAACTATGTAATATATGACGCTTTGAATAGAGTTAGATATCAGTAATATCTTAAGAAATTAAAAATTTTAAACTGATAACTACCATAAAATTGAGACTGTAACCCCCTCCCCTCTCTCCACTCTTTCAAAAGCAAAAAAAAAAAATTAATTTGGGAATGTTCTTATAATTGAGATTTTTTAAAAAATAATTAAAAAGTATTTTTTTATCATTAATTTTGAAGTAAATAAGGCAAATACAAAATGAGTGAGAATCTTCAGTATTTCGACAAATTTTCGATAAATATTACCTAAATGTCCCCTCCAAAAACTCTTTCTGAAACAAAAACCCCTAAGCAAAATTTGACAGCTTTATTTTTTCCCCCAAATTTGTTATTTTTTATCCAATTAAAACAATATTTAATCAATCACCTAATCCTTCCTTCCCTCTCCAATCTATTTATTTTATAATATTGTGCATAACAATCACCCAGAAAAAGAGAAATTTATACATATTTTTTACTTTATTAGCGAATTTAATGCATAATATAACTAATAATAATGACGACAAATAAATAACATAATAAAAAGCATGTCAAAGGATATTTTTTCCCTGTGTTCAGATGAGCTCCATATATGTTCACAACTACCCCACTGGTGAAAACATATGAACCCTTTTTTTTTTTTTTTTTTTTTTTTACAAGTTATTAAAAATATATATAAAAGGGATTTTTAAGAAAAAACCTTTTGTAAAAAAATGTTCTGTTTACTATATTTAGTAGTTTTGATTACAAAAATTAACCCAATAATGAAGAAAAGCTATATTTATGTGTACTGTTCACATGTGCTTTAGTCTCTCCTACATATTTAAATTAAACACGAAATGTTACAAATAGGTTTTTAATCCTAAAAACAAAATTTAAATTAATTTTGATTCTTTTTTATTTTCTACACTAAATCTTTTGTAGTTATTGGTACATCGTCGTGATCATGTAAAATATTTTTTGGAAAAAAATGTCACACGGATGTGCAAACATTCCTCTTCCTTGTTTATAAGTAAACGATGGTAAAGATTATAAATTAATACATCGAGTGAAATTATGCTAAATAACATTTTCAAAAACCATGTGAAATAGAAGGATTTTTCTTGAAAGCATAAAAATGCTGCTAAATGCGATGTAAAAGTGCTTATGTATCTACAGCTTTTCAAATAAAATAACTAATGTCACTTAAAAGCTTCAAGATTATCATAACATTTCCTTCCATAATTTATTTTGAATTTTTAAGCTTCGATAAAATATTGATCGTTATAAGTTCAAAGGATTCATGTTTATATTTTGCTTTGCTCCATTTTCTTAGTGACGTTTGTATCTCATTTGGATAATGCCGCTTGTTTGCGCTTTAGCTTGATATTAGAAATTGATAATATTGAATTAGGAAGAGGTAAGATGTTAGGTATGTTTTGTCGATAGCTTCTGTTGCATAGTAATAAAAAAAGTATCGTTCATTATCTGTTTTCAGAAATTCCCATCATGTTTTATACGAGCAATTTTTTTATATCTATTTTTTGAGTGCCCAATTCATTCTTATCATTGTTTAATTGTTACGAATGAAGAAATCTATTCGGATTTCCCTGTCGTGAAGTGCCAATCTGGATACAATCACGATTGCAATAGAGATTTCAAGGATATTTAAAAGAAAAAAAAGAATTTTACATTTAAATAAATCAGGCACCTTTTTCATCATACCGCTAGTTTTATAACATGCACTTTATGACAGTTCGTTATCTAAGTCCACTGCCACCAACTGTTTATTTTAAAAGAGAAACTTCCTAACAACATTTCAGTTGCTACTGAAGATTTGTAGACGCCAAGCAATGTTTTTGTTTCTTGTCAGTAAGTTATCTTTTGTTTTTAATTCCTTATACGACATTACATCATAATATTATAATTATAGTTTATATATTACATACATATACACATTACATATAGTTTATATATTACAATTATAATAATATATGAATTCCATAAATATGCTTGGAAATTATTATTTGTTTATCTTGCATTACATTAGGATAAGTTTATTTATTTTAATCCTTTTGAGTTTGATATTTTTTTTTTATTTAAAAAAAAGATCTTTTTTTTTTTTTTTTTTTTTTTTTTTAGTTAAAATAATTAATAGTAGCTATCAGAAAAGTAACAAGTTACAAACTGTACGCCAAATGTGGCGAATGAGAGGTGCGTTCGTACTACACTCCAGTGGCGCCAACTTTTGAAAAATATTGGATGGACTCAAAAATATTTTGATAAATCGGTATGATCAGTTTGTTTTTCTTTGAAGGGTGAACAGACAATGAAAGATGAAAATTTTAATCAGTATAACATGTTTTAATAAAATTGTAGCTATTAAATTATATTTTCATACATTTTTCCTTATAAAGACACTAATATGTATTGTGATATCATGATATTATGAACATGACTGCAAACTGAAATAGCAAAAGTTAAACATGGAATTAACTTTCATAGAAAGTTAAACATTTCAATCATTTTGTATTTATGGGTGTCAGTCGATAATTAAAATATATGGTCATTGGTAAAATAAATTTTTACTAACAAAATAATAACGAAATAGAACAATGAAAATTAGGCACGCTAGGATTCAAAATTATTGGGTGGGTTCGAGCCCCAAGGGCCCATAAAAGTTGGCGTCACTGCTACACTATATGGATCATTTTCAAAAACTTGTACATTCTATGTCTCCCAATTTTAAGAATTCTTAATAACTAAAATAAAGTTTAAAAAATAAAATTTAAGCATTTACATTACTTGTCTGACTGTTTAGAGTAAATGTGGGCTAAATATAATCAGAAATTAAAAATATTATTAGTGTAGATGGGTGATTCTCAAAATATGGGACAATTTCAAAAGTGAAATCTTAAAAAAATTACTGTTAGCAAAATTTCTGAAAAAAATAGGTGTTGTTAATATAGTATTAGGTTTACTTTACATGTAGTCAGCAGAGCTAAATATTTAAAAATTAACTTAAAAAAAAAAATTAGTATTTTTTGAGCCATGCTAATGACAAAACAAATTGCATGGAATAAATATATTAAGAAATTTTTATTTTATTCCTGTTTAAATATTTTTTTCTATATTTTTTAGCCTTCCTTTACAGCAAATGGTTTCCATTTTTACATATATTACATATAAGGAGAATAAAAACATTACCAAAAAGCAAACTTTGTTTACATGAGCAACATTCTGACACTAACAATGTAAGAAGCTGTCTTAGTGATTTTCTGACAGATTTAATGCATATTTTAGAGATAATAAATGTAATACCTAAATTTATATGTAAAATTAAACTTTATAAAAGATACAATATAAGCAATGGTTACATTTATGCACATAGGAGTCTTTAGCATGGACAGAAAAACCATGCTGATGACATTGATATTTGTCCATGCTAATGACAAATTTTAATTTAAATAAGATTATGAGCCATAATATAATCACAATGCAGTAGTCCTTTCTGGGGCTTTTTAAAACACAAAAGTCCTATGCAAGTAAGCAAAATAAAAATTTTAATTATAAAATAAACATGAAAATTATTATCCATTCTAATGACATACAATTGATGTACGCCCCTAATATTCAACTTCTATTCTTAAAATACAATACATGCTTCTATTTTCAGGTTGGGATAAAATTGTTACTTGTTGCCATGGAGAAACTTTATATTTTCAAACTATTGTCATATGTGAAAATGAAATTTCGATTAATAACCAGCTGTTATAGTATGACCTTGTTTTGAAAATAGAATATGGAGGACAAACTTTAATTCTTTTTTTTATATACTATAATTTTATTTTTAAAAAGAAACTTATTGGATAAATCCTCTCCTTGATTAATTTAAAGAAAGAATAACATTTGTTTTATTTTATAAACATGATATTAACTCTTCAAAAAGCTAGTATATACAGGGTGATTCCAAATTTTTTTTTTACAATAAAAGAGGGTTGATAGTACACATCAAGACAAACAATATTAAATAAGAGACCAAGGGTCCAAAACGTTTTCCAAAGAAAATAGCCGCCATTAAAGTTTAGGGACCAAAATTTCAAATAAACATAAAAAATGGAAAAATCGTTCGATTGATTTGCGGTTTTCACTAAAATTAACCTTTATGTCAGCATTTTCTTGAAATTAAATTATAAAGATAAATTTCAAAAAATGCCGATAGAGGGCGCTTTAGACTTTGGTGTAACGAACAACTATTTTTTGCCGGTATTTTACGCATTTCATTAAATGTTTTCGTAAACTTAGAGTCAAACTTAAATTTTGAGCTCAAAATCTGAAAGTGAAAGTGGTTAAGTAGCACAAACTGAGCTGTGTTCAGAGGCTTCAAATTTCAAATGATTATAAAAAACGGAAAAATTGGTTCATTGATTTGCGGTTTTTACTAAAACTATTCTTTATGTCGGTATTTTCTTAAAAATAAATTATAAAGATACATTTCAAAAAATGTCGATAGAGGGCGCTTTAAACTTTGGAGTAACGAACAACTATTTTTTTCCGTTATTTTTTGCATCTCATTAAATGTTTTCGGAAGCTTAAATTTAAACTTAAATTTTGAGCTCAAAATCTGAATAGTAGGGGGAAGTTAAGTAACAAAAAATGAAATGTGTTTAAGGGGGGGGGGGTGTTCAAATTTAAAATAATTATAGAAAATAGAAAAATTTGTCGATTTGTTTGCGGTTTAAAATAAAACTATTCTTTAAGTCAGTATCTTCTTGAAAATAAATTTTAAAGATAAATTTAAAAAAAATTCCATTAGAGGGCGCCTTAAACTTCAGAGTAACCAATAATTAATTTTAACCATTATTTTTTTGTTCTAATTAAATGCTTGCAAAAAATTATTAAAATTTAAACTTAAATTTTGAGCTCAAAATCTGAATAATTAGGAGTAATTAAGTAGCACAAATTGAAGTGTCTTCAGGAGTTGAAATTTAACCCTCCCCCCTCCACGAACACAATTCAATTTTTCGCTACTTAAACACTCCCAACGATTCAGAGTTGAGCCTAAAATTTAATTTTATGCATTTGAAAGCATTCAATGAGATTAAAAAATAACAGTTAAAAATAGTTGTACGCTAATCCAAAGTCTAAGGCGCCCTCTATCGGCATTTTGTGAAATTTATCTTTAAAATTTATTTTCAAGAAAATGCTCATTTGAAAATTAGTTTTAGCGAAAACCGTAAACGAATCTACCAATTTTTCCGTTTTTTATAATCATTTGAAGTTTGAACCCTCTGAACACAGTTCAGTTTGTCTACTTAACCACTCCCAACTATTCAGATTTTGAGCTCAAAATTTAAGTTTAAGTCTAGGCTTACGAAAGCACTTAATAAGATGCAAAAAATAACGCCAAAAAAGAGTTGTTCGTTACTCCAAAGTCTAAAGCGCCCTCTATCGGCATTTTTTGTAAATTATCTTTATAATTTATTTTTAAGAAAATACCGACATAAAGAATAGTTTTAGTGAAAACTGCAAATCAATGAACCAATTTTTCCGTTTTTTTTAATCATTTGAAATTTGAACCCTCTGAACACAGTTCAGTTTGTGCTATTTAACCACTCCCACTTTCCGATTTTGAGTTTAAAATTTAAGTTTGACTCTAAGCTTACGAAAACATCTAATGAAATGCATAAAATACAGGCATAAAATAGTTGTTCTTTATTCCAAAGTCTAAAGCGCCCTCTATCGGCATTTTTTGAAATTTATCTTTATTATTTAATTTCAAGAAAATGCCGACATAAAGAATAATTTTAGTGAAAACCACAAATCAATCGGCCGATTTTTCCGTTTTTTATGTTTATTTGAAATTTTGGTCCCTAAACTTTAATGGCGGCTATCTCCTTTGGAACGTGTTTTGAACCCTTGGTCTCCTATTTATTATTGTTTGTCTTTATGTGTACTATCACCCCTCTTTTATTGTAAAAAAAAAAATTGGAATCACCCTGTATAAGGCACAGCTGCTGTGGATATCCATGCTAATGACATTTTGAACATTTATTCTGTTATTTTAAGGTGTTTTAAACTAAAAAGTGAGTAATTCTTGAGTGCAAATAATGAATAATATTAAGACAAACATATCTAAATATAAAAACATGACAGAAAACCTCTCATTTTTTTTTTTTTTTTTTTTTTTTTTTTTTTGTATGCCGAAAGCCAAAATTGTCCCCTCTTTTGAGAATCAGCCAGATATGGTTTCAATGTGTCAGCTATAGCTAAAATGCTATGTCCCCTCTTCCCTTTTTACTTTTTCAACTGCTATAAAATTATAAATCAATTGTCAAAAGTGTTAATTTTTTCAGTTGTGACAATTGTTGTATGTCTTATCTGTAGCATAGACCATATAATATATTTTTTTAAACTTTTTTTTTTTTTTTTTTTTTTTTTTTTTTTTTTTTTTTATAAAAATGGAACAATTTATTGTTGTCCCCAGAGTTTTTCCACTCTGTTACTATATTTATTGTAATAAATTATTACTACTAAGTGTTCAACACAAGGATCTGCAGTTCTTCGAACAGTCTATTTTTAGATGAGGCCACCATTTTTTAAGTTATTTTCACCGTGGTATTGATGTAAAGCAACAAGATAAAGATGTTTTATTCACTTTCCCCTCTGATACCAGCTTATTTATGTGAAATTTATTTTTTTGATACTTTTATAAAATTTTAACCATAAGATCAAATGGTGCTTCTTAAATAAATAGGCTTAGTTTTCCTTGTTTTTAATTCAACTTTGTGCTGCTAAAATTATTTATAGTTTTTTTCGTCTCTGTTACCATTCCCCTCTGTTACTATGCTTATGGTAACAGAGTGGAACAAAACGTAACAGAGTAAGAAACTACTAAAAAAACAAGTTTATTTGAACATTTTTCTTGAAGGCTGCACATTCTCGTTTCATGTTCTTAGAACAGAATTAAAATTATGCATTTTTCTTTTTAAATATAAAATAGTAGTTTTTGTGGTGAGCTAGTTGCCATAAACATTAGACTTTAATTTTCACAAACAAAATGCTTCTTTAATTGTAGTCATTTATGAATCAATACTACTTATTTATGAAAAAATGATGCAGTGTGAAATACCACTTTTTTCGAATATTAATTTTTGTAAAAGCCTTTAATTCTTGCTTGGTCTGTTTCAAATTTTAAGATATCTTATAACACATAATAAAAATGTATTAAAGAAGAAAAGATCATTATTTAAGTAGAAAATAATTTATAAAAAAAGATACACCGCGTCAAATACTACTATTTTCAAATAGTAATTTCTATAAAAATCGTTATTTCTTGGGTTAAAGTGTCATCCAATTGGAACGCGAATTTGTTAAAATTTGAATATCTAAGGCGAGCTGTTTGAAATTGAAACACAGATTATAACATATGATAAAAATTTATAAAAACAACGTGAAATACCAGTGAAATACCACGTGATTGCCACGTGAAATACCAGTATTTTCGAATAGTAGTTTTTTTTGCAAATATCTTAAATTCTGCTTTGATCTGTTTGAAACATTGAAACTTCATGGTAGCTTATAACACATAATAAAAAGTTACATAAAAAAATTGCCTCGTCTAATCCTACTATTTTTTAATAGAATTTTTTGCAAAAATCTTAAATTCTTGCTTTAAAGCACCACTACCTCGGCTAATATATGATGAGATTTTTTTTTAAACTAAGCAGTGCGTTTGTCATAGTATATGATATAAATTTACAAAAGAAAATGCCCCGCCAAATACCACTATTTTCCAATAGTAATTTTTGCAAAAATCTTAAATTCTTGCTGGATATGTTTGAAACATTAAGATCGTATACAATACATGATATAAGCTTATAAAAATGTTTGCCACATGAAATATCACTCCACTATCAATCAACGTACCCTTCGGTTACTTTTTTTCCCTCTCTGTTACCGTCAATTTAAGCTGGTTTATTTGACTAAAAAATTTATCAATCATCATTTTGAATAATTAATTGTGTAACTTTAACTAATATTTTATTTAAGTAATATTTTTTTATAATTCAACCGACAAAAATGTGAATGCACATTCAATTGAAACGTATGATTTTTCCAAAAAAGTAACAAATAGGAAATCCTTTGTATTTTACAAAAATAAAAATAATCATAACAAAACAACAGTTAGGATTTTCTGAAAGCCCTGGAGTTTCGAGACAAAGCCTCCCTTACGGGTAGTAGTACACGTCTCAGTACTTGCCAACCAACCAAATTTTCTGAAAGTAGCAATCATGTAATTAAAGAAAATGTGATATTTACTGTTTTAGGTGTTTTATTTTTTTAAATAAAAATTTTTGACTGTTGGTTAACAGAGGGGAACATTTTGCTGTTGCGAGTTCATACCTTATTTTTTATTTGACGTTCCAATCAAAAAGTGAACTGCTGTTTTCAGTTTTATATACAAAAAATGTTTTAGTATCATCTAATATTTTTATAAGTTGTATTTAAAAAAAAAAATTTTTTTTTGCGAAAAATTTCCCAAATGTACAAGTTTTTTGGAAATGACCCATATAGCCAAAGGTGATCAACCATTTGCGATTTTGGACGCTTTGTTAAATATCTAAAAAAATACATGAGGAATTATCCTAAAATTCTAATTGTGTAAGCATAATAAATCGGGTGATACATTTCCGTGAAGATTTTTTTCCCGAAATTCCATAGAGGACCGTCAACAAATTGAAAAAGGACGAATTTCTTTTGGATAATCCAGTCCAAACCAATGTAGAAAAAAGCGTTCAAAGTATAGATGATGATTACGTGGATTATTGTAATAAACTATGTTCATTTTTACGTGGATAGTATGCATACTCGTAGAGAAATTAAGGTTTTATAAAAACAGTCCAAAATTTCGTCAAGTTTTTTGCTTATAATTTGTAGAGTTCTTTAACAAAATTTATTACGATTGCATATATTCAGTAATACGGAAATAAGAGGACTCCATCTTAAGTAGAACGTACTGTAAAAAACTTTTTATATTTTTATCTTTATTTTTAAGTAAAATACATTATGTTAAATATTTCACAAAAATTGCTTCGTTTTACTTTTCGAGATGTTCCACACGCCTTTAATTAAGGATTACAAAGAATAACTAGTTGGATGTGGCAATCTCAAAACTTTCTTCTATCTCATTCATGCTAATACTGTCAGAAAAATGAAACATAGCCTTGTTATCGGTTAGGAAATTTAAATCCAAAAGGCGTGTGAAGAGAAAATTGCGCCCGGGGCAAAATTTCAATTTAGCACCTCCTTCGCCCCTTTCCCCCTCTTTCTCAAGGCGCTGCCAAAATCTAATCTGCACAGCAACTTATTTCACGCTCTAACTGAATCTGAAATTTGATGAAAGCTGTCTATTAATATTTGAGATAGAATCCTCGCAGAAATCGTAAAAAAACTGGATAGAAGCGCCATCTATTGAGCGATTTATTCTAAAAACTAAAGATTATTAATTTATATTAGGGACTAACTGAATTTGAAGTTTGATGAAAATTCGTGCATTAGTTCTTGAGATAGAGATAATACGACAATCATGAATAATGCCGCATAGCCGCGCCACTTGTTGAGCGATTACTCCAAAAACTAAAGAATACTCATTTATATCAGCGACTAACTGAATCTGAAGTTTGATGAAATTTTGAACTAGAGATTTTGAGATAGAGCTATTGCGATAATCATTAATAATGCTGCATGCAGCGCCACCTGTTGCGCGATTTACACCAAAACGTAATTATGACCATATTATATCATAACGGAATCTGAAGTTTTATGAAAATCTGTTCATTAGTTTTTGAGTTAAAGCTATTGGGAAAATCGTGAAAAAGGCAGCATAGCAACACAACTTGTCGGGCGATATACACTAAAAACTAATCAGATTCTGTTTATATCAAGGTCTCAGTGAAGTTTTGTGAAGTTCCATGCAATTAATTCTTGAGATAGAGCGCCCATAAAATGTATGTCACATACGTACATACAGACATTTTGTAAACTTATTTTTTGACATATCTGACCTCTAAAACGCGTGAATCCGTCAAAAACCGGAATTCGAAAATTTTCACGAATCTAACATTTTCTTCTTATAAAGATATAAGAAAGCAATAAAATTAAACAATTAGCCCTGTAGAAAATTTCTGACGTTCTAAGTTTGAACTTAGGATTTACATATTTATTAGACTAGATTCTGTCAAATTATATTTTTTCCAGAAATAGCAATTTAAAAATAAATAATTTTCAGAGAAATTATTTCATAGGTTAGTGGTCTGTGACACCACTTTATTTGAAGACAAATCAAAGACCAAATTAACTCATAAGATACTGTTTCCGTGCTAAATTTTATGTACAGGATTCTTATAATCAAAATTCACCTGTACAAAAATCACCAGCTACAGTACTAGTATTCCAAATGAATTAAAATTTTGCTAGAGTAAATATACTTAAATTGAAAATTAGAAAAAAGAACTGTGAAAATTGAAAACATAAAATACAGCCAGCCTGTAATTGCTAAATCCCCCTCCCCCTATCGTGTGCAACTTTATACAATGCTAGCAAACACCGCGTCTTTGCTCACATAAGTTGAAATATGCCAAACGATATTTGTATGTCTGATTTTTATTAGTAGCAATAATTATTTAGGAACTAGATGTATACCCGTCCTAAGACGGGGTTATTCGAATGGCGTAATGAAAAAAAAAAAAAAAAAAAAAAATCAGTACAAATTTTGCCTCAATCCTGAAACACATTAAAAGGAAAATTTACTCTCTTTTGTGGGATTTTCAGCCAAAATTTCTACTATTATACAGTGGCTAGGATTTTAAGGCAAAATTTATTCATGATAAGGAAATGAGGACACTGAACTACAGTCTGAATTTTGCCAGATTCGGTGAATGTGAAGAAAGATGCAGAATGTGAAGAAAGTCATTTAAAAAAGAAAAAAAAAGAAAAGAAAGCGTGCGAGTCTAGAAAGAAGAGGGTACACTGAAGCGGAAGAAATTAGAGACTGGTCTCTGTTTAAAAAACGCTAATTAGCAAACTTAATGAAAGCAGTTGAAAAAACATGTGGAAAACCCCTTACATTAATATAAATGTAACAGTAAAAAAGTTGGGCAATTAAAAAAACAATATGTAACAATACAAAAAAAGAATAACATAAATTGAATACTAAAATATAAATTTTATACTAAAAAAGTTGAGAAAAAAATACATATGTAAGAAATGCACATCAAGAAAAAACATGAAAATGGAAAGGGGATATATAAATGAAAATACGCGTTAATAAAAAGAAAAATAATGTACACGTGACGATTTTAAGAAATATTTTTTTTAAGTCTACAGTTGAAGCTGTATAAAAAGCTTAACGTGAAAGATATTTTTTTTAATTGACCTCAGCTGGAACCATATAAACAGCTGAATGTGAGAGGTTTTTTTTTTAATTGACGTCAGCTGAAACCAAATAAACAGCTGAATGTTAAAGGGTTTTTTTAAAATTGACATCAGCTGAAACCATATAAACAGCTGAATCTAAAAGGTATTTTTGATTTGGCACAGCTGAAACCAAATAAACAGCTGAATGTGAAAGGTTTTTTTTTAATTGACATCAGCTGAAACCAAATAAACAGCTGAATCTGAAAGGTATTTTTGATTTGACACAGCTGAAACCAAATAAACAGCTGAATGTGAAAGGTTTTTTTAATTGACATCAGCTGAAACCAAATAAACAGCTGAATCTGAAAGGTATTTTTGATTTGACACAGCTGAAACCAAATAAACAGCTGAATGTGAAAGTTTTTTTTTTTTTTTTGACATCAGCTGAAACCAAATAAACAGCTTCATCATCATTTACAAAAAGCATGGCAGTATCTTACAGTAATATAAATTGAATACAAAAAAAGTTGGGAAATTAAAAAAACATATGTAACAATACAAAAAAAGAATAATATAAATTGAATACTAAAATATAAATTTGATACTAAAAAAGTTGAAAAAAGAAAAATACATTGTAAGAAATGCACATAAAGAAAAAACATGGAAATGGAAAGGGGATATATAAATAAAAATACGCGTTAATAAAAAAAAAACCATCAATGCAATGTAGAAACTTAGAGAACTTCCCTGAAAACAACATTAGTTGTAAAAAAAATTCTGCTGTTAGCAATCTGTCCTTGATTATTCCTTGGTGGTATGTGAATTTTTATATTGTTTTGATTCCTGCAACGTGATAAAGCAACATAAAGTTGTCCGTGAGCAAAAACGGGCTCATCAAGAAGAATGCCGACATGTTCAAATGTTTGACCTTGCGATTTGTTTATTGTCATAGCATAAGCAGGTAGGAGTGGGAATTGCCGACGCTTAAGTGTAAATGGAAGAGTTACGTCACTTGGAGACAGGTTAACTCTTGGGATAAAAACTGTATCACCACGATGAGACTGTGATAAAATTTTGCAAGTAAGGAAATTGTCATGCCGTTCTTGAACAGATAAGCGAGTTCCATTGCAAAGATCTTCATTTGAACTGAGATTCCTCAGTAACATAACTATCGAACCTGTTTTTAATGTTAATTTATGAGGTGGCATGCCCGACGGAGTAAGTTCATGTAAAAATTCCACTGGATAATTCAGAATGTCCTTTGGATCTTCCGAAACAACAGAATCTACACTGTAATAAGTTTGAGGCTCTCCTTGGAGTTTTGAAATTATTTGCATGTTTATATCCAGAGTTGTCTTATTTGTAGGAGCTAAAATGACTCTAATCGCTAAATCTTCAATCTGCATGGTGGCAAAGTCTTCACCAAAAATGGCTTGAATTATATTTTCCTGAACCATCTCCTGAGGTATTTCAATAGAATCGGGGGGTGAACCAGGTACAGTTGGAAGAGTTCCTTCACCAACAGTCTGAACCCAATTGTTGTGTTCTTCTTGGCCTGCACTTCTCATGTTTCTGCTAAGTGAGAGTTTTGTGAAAGATCTCCATAAGGGGCTAGACTTGATGCAAGTTTCAATAATATGTGTTCTAGAACCTCTTGGAACAACTGGAAGTGTCTGCCTAAAATCACCTCCAACTACCAAAACTTTTCCACCAAAAGGACTGTTGTTCCTCATGATTTCTTTTAAAAGACAATCGATGCAACGAAGACCATCTTTAGTTAACATAGAAATTTCATCAATAATGATTAGTTCAGCATCACGGAGAGTGTCGGCTTCTGGAGTGTTTGATCGTAAAGAAGAAACAGAAGTCTCAAGAATTGGCACTGGCAATTTAAAACCACTGTGAACAGTTCGACCACCATCAAGAAGCGTTGCAGCAATACCGGTAGTTGCAAAAGGTAATGCGACTTGTCCCTTTCCCCTAATGAAATTCAAAAGCGTTGAGTACAAATAAGTTTTCCCTGAACCGCCAGGACCGTCTATGAAGAAATATCTATGTGTTTCATTTATGTTTTCAGTAGCCTGCACAATTTTCTGAAAGGCTTCAAGTTGTTCTGGATTCAAAGATGCTATCTGGGTCTCTGCCAGCTCCTTCTGTTCGTTACGGTTGTACACCTGCAATTGAATGGGATTGCCTGTCGGCATAGGTAGTCCAAAAGATGCACATGTCATCCTGTGTTGTTTCAGTGTTGAATTTATTTCATGTAGAGCGAGATTGAGAGAAGTTGATTCATCGTTGTGCCGCTGAAAATCTACAGACATATCAGAAGAGTAAGTGTTCCACAGTTGAAGAACATTATTCGGATTGCAGAAGACCATGATGAAGACAAAATAACGTCTCATTTGCTTCGGCATCTCGCAAACGGCAGCCTCTCTCAAACAGCGATCCCATTCTTCATCGGAATCCATCAAATGTCGCTCAAATGCTGCTTCTTTGAATGTGCTGTAAACGGTGTTATCAACAGTCCTCAAAAATTCAAAACTCGTTGCTCCGCGTACGTGTAGTAGTAACATTCTCAAGTAGAATCTTTCTTCTTCTTTAACACTGACTATGTACATTCTGGGTACTATCTTGCTTCCACCTCTTTGCCTCTTTTGCCATGTGTTACGAACATACACATATGAATAAGGAATGTCTGTGTATAACAAAGTATGGGCGTCCGGATCGGTCTGGTTCAATTGGAACCAAGCCTCAAGTTTAGTTATTCCTGTCCGTGCAGCATGTAACGCTTCTTCTTCTTGACCTTCTCGAAAGACAATGCGCTGTTGATTTGGAAGATGAACGGGCAATCTGATAACAGCGTGTGACCGATCGTGCATTTTACACTGCAGCAAGCGCCACATTGCCTCAGGTGCACTGACATACCTTGCATCGATGAAGCTGCTTATTTCATTGGTCTCGACATCTCCAGTACTGAGAACCATATTGGCACAGTCAAAGCCTTTGTAGATGTACTTGTAAATATATTTCACTGCTTTCAAAGAGGTGCAAACCTCAACATTTATGTGTGCATCGTATTTCAGCAGCAGATGGGCATTATACGAAACGACAAATCTGTTGTCTACTGTGGCTCCACGAACATCAAATGTAGGACCCATGCGACGTCTGTACTTTGGGTACCCTTTAGTACTCAAAACAGTTTCTGTCTGAAAGTCCTTGGGGAAATTTTTTGAACACTTCCCGTTTTCCATGCAAGGTGCTCGAGGATTGCTTGACCCACAAGGATCATGAATCATACAACGTGTCACTATTTCATACAGACGGGGGTTAGCGACAGCATCAGGAATCTCAGCATTAACAAAACGATCAATACGTTCAACTGAAGAAAACTTGTCTTCAGTCCTTAGAACAATTAAAATGTGAGCATGTGGAAGTCCTCTTTTCTGAAATTCAATTGTGTAGACATGAGCCGTTGAAACACCTAAAACACCATGAACTGTTAGATCTTTAAGGATGGATTTCATCTTCAAGTGAAACACTCTTGCAACCAAATCAGGCCGGTCACTTGCCTCCTCACCAATTCTTAAATTTTCTATAATTTCTTGCCACTTGGGGTTTGCTGTAAAAGTAACAAAAAGATCCGGAGGACCAAATTTCGCAAAGATGGACATCGCATCAGAACATCTCTCCCGCATGTTTATGGGGGATCCTTCAAAGGATGACGGAAGAATGACTGGAATTCCTGGTGCTCCGATGTTATTTCTTCTATTTTCAATATGATCAGCCAATCCTTGGTAAAGTTCAGTTCGAAGCTGCTGTTGATGCATCCTAATGAAGTTCAAATTGTTGGCCTCAACTTGTAAATATGAATCGACGATGAATTGCTGCGTTAGTCTTCCCGCACTGATGACTGGATTAAACTCATCTCTAATAGCCATCAAAGCTGCTTTGTACTGAAGCATAGTGATGTTATTTCGAATTCTGGTTTGTCGTGCTCCAGGATATGGATCGCAAGTCCAGTTAGGCTGCCAACCAGGTTCACCGAAAGGAAATAAAATTGGGTAACTCATGGGATCCAAATTTGGACTGAGAATGTTGATGTTAACAAACTGCTGTTCCGGATCCGCTGGATTAACTGGATAAAGTCTGATGTCTCTATCGAACGGTGGTTCTCCATCATCGTTTACAAAAACCATGGCAATTTCATTTGCAGCAGGTGTATTAAATCGTCTCTGATCAGAATGTCGATCTCTTCTGAAAACCAGATTCACAATTGGAGTATCTTGTCCGGCTTCATTAGTCTACTGGACAGCTTGAGCCTCAACATCCCTCAACATGCGGTAAGTGTCGCAAAGACGATTTGTCGATCGCCGATATAAGCCTGTCCAACTGGTCCAGAAAATGGGGAACACATTCTCTGTTTGCTTGATGGCGAATTCGATTTTCTGTTGCCTGAATGCTGTCTACAACATATAATTGTGCAAATTGTCGTTGGTCTTCATCAGGTGGTTGTAGATGACTCGCCCTGTGGCAGATTTGCCCATGTACTTTAAAGACATATGGTCCTCTTCCACTACAGTTGACAACTTTTGCTCCCATGGAGGCGAAAGATAACGCACTGTTGTAAGACCGTATGTGTTTTCTGAAATTTTTGTGATCAGGATTCTCAGGATTCATGAGCAAATCCGTAAGAACACGTGGATAAATTAAATCATTTCCCTGAGAATCCATTGGTTTCGTCAAACAAACTTTCCCTTTCCTACAGCAGTTATTGAATTTTCTGTCTGGAGGTCGTTCACCGGCAAAATTCTTGGAAGCACAGAATTCACACAAAGAGTTCATAGGGCCACAGTAATGTAAATGAACTTCACTTTCCTGTTCTCCCAGTCTAACATTATTTATTTCGTTCCGTCGACTTAGCCTCTGAGTTTCAGCATGATCTTGTCTTCGCACTTGCGCTTCAGATTCATTTTCTTCTTCAATACGTCTTCTGTGGCGTTCGGCATCGGCTTGTTTTCGCACTTGCGCTTCAGATTCATTTTCTTCTTCAATACGTCTTCTGTGGCGTTCGGCATCAGCTTGTCTTCGAACTTGGGCTTCAGATTCCGTTTCTTCCTGAATTCGGCTTCTGTAGCAGTCGGCATTAGCTGTAGCAGTCTGTAGCAGTCGCCTACGCAGTTCTGCTTCAGAGTCAGTTTCTTGATCAATACGTACTCTTTGAGATGCTCTGTTAAGTTCCCTTATACGGTTCAATGACTCCTGGCTTTGCCGTTGCAACCATCGTCTCTTACGTTCATTTGCCAAACGTCGTCTCTTTTCAATTAGTGTTTCACTTGATTGTTCCATTGCAAGTTTAATTAGTGTGCAAAACGGGCACAACTCACACAAAGTAATGTAAGGTATTAAATAAACTCGTTAATTAATCAGCAATAATAAAAAAAAAGAATACAAAAAAATATTAAATGTAGAGACAAATTTTGCCTAAAGCAGTGAAATAAAAACAACATTAATTTCATTAAAAATATTTCTCAATCCGTAAACAAAATTATATACATCATATTAAAACAAAAAGAACTTCAGTTAAATGAAATGAAACGTAGAGACAAATTTTGCCTAAACCTTTTACCTGTAACAAAAGTTAACTTTACATAAGATATTAAATAAACTCGTTAATGAAACGTCAATAATAATAAAAAAAACGAATACAAACAAATATTAAGTGTAGAGACAAATTTTGTCTAAAGCTGTGAAATCAAAACAAAATTAATTTCATTAAAAATATTTTTCAATCCGTAAAGAAAATTATATACAGTATATTAAAACAAAAAGAACTTCAGTTAAATGAAATGGTAGAGATAAATTTTGGCTAAAAGAAAAAAAGGTTTGAATTTAAAAAAAAACACAGTCATCTGAAAAAAAAATAATAATGTTTATTAATATTCTGTCACAGCTTAAAATCAAAAGCTTTCACAGCGACAACTTTCTCACACAGCTTAAAAGTGCAAGAAATCACTGTTGCCAAATTGCTAAATGAAAATCAATCCCATACGACGTGTAGAAGTTACTACAAACCTAATAACGTAACAAAAAAATCGATGTTCGAAAAATCAAAAGCGAACAAATTGCATCAAATTCCTTTGCAAAAAAATTAAAAAAAAAAAAATGTTACGTTTCATTACTGGTATGGATATATGAAATTCAATCGCTCCGAATATCCTATCCAGCGCTCGAACGCCGAAAAGAAATGACTTTATATCTCAGAAGATATTACAATTAGGGAAAAACCGTAAGCAAAAAAAGTGTTTATTTTTTTGCAAAAAAAAAAAAAAAAAAAAAAAAAAAAAAAAAAATATATATATATATATATATATATATATATATGTATATATATATATATTATTACGTTTCATTACTGGTTTGGATATATGAAATTCAATCTCGCCGAATATCCTCCATGGTGCATAGAAAACTCGTCATGTGAATGAATCAAATCCGGCCTTTGTTTACATATATCCAGCGCTCGAACGCCGGAAAAAAATGACTTTATATCTCAGAAGATATTACAATTAGGGAAAAACCGTAAGCAAAAAAAGCGTTTATTTTTGAAAGCTCTTTCTAATGACATAACATTTAGGTTAGTGCAATAAAAAAAAAAAAAAAAAACACCAAAATTTCTAAAACATGGCCGTCAGAATTTCTTCTTTAGCGGATGAGTACAACCCCGGAATCGTTCTACATACAGGGACAGACAGACAGAGAGAGAGAGAGTCACAACGGCTATTATTATAGAGGATAATTCAAAAACTTCCATTTAAGCCACAGTTTGACTAAATTTTGTTATTACACTGCATTATTCCGGAATGAGACTTAAAATAATAAGAAGAATTAAAGCTAATTCTAAATAAATGATAATTTAGAAAATATTTTGAAACTTTTATCCTCAATTCATACGTTTCTTTCAGTATTCATATGAAATATTTTATTTTTTAGAAACAATCTTCTTATGCACTTACATCTTAAAATTAACTATCATGTCAAAATCCAAGTTTCTTTTCTAAGGGTCTATTATCTCTCTTGTTGTAGGGGTAGTGGCACTAACATAAAATGCTTATGTTGAAAAAAGGACTGTCACCATTAATTTGCTAACGTTAATTGTGAAATCGGTTTGGTATTTCCTAAAATTTCATAGAAGCGTAATTTACAAAGATTTTAAAGGCTTTTTTAGACCATTTTCATTGTTTCTGCTACCCCAAGTGAAAGTGCATCGGCGTAGAATATAGACCATGTAAGATCAGAGAGTCTCACCACTGATTTGCAGCCATTATTTTTAAAATCGGTTTATTATTTCTTGAACTTACATAGAAATTATAATTAAGAAATTTTTTAGAATGCTTTTCGCTCCTTCCATTCGTTTCATAACTTTTAAATTTCGAATTTACTTCCGACTGTTTTTAGAGGACATTTATGTTTGATAAGTAACAACCATTCTATAGTTAAAGTTTCTAGACTTTTTAGTGTAATAAATATCGCCATTTTGAAAGTTTTTTGCAACCCTCTGTCGATAGTTTCTGCAACATAAAATGTAGCTTTTGTTTGTTACGTTGTAACAAGTTCTATCAAAATCAATTTACTTTTAAAATCGGTTTGATACTTGCTACGATTGCTTAAAAATCGCCATTTAAAACTTTTTAAGTTTCACGCATTTTCACCCCTTTTAAGATTCGAATTTTTGAGGAAATGTTGTTAGAGATCATTTATATCTTATAAATAACTTCCATGCTAAATTTCATGTTTCTAGGCCGTTCAGTAACACAAGAATGGCATTTTTAGAACGTTTTTTGCTCCTCCATCCCCTTTGAGACAGTGACACCTATATAAGATATAGCCTATGTAGGAGCAAGACTATCACCATCATTTTGACATCATTTTTTAAAAATCGGTTTGTTACTTCCTAAGATTGCTTTAAAATCTTAATATAGAATGTTTTCAGATCGCTTTTCGCGCATTTTTTTTAATTTCGTGTATTTTAGAAAATGTTTTTAAAAATCATTTATAAGTAATTAACCTGTCAAATTATATGTTTCTAGTCCTTCAATAACATAAAAATCGCAATTTTAGAACGTTTTTTGCTCCTGCACCCCCTTTGGGGTAGTTATACCGACATAAGATATAGCTATAGCCTTTGTTCTAGTAATGACCGTCAACGTCATTTTTACATCATTACTTTTGAAATCGTATCATTACTTGTTAATATTGCTTAAGTATCGCAACTTAGAACTCTTTAGAACACTTTTCGCGCATTTTCACCCCTTTTAAATTTCGTATTTTTTGGGATATGCTTTTAGAGATCATTTATATCTTATAAATAATTAACATGTCAAATTTTATGTTTCTAGGTCCTTTAGTAACACAAAAGTCGCATTTTTAGAACGTTACTTGCTCTTGCTCTCCCTATGGAATAGTAAGACCGACGTAAGATACAGTATATATGTTGGAACAAGCACTGTCACCTTCATTTTGACATTATTATTTTTTAAATCGGTTTCGTTACTTCTTGAGATTTAAATAACTATTTAGTATATTTTTAGAACGCTTTTCGTACATATTTACCCCTTTTAAATTTCGTATTTTTTAGAAAATGTTCTTAGAGACCATTAAAACTTATAAGTAAGTAATATGCCAAATTTCATGTTTCTAGGGTCTTCAGCAACACAAAAATTGCTTTTTTAAAACGTTCTTCACTCCTGCATCCCCTTTGGGTTAGTGGCCTCAGTTATTATAGAAATCGTGAAAACGGGTGCATAGAAGCGCCACCTGTTGTGCGACATGCACCAAAAACTAATTAAATCTAATCTCTATAAACTAATTAAGTTTATATCAAGGTCTAACTGAATCTAAAGTTTAGTGAAATTTCAGGCATTAGTTCTTCAAATAGAGCGCCCTCAAAATTTATGCCACATACAGACAGAAAGATCGACAGACTCACAGAGAGACATTTTGTAAAAATATGTTTTTTGGAATCTCTAACCCCTAAAACATGTGAATCCGTCGAAAACCTGAACTCAAAAATTTTTATGAATCAAATACTTTCTTCTTGCAAAGATAGAAGAAAGCAAAAATCTTTCCAGAAACGATTAAAAGAAAGTTAGGAAATCAACTTCGTAAATTTTAAAAGCTTTGGGCGGTTTCTTTTCCAATATTTGCTTACATAAAAGTTCAGTGGCAGTTTTAAATAGCGCAGCAATTTAAAGATAAGTCTTTCTGTTCTTTGAAAAGACATGAAAACAACTTATCTAAATCCATCAGACAATCCATTTAAATATATTACCTGGGATGATAGCGCTGTCTGTCAAGGCCATATGGTTCAGGAAAACAGCTATAAAACATAAACTTTGAAAATAAAAGTAATTTTATGATGCAATTAATGATAAAAAATAAATTTTTATAAGATGCATATTTTTTTAAATAAAAATTTTAAGCGCATACGCGTAACCAGGGGGGGGGGGGTGTCCTGGAACCCCCCACCCCCGCTTGCGCTGATCCAAGATTGATTATTTAAGAAATATATATATATATATGTTACAGGCCAAACCCGATTTTAAGCCAAACTAGTTTATCCTATCGCCCATCGGATAGACTAGTTTTTCCTAGGCCAAACCGGTCTATCCTAACGCCCATCGGATAAACTAGTTTTTCCTAGGCCAAACCGGTCTATCCTAACGCCCATCGGATAAACTAGTTTTCCTAGGCCAAACTAGTCTATCCTAAGGCCCACAGGACAATCTAGTTTTTCCTAGGCCAAATTAGTTTGGCCTAACTCTTATAGGATAAACTAGTTTAGCCTGCTGTTTATTGGTCTGAACTAGTTTCTCCTAGGCCGATCTAGTTTATCCTAGGCCAATTCAATTTGGCGGGATTTTATTGAATTCAATGACGGCCATAGCGCCAACATTCTAGTTTGTCCTAGGCTGATCTAGTTTATCCTAGGCCAATGTAATTTTACGTGTTTTAGCTCACAGGAGTCAAAGTCTGAGAAATAATGGAAGTGGCATGTTCTGTATGTATGCATGTACGCATGTATGTACATATTTACGTGCGTATGTACGTAATGCGATATCTCGTGATAGAAATATCCGATTTTCTTCAAATTTTGAATGTACGTTCATTGATATAAGGTACTTTTCTGATTAATTTTGGGAATTCATTGGATAAGAATAAAGGGGAGCGAACGGGAGGCTATTCCCCCACCGTTAATTTAGAGAAATGGATTTTTCATGCAGAATTATCAGTTTTCATTTAAAATTTTAGATATAGAATCATTCTGACAAGGCGCCTCCATGATTAGTTGTGGATGTTTATTTTTAAGTGTAAAAAAAGGGCAATGTAGGTAACCCCCCCCCCCCATAATTTAGATAAATGATTTTTGACGTAGAATTTACGGATTTGCTTCAAATTTGTATATGGGTTCTTTCTGATAAGGGGATTCTCTAAATAGTTTTGGAGGTTTAATGGTTAAGTATGAAAGGAAAAATGAAGGATTACCCTCTTACCTAGAAAAAAACTAGTTTATCCTATGGGCCTTTAGATAAACTAGTTTGGCATAGGAAAAACTAGTTTATCCTATGGGCCTTTAGATAAACTAGTTTGGCATAGGAAAAACTAGTTTATCCAGTTGGCGTTAGGATAAAATAGTTTGGCATAGGCTAATCTAATTTGGCTTGAAATCAGGTTTGGCCGGTAAAAAACATATCTATCACTAGAATAAGTATAAATGCGTGTTAAGAGTTATTGCTTATAACATCAATACAGAAATTTAACATGACCACCGAGAGACATGATGCATTGGACATGGTGTTTGCTTATTTTTTTTTCCGCAGACTGGTGCCAACAGAGATCAGACTTGCATTTATTGTTATTATTATTATTATTATTATTATTTTTATTATTATTATTATTATTATTATTGTATATTCGAGCCAAATCGGAGCTGAACATAATTTGGAATTGAACAGCATTTTCCATTTTTGAGAAATTAATTACCTGTCGACATGGACATATAAGCTATTTTTGTCACGACGTCAATTTTTTTTTTTTTTTTTTTTTTTTTTTTTTTGCGAATTTGTAACCGGAAATTCGATTTAAAACGTATCTTTAGTATTTTCTCAAAGATACATCGCTTTTATGAAACAAAATGGTTTACGCCATTCGATTACATATTATCTGAATCTGTTAACCTTATGCATTTCCGAAAAGGAAGTAGTTCATAAATATGTGTTATGATGTAGCTCTTTAGGATTTGAGAAAAGCCTTAAGGAATGACAGAGAAATATATTCACAAATCTACTTTTTACTGAACGGATTCAAAAGTTATGATGTTTATAACTTTCATTTTTTTCTTTTGTTCTAAACTACGTTATTTAATGAATCCCATTTGAATATTGAAACGTCTAAGAATCTAGATAATCATTAATACCTTGTCTATTTTCCATTCTGCGAACACATCATCATTTAAAAATACATTGTTAATTTATCCAATAGGTATATAAGCAGTATTTTTTAAAGGAATCTAAATTGTATGTGAAGTAAAACCTGAATTTTTTGCAGAAATTGAGTAGGGACAAATCGAGCGGGACTGACAAGGAAGGTCTCCATACGGGCATACTCAGAAAAATCTGAAAAAATTACAGAATGTTCTTCTCATATAGTTATATATGTTTATAAAAAAAATTTCGGCGGAACCTCCTTATAACGTCCGTAAAAAAAATAATAAAAAATTCGTTTATTTGGCGATTTATCTCCGGTTGGCGAAAAAACGAAATTGTGAAAAATACGCTTTTACGCTTCGAATACTTTTTAAAGAAAAAAACTTTCTATGTTCAATTTATTTAAATAAGTTTAGTTTAAGTAATTTTAGTTTTGCATTTTTACTTTACTTTAAGTGTAATTTTGTCATATACGTTTATATGTACTTATAACAAAATGAAATTAACATATTTTATCATTTAAAACACAATTTAAATTGATTAAAATTGTTCCAAATTGAAAAATACACTGTTAAAAATCTGCTGCATTTTGTTGCAACGCACTCCCTTGCATGTATAGAAAACGGTTACTTGGCCGTGAAATGGAGCTTTCTCATTGGTTGGAATAGAGATATTATATACAAGCGGTGGAGTGCGTTGCAACAAAATGCAGCAGATTTTTAAGTGTATGACACGGTCAATTCACAGTGCTATGGAGCATTCTCATTGGTCAGAAGAGAGATATTCTATAAAAGTAGTGGAGTGACGTTGCAGTAAATGCTGCAGATTTTTAACAGTGAAGTCAATTAAAATCAATTTTCAGATTCGTTAAAATCGTCTGCTTTTGGCGAGGGAATGCACTGTTCGCCAAATCCCGCGTCGCTTTCAGCTTTTCACGCAAATTATTCCAAACTATTTTATTTTTTTACATATCTAATAATGTAATTCCGCCGCTAATTTTCACTGATCCTTTATTACCTACATGAGTAGTTTAATTCGTATTTTTTTCAAAAAATTCTGAGTATGCCCCCAATGGAGACCTTCCTTGTGAGTCTTTTTTCACTGATTTTTGTACAGACAGAGCTCTGCCTGTACAAAAGTAAATAATATTAAAGTAAATAATAATAATTTGCTTGACTAAGCAAACATCATGTCCAATGCATCATGTCTCTAAGGTGAACATGTTAAATTTCTGTATTGATGTTATAAGCAATGACTCTTGACTTACATTTATACTTATTCTAGTGAAAGATATGTTTTTTACCGGCCAAACCCGTTTTCGAGCTAAATTAGATTAACCTCGGCCAAACTATTTTATCCTAATGCCAATTGGATAAACTAGTTTTTTCTACACCAAACTTATTTATCTAAATGTTCATAGGATAAACTAGTTTTTCCTAGGTAAGAGGGTAATCCTTCATTTTTCCCTTTCTACCTAACCATTAAACCACCAAAACTATTCAGGGAATCGCTTTATCAAATAGAACCTACATCTAAAATTTGAAGCAAATTCGTCAATTTTGCATCAAAAACCATTTATCTAAATTATGTTGTGTTACCTACATTGCCCTTTCTATTATACTTAAACATTAAACATCCACAAGTAATCACGGAGGCGCCTTGTTACAATGATCCTCTATCTAAAATTTTAAATGAAAACTGATAATTCTGCATGATAAATCCATTTCTCTAAATTAACGGTGGGAGATTAGCCTCCCGTTCGCCCCCTTTTATTCTTATCCGATGAATTCCCAAAATTAATCAGAAAAGTACCTTATCAGAATGAACCTACATCCAAAATTTGAAGCAAATCGGATATCTCTATCAAGAGTTATCGCGTACGCACATACGTACGAACATACGTACATACATGCATACATGCATATACAGAACCTGTGAGCCCATTATTTCTCTGGATTTCATGCCTGTGACCTAAAAACACGTAAAACTACATTGGCCTAGGATGAACTAGATCAGCCCAGGACAAACAAGAATGTTGGCGTTGAGGCGGTCGTTGAATTCGATAAAATCACGCCAAATTGAATTGGCCTAGGATAAACTAGATCGGCCTATTATAAACTAGTTTAGACCAATAAACAGCAGTCCAAACTGGTTTATCCTATAAAAGTTAGGCCAAACTAGTTTGGCCTAGGAAACTCTAGTTTGTCCTATGGGCCTTAGGATAGACTAGTTTGGCCTAGGAAAAACTAGTTTATCCGATGGACGTTAGGATAAACCGGTTTGGCCTAGGAAAAACTAGTTTATCCGATGGACGTTAGGATAAACCGGTTTGGCCTAGGAAAAATAGTTTATCCGATGGGCGTTAGGATAGACCGGTTTGGCCTAGGAAAAACTAGTTTATCCGATGGGCGTTAGGATAGACCGGTTTCGCCAAGGCCAATCTAGTTTGGCCTAAAATCGGGTTTGGCCTGTAACATATATATAAGGTGGTCTGGTGTAATAACGCCAATGCTAATATTATGCATAATTATGGAATAATCTGATAAATGACACCTATGTGCTCTGCGCAGAAGGCTTTTGAGTCATATAAATCGCAAAAAATAGCTTCAAGTTAATTTTGTTTCATTTTTAGGTCTTATTGTTTTTACAAGCAACTAAAATTAACGCTTGATCTAAAATTTGCGAGATACGTTTTGTGATGTGAAGACTATTTTTTTTTTTTTATCCGGAAATACTTTGTTAATTACTAAAATTTGTAGTACTTTTCATGGACTTTCAAAATATTGTTGAAGATTTTGGATATCTTCTCGAGATAATTTGTAATTTAAAATGTACAGCGCAATAACTATAACGGGGTAATAACGCCAATCCTTGGCATTAATACCCCGGTTGATTCCCTACAGTGGCCGAGCTACATCCTAAATACTGATTCAAATAAACACAGTTAAAACTGTGAAATGTTTCTAATAATTCTATTTAAGCGGTCCTTTTTAAGCAAAAAGAAGCTCACGGTCTGATATTCTTTTGCCTCATCCTCCCCCCACACCACACCTTTATTTTTCTTACACTTTCACAAAAAATTGAACATTTTCAATAGCTTAGAATACAATTTGTCAATTTCTAAGTTTGTGAAGTTTGTATTTTTAGAATTGGGCAATCTACATGCAATTATTCCATCTTATTTCATAGTTTTGTTTGCATGGCGTTATTATCCATATAGGTGGGTAATAACGCCAAATAGCATTGGTCAAGAAATCACGCCATTACATTTTATGAATACATATCTGTTAAATTATTTTTTTATATAAATAGTCACTGAGTTGCTGTATCAAATCATATATTTGTTTGAAAAATCCAATCTAAAACTGAGCCGTGAAAATTGGTAGAACCTTAACGTGGCGTTATTACCCCAGGGTACCTTATAAAAGAAAAATGAAAGCATAGTTCAATTAATCAAAACTAACAGTCTATGTTTTGAAATGTGATAAAAGAAGACACCTAGATTCTTTTTTATTTTTTTATTTTTAAGAAAATTATTTTGTTTATCTTTTTTAAAACTAGAATATTTACTAGAATCTGTATTAATCACAATAAGTCAAAAAGTTGGTTTTATAATCCCAATTTGGATGTCTTTTGTTTATGAAAGATTTTTTTAATGCCGTTCTTTTTCGATTCCATAAAAAATTAGCGTAAATTCTCGACAAGGATAGAAACTATTTATATTTTTGTTTTTGTAATCTAAAATCTAGATAAGAGCACAAAAAAAAAAAAAAAAACATTGAAAGGAAATACAGATGTGAAACGATAATTCCACCATGTGCTTAGCCTGGGAACGGAGGGGGTGGAAGGTAGAGATGAGACGGGCTTAGCCCGGGCCCAATCCCGACACGAGCTCGAGCTCATTTTTTTCTGAAACTGGAAAATTTTATTTATTCATGTGCAGAAAAGATTGGAAGAACTTTTTTCCATTTAAAATAGCGCACTTATTCCTTTTCAAATCATATTAAAGCTTTTTCATGAAAATGACGGGGAATTGAAATCGTGTTTATTTATTTTAGTATTTTATTACTTTTCAAATGGAAATTTGTCATAATTACAGATTTATGTATACGAAATTTCTGGCGACGATTTATTGAATGGCGCCAATCAAAATAATGAATTTGCTTTTAGTTTAGCTTTTGTTAGCAGAAGATTTTTTTATAGGTTCGCTTATTTAATTATTTAGTAACATAACGCGAAGAATGCATTCTTCTGTAATTAGTAGACGAGAATTAGATGGAAGTTTGAAAATTATTTAATCTTCTATTGTGCACGAGTCGTTTTTCTTGTGAAAATAAATTTAGCGATTGTTCTATCTATTTGTCAACATGAACTAAGTTCATTCTGAGGACGCTGTGTATTTTCGAAGTCACTTTCCTCCGTAAGTAAACATAATTATCATGTTATTCCAACAGAAAGCAATCGGTTAATATTTCCTCTTTTTCTATAAAAGCATCGGATTTTTAAGATAACAGCGTCAATTTTTTTCCAAATACATTGATTTTCAGGTATCTGTCAGTCACAGAAGATTGATAAGAGAAAAGAATTGATTATAGTTAAAAATGTAATTTTTTTTTACAGAAAATTGAAAAACGTTGTTTGATTTTACAAAAAACTTACCGATAGTAATTTTTGCAAATTTCATGCATTTATTCAATAAACACAAATGTGTCCATCAAATTTACTTGTTAAATTAGGGAAAAATTTGAGAGTAATTTTAAGTATCAAGTATATTTTTATTTGATATGGATTTTGATAAGATTGAATTTAAATTTTCATTTAAGAATCGTATCTGTGTAAGAACTTTTTAAAAATGAGACTTTTTTTAAAAACGATTTTTAAATATCATACAATCCTGTTTTGTATATATTTTTAATCGGGCTCAAGCAGGCTTGGGCTCTTTTGACAAAAAATCCTTCGGGCTCGGGCAGGCCCGGGCCCCGAAAATCGAGCCCGAACTCATCTCTAGTAGGAGGTTGTACAAATATGCTTCCTTTAAAAATGAGAATGCTACGCAAAGTTTAAATTAATATGGAGGTTGTTTGGCTAATTCGTTAAATTTCGTTTTTTGTGGCGATATTTTGACATTCGTCGAAGCTGTTTTTTTTTTTTTTTTTTTTTTTTTTTACTGGAAAATTTTATTTATTCATGTGTAGAAAATATTGAAAGAACTCTTTTCCACTTTAAATTTCTCAGCATCTCCTAGTCTCTATTTTGTAAATACTATGTATACTATGTAAATACTATGTACTTTTGTAAATATTGTTAATGTTCTTATTTCTCTTATTTATACTCTCATCTATTTTATTTATTTTGTATGGTGCCCTTAAAGGGCCTTTGCTTTTTTTGGGACCCGGCTCCCCCCCTTCTTTGTTTCTGACGTTCTGTCAGACTTTGGCTATGACATGAATTGTTCCATGTATCATTTCTCTACTAGAGGTAAGAAGTCGATCTCTCCACGCACTCTGAAAACTATCTCGTCCAAGTCCACTTTAAATTGAGTACTACAGGTTATTTTAATGCTACTTTGATAAAAATGACGGTGGAACTGAAGTCGTGTTTATTTATTTTAGTATTTCATTGCTGTTTTAAATGAAAATTTGTGTTAATTGCAGATTTATGTTTACGGATATCTTTGTTTTATACCTATCATGTTTTATCTACGTTTATATATATTTTTCTTATCCATTAGATTTAGTTTTGAGGAACTTCTCATCCTTCTTCAAGCAATGAAAAATTGCGTTTGGTTCCTTTTTAAAAGAAATACCACACACTTATACCTTCGGCAAATAAAAACCTGTCTAAAAGGGAAATTCAATAGGTTTTATGGGGCTCCGTTTTATTAGGTTTTACTACATAAGATATTGTTTATACTGAACATATTCAGGTTAAAAAAAAATTGGGCACCCCCCCCCCCCGTTCAAAAGGCTGGTTACGCGTATGAAGCGGCTAACGTCGATACAATACTACAGTAAGACATTTTCATATTTTGACTCGGCGTGCCTATGTACATTAGTATTTATTTGTTTAGATTTAATAAGTTGCTATCTTATTTCTTCATAACAAGAGAAAGGTTGAAGTTTAAAAAACGCGACCTTCCCCTAAGATATTGTAATGATTTCAATCTTTCCCCTGGTTCCGATGTGTAAGGTAGCAAAGATGAATTCGCATTTTCATGTGAATCATCTTTTTTATTTCATCACACGGCATTTACAATTACACTATAAAATATGACAGCTAAAAACTTTACACACATAAAAATCAAACAAGTAAAATAAACGTTAAAATCATCTTTAAAAGTCAGACACTGAAATCCAAAAGTCACTGTCCCGTTCCTCCCCCCCCCCCCCCTCTGCTTTCTCGTTTGGTCTCATCAGTTGATTGAACCACATCAGCGCCGTCTGACAAACACAGAAGGAACAGTCCGGATTCAGGACGCACAGCCAGATCACTTTTTGCAACTATAGGCGAGAGTTTTGTGCCAAAGTCAGTCAGTTACTCGGGGTCGTCACAATATGTCTTGCAACCGCCTCCACCTTCTTCTCTTTTCCGCCATTTCTCCTTTTTTATCTAACCCAGAAAGTTTTTAAGAATACGTATAGGGATTGTGCGAATATAACGTTGTCATTTTATTTTAGGGAGGGGAGAAGGGGGATCTGGCACATGATATCGTAAGATATCACTGGAGGGAGGGGGAGATTGTCTTTTGATATCGATATCATTTTTGATCCAATCAAAGTTTTTTCTTTTTGTTATAACATGGTCTTTGGTTAAAGTTTAAAACAGTATGTTATCTTTTCTTAGTCGTTTATCTATTTTTTAGGAATATGCAAAGTTATTAAAATCACTAAATTATTATAAAATTATTTAATTCTAAAATATGGAATACCCCAACGTTTGACATTCCTATTCTTCACATGTGTATGCATATATAATCACGATTCGCGAAACAGTATGTGAAGTATTTTTTAAATGAAGCTTGTGTTTACTAATAAATAAAAGAGAAAGAAAGAGAATGTTGTCCACCTGTTTTGTTGATAAGAATTTCTATTTATTCCCAACCACACTTCCGTTCGGTGCAAGTGCAACAAGATTTTATTACTGTTGAATGCATAGTGCAATAAAAAACTATAATAAATTACTTTTAAATAGATCTATTTCTTTTAAGTGTTACTTGATACAAAGTGATGTTTTAATGATTTCTCTTTATTTGAATCAATAAAGCATGAGAAAAATAAATGTAACCAGTTTTGTATATCACTTCAAACAAAAGAAATAAATTCTAAACATCAAAAATTTTTTACACTTTGATAACGATATCATTACCAAGGAGGGGGGATTCGAGGGATTATAGCGTATGATATAAAAAGGGGGGGGGTCCAAAAATTACCAAAAAGTTTATAGCGTTACATTTGCACAATCCTATACAAGTAAAAATAGTTTTTTAACACGTTTTTATAAGCATTTAATTATCCTCTTGGAAATCACGATTATTTTTTACTTTAATTTATGGTTTTTCCCAAAATCTTTCGTTGCAATATATAAATTTGACATGAACATTGAATTCCATCATGAAAAATTCAGTGTTTTTTTTCTCTTTTTACGTTTGATAAAAAAAGAACAGCCAAATTAATTTATTAAAGAATGTAGCAATTTATTTGAGAATAATAATACATTAAGATAGAATATGTAGGTAACATTAAGATATGATTTCTTAAATAAAACCTCATGGGAAAATAAATTAGGTAATATTTATGGTATTTTTTTAATATTTCTAAATTGATTTCTCAACGTATAATCATAAATTAAAAAAATGTATCAAGCAGGACGGTCGTTCTGCTAAGCCAAGCTAAAAAAAAAAATAATATGCCCGCCAAACGAGCAAACACCGAAAAAATGAAGACCGCTTAACTGCTTAATATACTCGAGACAACTTTACCATGTTAAATCGACCAAACATGGCATTTTAAAATTTCGGATATTTAAGAAATGAAGTATCGCAGAGAAATAAAACAAAAATTAGAAGAATTTAATGATGAAAAGTTTTAATTTGAGATCAAACTCATCGAATGCCAAGTAAAACTATCGGCAATACTTCAGTCCATCTATTGGTTTCGTAAGCTTTGATGAATGACTTTAAATGTCGATGAAATCTTTCGATAATGCCATTCGATACAGGATCATAAGCTGTGGTTCGGATCTTCTTTGTTCCCAACATTTTCGTAAATTCATCAAAATTCGCTGATCGCATTTGGGGGCCTTGATCCGTGGTTATGAGTGAAGGACAACCAAATCTTGAAATCCAGTGCTTGAATATGGCATTGCAAATTGTTTTGGCTAGTGTATCAGATATAGGTATAGCTTCTGGCCATCTGGTAAATCGGTCTATGATCGTTAACCCTTTCCGGCACACTGTGCCCGGTCTGGGATACCTAATTTTAATTCCAAACTTGCAAACGGCACCAGTAATATTTTACTAAAATTTTGCTTTAACAATAAAAGCTTAAATTAAGGAATTCAAAATATCTAAAATTCGTTTGTGAATTCCGGTGTCAGTCGATAATTTCTCATTTTATTACAGATTTTGCCCGTGCCGGAAAAGGTTAAAATATACCTGAAACCGTCAGATGGAGGCAAAGGACCCACAATATCTATGTGAATCTGGGGAAAACATGCATCAGGAAGAGAGAACGTGCCAAGAGGTGCTTGTGTGCCTTTATATTTTTTTATCTTTGACACGACTCACAGCAACGAACCCAGTTCTTGATGTCTCGTTTCATATTTGGCCATACGTATCTGGAACAAATTAACTTTGTGGTGGCTGCTATGTCAGTATGAGATAGGTTGTGCAAATGTTCGTATATCAGTCGACGAAAGGGACTAGGAACTAAGGGTCGAGGCGTGCCTGTGGAAATATCACATAGCAGGTTACGATCAGAAATGAGGCAAGGTTTCAGTTCCAATTTTAGCGATGAACTATGCAGAAGGTTTTGTAGCTCCGAATCATTTTTCTGAGCTTCTGCAAAATCATCAAAATTTAAGATTGGAGATTTTGAAATAGAATCAATTTCAATTCTTGAGAGACAATTTGCTACAGTGTTTTTGGAACCTGGTACATGTCTAATGTCAGTGGAATATTGGGAAATAAAATCTAAATGGCTTAATTGTCGAGGCGAACATTTATGGGGATTTTGCTTAAATGGATAAATTAGCGGTTTTTGATCAGTATAAATTTTAAAATTACTCCCCTCTAACATGTGCCGAAATTTCTTTATTGCTGAATAAATAGAAAATAATTCCCGGTCATAAGTTGACCTATTCCGCTGACTTTTGTTTAATTTCATGGAAAAAATGCTAAAGGTTCATAATGTTCCTGAAAAAATTGCATACGAGTGCCGCCGATCGCGACATCTGAGGCGTCAACCCATATACTTAACTGAGCACCTGGAATGGGATGCCGTAAAAGAGCTGCTTGAGTTATGGCATTTTTGGCGTCTGTGAAAGCCTTTTAGCATCTTCGTTCCATTTAATCGGTTCGGAAGTTTTAGGAACACGGGAACAAGATTTCCTTTTGTTTGGATGGCCCTCTAATAGTTTCACTAAAGACGCAAGCATGTGTGCATCTTTATATATAAAAGATCTATAAAAATAAAACATTCCCAAAAATCGTCGAAGTTGAGATAAAGTAGTGGGCTGTGGAAAGTCAATTATACATTTAACTTTATCAGGAAGTGGCTGAATACCGTGTTCAGATATTCGAAATCCTAAGAAATCGATGGTAGGTTTACCAAACGTGCACTTGGAAACATTTATGCACAAACCATATTCTTCTAATTTGGAAAATAAGTCTTTTAAATGATGATAATGCTCCTCTTCATTTTTAGAGGCAATAAGTATGTCATCAACAAAAGCATAGACGCCAGGTAAATTACGTATTATTTTGTATAATGAATATCTGAAATGTGTCAGATGCATTGCATAAACCAAACTGCATGCGTGTGCTTTCAAATAATCCGAAAGGTGTACATATCGCTGTTTTAGGAATATCATCAGGATTGATTGGTATTTGATGATACGCTTTGATTAGGTCAATGTGACTAAAAATTTTAGTGTTGCGTAAATTAGCAGTAAAATCAGCTATACACGGAATCGGATGTCTGTCTTTTACAGTTTGCGCATTCAAGGCACGATAATCACCTACAGGTCTCCACTCCAAAGTTCCTTTTTTTGGAACCATGTGCAAAGGTGATGCATAATTGCTACGTGAAGGTCTTAAATGTCCGAGTTGTATCATATTTTGGAATTCCGTTTTAGCGATTTTCAGGCGATCCGGAGCTAACCTTCGAGGTTTTGCTACAACTGGAGGTCCTTTTGTTGCAATAAAATGCATTGTGTTGTGTTTAACAGGCTGATTAGGATCTGGTAATTTTGTTATGGATGGAAATTTTTTAAGAAGTTCATTATATATACTATCAGTATTGATTGTTTTTACTAAATGAATGGATTCACATTTCATGTGGCCTGTTGTTTCAAATTTTGTTTTTAAGCCCCTTAGGCATTTGTGACGGATATCTGGGACCACTTCGAAATTATGGAGAAAATCTGCTCCCGATATTGGTGTACTAACATTTGCCACTAGAAAAGTCCAATTAAATTTTCGCCTTAACTTAAAGTCTAGAGAAAGGGTTTGTTGACCATAAACATTTATAGTTGAAGAATTAGCAGCCAAAAGTGTTTGCACGGGTGGATTTCGTTTTTGTAAATTATTGACAGGAAGGATTGACACATCCGACCCTGTGTCGACCAGAAAGGAAACATTTGTTGTCCGATCTTTAATGAACAGGCGACGTGACAGCTGAGGCAAAGAATAAGTCGCCTCTACTCTTTGTTTGTTTCGTTTCCTGACCAAGAACATGGTTTTACGCATTTTTCTTCTCTACATTTTTTTTTCAAATCGTCAATGGTACCAACAAATAGATGAATCGCGCTTAGCACTGTTATTTCGCTCGCGAGGTTTACTCGAATTTCTACGGTATGGTGATCGCCCACGTGAAAATACAATTTGATGGATGCGCTTATTTAGTTTTTCAATTTCTCTCGTAAATTTATATTCTATTGACTGTTCATTCGCGTTGGACACGGTAAATGCAGAAAGAGGGTACGCAGTAACCTCCGAAATCCGATCCGAAATTTCCGCAGCTTTTTCAAGGGTTAAATCAGAAACAGCCGCTAAAATTGTTTGAACAGAATTTGGTAAACGCGTCAAAAATAACTCTAGCATAAATTGTCAGGAACATTTAGGGATTCCGCGCGACGTTTCATGCTTCGTAATAAATCTGAAGGTTTCCGATTCCCTAGTTCTTCCTCAGACAATAGTTGCCGTATTTCTTGCTGGGATGACTCTCCCGAACGTGCAATTAATTCCTTTTTTAAGATGCCATAAGGATTGGTAGCATCCGGTTGCATTAATATGTCACGAACAATTGATGCAATATCGGGTGGAAGATGCGACACAATATAGATTTTGATTTTAGAAGATTTTGTAACAGATTCTGTTATTGCTTTGGGGGTAGTTAAAGCAAATGTACTTTCGCATATTACAAACCAAAGCGCGGAATCTGATCTATGGGAATTTGAATAGCATCGACATTAGACATGATTTATAATTATTAATATAGAAAAAGCACAATTAAATCAAAATAAAATTTGCGAGTTAAAATTTTACTGTAAAATAATAGAAGAAATATAAAAAAAAAAATGATTCAGAAGCACTTGTCTGTTTTCCAGCAAGGATATCCAACATCATTTTACATGATTTACTTCATCACAATGGAACAAATTTCTTTAAAAATCTGCGAACATCTCATTTTTTTTTTTTTTTTTTTTTTTTTTTTTTTTTTTTAATTGCTGATGGTATTTTGCGTTGTTCAGAGTCACCAATGTCCCGTTAGTTGTCATAAAATAACACTCAATATTCGAACTTAATTCTATTTTATTTCATAGAACTATGAGTGTAAATTCTGACTCCATTTATTATAGAACAACAAGCTAATTAAAACGTAAACAATTTACCGTCGGTGATCACTATGGTAACCGCTCAAGGCACACTGCCATTCTGAACTGCGAAATATTTCCGACCTTCCGGTGGTAACCATAGCAATCGCCATATCATAGTAAAAATAAAATTAGTTTTTTTTTTTTTTTTTTTTTTTTTTTTTAATAAAACTTTTTTTCTCTGAGTGCATATAAAATAAAATTTCTGGATTTCGCCGGCATTCAGATTGCAATTTTAACTGAAGATGTGCGAATATTTGCATGCAAAATTGTAAGTGATAAGAAGGGGGGGGAGGATTGTACTTTGTGCTTATATATAACTAAATAAATAAACAACGTTAAAGAGCACAAATATTATAAAATAAAATATGTTAAAAGCATACATGTTTCGGGACTTCTTAAGTCCCATCATCAGTGCTAAAAAGTGTAAAACGTAAAAAAAAATCACATCGTAAAATAAAATAAAATAAGCCGTGTAACTGAGCTCGCCGCTAAGGCGTACTGACTAAGAAACGTCGCAAAGCAACAGTAAAAATAAGCTGGCACGCGCATCCAGAGGAGACCAATCATATGTCACATCTGACTGGACGAGTCCAAATCAAAGAGAACAGGAGAGGGGAGGGGGAGTGAAATTACAGGAATGGATGTCTGGTTTCCATTCCTGTAATTTCACTCCCCCTCCCCCTCCTGTTCTTTTTGATTTGGACTTGTCCAGTGAGATGTGACATATGATTGGTCTCTTCTGGGTGCGCGTGCCAGCTTATTTTTACTGTTGCTTTGCGACGTTTCTTAGTCAGTTCGCCTTAGCGGTGAGCTCAGTTACACGGCTTATTTTATTTTATTTTACGATGTGATTTTTTTTTACGTTTTACACTTTTTAGCACTGATGATGGGACTTAAGAAGTCCCGAAACATGTATGCTTTTAACATCTTTTATTTTATAATATTTGTGCTCTTTAACGTTGTTTATTTATTTAGTTAAAATTGTAACTGGCAAACTTGACATTAAGTTTGGAAATATATTTATTATATATTGATTCAATAATGTAATTACTTTTGCTTTTTTTTAAATCAAATAGATCGGGCCTTTTAAACATTTCATTCGTCGAATTCGACGGGATTATACTCGTTTTATTGTTAAAATGCATTTCCTTTTTCTCAGAGTCTATAAAAAGCGTTTAAATTAAAGAAAAAATCCGTTTTTGATGAATCTAGTCAATGAAGAAGTAGCACGTCAAATTGTGTCTCTTTATTATTCCGCAATTCCAATGTCTCAGAGAGAAATTGCTAATCAATTGGGTATTTCACGCCGTTCTGTTTGCTATTATATTGATAAACACAAGAAAAATGAAGTTAGTTCATTACATTCTAAACGGGGTCGCCCTTCTAAAAAACCTCTATCGATTTTTTTTTTTTTTTAAATCGGAGGCGAAACTGAATTTTACAATGGCAGAATCTACATTCAACTTGTTTACATTTCACTTTGTCAAGAAAACGTTTTGAAAGTTGAGTTGTATAGTACTTCACCTAACAGAATGAAACTGAAGTTTGATTGGATTACATGCTCGAATTATTTTTGCATGGCAAGATTTATGGTTGGAGAACTTGCTATATGAATTATTAAATCCATAAATTATTATTTTTTCAATCATTGGGGAATGAATCTTTTTTTGTTTACTTTGGTGGAAACAGATTTTGGGAAGTTAATTTAAATTTCACTGAAGTAATCTCAAAATATACATACTCCCAAATATTATTTTTTTTCAAGCGATCTCTATAAAAGCATAACTTTTATACAGCTTTATCCGGGAAAATAATTTTGATTAAAATTAGCTGCTTGGCCTATGAAAAGCGAAGTGGTCATAACGACCGAGGGCGGCGCCCCCATCGGGGGCAAAATTCAATGTCGTCGGGGAAATATTTTGACTTTTGAATTTCGGCCCTGTCAAGTAGCCAAAATATGGAGCCTTTTTTTAAAATCCAGATTGATTAAACTACTTCTTCGATTCTTGCAGATTGAATTGAAAAAAAAAAAAAAAAATCCGAATTTCTTAAAATAAAAATCAATATGGGTGACTACACGGATGATACATAAATAACTCTGTAGATGTTTTTTATTTTTTTTTTTAATGAAAAAGATAAAATTTATACTGAAGTTTTGTCGGGGCTGTCTTGGATGACAAGTAGAATGCTGCATCGGATCGGGCAAGCTGAAGACCAGGGGTGTAGTCGTAAAAATAACAGAGGCTATACTCTCTAAGTAGAGGATATACGCTCAAGTCAGAGGGTTATACCCTAGAGTGTGTATATTATAGCTTTCTTGAGAAACATAGAGTATACGGTTTTCCTTTTAAAAATCCAGAAGGTATACGCCGTATACTCCCGCATATTCTCCAGTACATCCCTGAATATGACACGACTTGCCGTCTGGATCGGATTGGGTTGAGCCTAATCTTTTGTCATTGTGGATCGGATTCCAGTTGGATTAACTTTAATCAATGTTGAATTGAGGGGGTGGCCCGGGAGGGACATTCCCCCTCCCCTCAGAGCAATGAAATGTCCCCCCCCCCGGAAATTTTGTGTTTTCAATGGTCAAAAAGTACAATTTCCATCCCGGAACTCTATAATGTCATCCCTGGAGCTACTGAAGTCCCTCTCGGAGGACTCTTCAAGTAATAGAAAATTCCGTTCCAATAACATGTACGTTCCGGCAACTTATTGTGTGCATATTTTATTTTTGGCGAAATGTTTCTTGAGAGTGTATTGAACAATAATTACATTTTCTCAAAAATGACAAAAATAAAAAATAATGAAAGATGTAAAACGCGGTATTTATAAAGTAATATAAGGTACGTATTTCAAAAATTCTAGTACGACTAATTAATTTCTTACTTAGATTTCAAACTACGATGCTTAAACCGCAGAGAACAGCTGCGATTCCCTAAAAGGAAATACGTCATGTCTTTTTTGACAAGCTTTAAAATTCTGTTGTGCAAGTTAATATAAAACAAACTTTTCGACAGCTGGAATGATAAAGAGATTGATGAATAATATTGTTTAGCTTCAGCAGACATATTCTTTCTGATTGGTTGTAAAAATAAATCTTTATATATCTTAATACTGCTATGGGACTTACAAAAAACATCCGTATTGTAATGGACCGGAAAGATATTACAGAGTTACATAGATGCAGTATTCTATTTTCGACAATTGTCCATTGACCACAGACATAATGAGTTATTTTTTCCCGATCTAGTATTTTTATTTTAAAATATCGAAATAAGATTTTTTAAATTATTATTCGTCTGTTTGACGCTTTTTTTAAAGAAAAAAATCATATAATTAATCGGACAGTAAACGTAAAAACAATTCTACAATGAACTTTTAAAGAAAGAATTTGATTATGAAAAAATGGAATTTATGGCTTTGCAAATTTTGCATAATAATTATCATTTCTTCTAATCATAAATATTTTATGAGTTTCTTCTTTTTGCGAAGATACCAACTTTAATTTGTCTCTGCTGTACATAAAAAGTTTTAGTACTTTTATAAGAGTAAGTCCAAATGATTTCTTATTTATTTGCATTTATATATGATTTGATATTTTTACCTGAGTATATTAATTTTAAAACTGCTTTATAAGAGTTCGTACTTTTATTGATAATACAGTGAAACCTCCAAATAAGGGACACCTATGTGACCGGAACTTTTGTCCCTTATTCGGAGTTTTTTGCATTATTTTTAATTAATAGTTCAGCAGGACATAAAAATAACAAAGCATTAAAGAGGAAATTTAAATGTACCTGAAGTGCATAAATTATGTTAATGAGACAAAAGGAAGACAAGAGAATTAATTAATTAAAAATTTCAATTCATTACTAAATCATTAAATGATTTATAGAATTATTGATTTATATTTTTATGCAAACAGTATACATGCAAAATGTATAAAACCATTTGAAAGAATTTTACTTGAAGTAATCAATCAAAAGGGATTGTTTTGGAATTTGCAATTTTTCAATACAAATCTTTCAAATGTTTATTTACCATACTTATAAATTTTAGTTCTTCATTATCAGCAGTATTTACAAAAATAAATAAATAAATAAATAAATAAATAAAAATAAATAAAAATAAAAAATAAATTTTAAAAAAAGTAATTAACTGATTTGCGTATTTTAAGGGAACGAATAGCTAAATTGTTCTGGTCAGCAATGAGAAAACGTTAGGACACGTTTACAAATTCCTTTTTTAAAGGAAAAGTATAAAATTGGAACATTTGACTATGGAAGTGATTTGGATTTGAACTGTGTTTTTAATTTTTTTATAAATAAATTACCTATTGAGACATATGCGATTTTGATCACGTGACAAAGACATTTTTCTACCCTTTCTTGAGTAGTCCCATTTCTTTCACGTCGAAATTCAGTTCAAATCGTCTACTTTGACAATATTTTCTGAAAGATCAATTGTATTTGCAAAAAAATAGAAAAATTGATCGACTGCATATTTTCAGAACAATAACTTATGCTAGTTTCAGGCATTTTCGAATAAAAATAAATTAAAACGTATGTCTTAGAAGTTGTCTTTTTTTAATTTGAGAACAGCGTAAAAGCATCTGTAAAGTTTTTTATGTTACAATTTTATTTTACTCTTCACTTTCAGAATCATCCTCACAATTTTCAGCATTGCTTTCAATATGGATAAATGCATTGATATCGAATCAGAATGGTGAGTAAATAAATAGTTGTTAATTGAGTCGTATGCCTCTGTATCAACATGACTGTCTGTCTGTTTGATAAGTTCACAAAAATCTGTATTTTCATTTTCATCACAGACTACTTCATTATCTGAAATGCAAAAACGAGTCCCTTTGATCTCATTTTCAAGTGTCCCTTAAATTGAGTGTCCCATATTCAGAGGTAAATACATTACACGTCCTATACCAAGGTACTGGGACCGGAGGTTTTGCCCCTTAAATAGAGGTGTCCCTTATTCGGAGTGTCACTTATTTAGAGGTTTCACTGTAGTAATTTAACTTATGTTAACAATTGTGGAAGTTTTTCATTTATATTTTTGCATTCAGCAATACTTGCAGTAGAGCTTTGATTATCCGGACCAGTCGGGACCTAGATCGACCCGCCTAATGAAAAATGCGGAAAGTTGGACAACTTTAAAAAACGCATATGGCAATGTTTTTAGGTAACTTCGCTTCAGATTTTCTCCAGATTTAAGACTGATGATCAAATGATTAAATTTGCGGAAAGTTCAGCTTGAAGGTGAACAAAATTCTGTGAAAAGTCTATTTAAGAGACAAATAATTTTGTGAAGGGTCCTGTTTTGGGATAAAATGTTTTGTGAAGGGTCCTGTTTGGGGATAAAAAAATCTGTGAAGAGTCCTGTTTTAAGATAATTTTTTTTTTGTGTGAAGGATTCTTTAAAGAACCCAATTTTTCCTAAACATATCTCTGAAAATGAATATAGTAATACATCAGAAAAGTATATAATACATCATCATATAAGGATTAACGATAACTGAAACATTTACATGCAAACAGATATTCATTAAAAATAAATAAATATTGCCACCTAAAACACTTCTAAAAAAAAAAAGAAAAAAAAAAAACTAATTATTTTTTATAAGAAATTTTCTTGCAAAACATTTTATAACCATATCGAAGTAAAAATTCATGTTTTGTAAAAATAGAGTTGAGTCGGGCCAAAATTTTAACTTATTTTTTTTCTTTTGCTGGGCTAGTATTATATATGTATATGCATGCATTTGTGTTTCCCAGATTGTATAATCAGGCCGACTTTTTAAATTTTATGCCGACCGGACCATTAATCTATTTAATACAAACAGGGTCGGGCCTTGGCCTAAAATTTTTGCCAAAGTAATTTTTTAGGCTCCGGACCAGTACTCTGGGACCTCTAATATATATTATGAACTTGGCCACCCGTGTCGAGGATAGAATGCCCCCCGTCGAGCAAATTCTGTCGCCGCCCTTGATAGCGACAAACTGTTGATGACAGCCAATGCGCTTATAATATCAATAATAATCTGTACAATAATTTGGAGACTTTTCACCTGCGCTGGCTAACATGAAATTGGCTGTTTAGCATATAAAGAGTGAAGTGGGTAAGCCCGGAAGTGTTGATGACAGTTACATGACTTATGCTTTTATTATATAGATGATAAGCTTCCGCTGTAATTCATTCTTTCTTCATCTTATTAATACAAAATCCCTTCCACATGCTTTTGTTTGAGACATTAAAATTTGAGCGATAAATGGTTTCATGTTGCAAACCTTTTTTTCGACTTACTTCACCTCCACCTATCTCATTCCTCCATGAAATAAAACATTATTTAAACCGTTCTTTGGAGAATTCTAAATTTATTTCTCAATGTATAATCGTAAATTAAATAATATTAAATTATTAATTGATAAAAACGCATTTCTTTTAAATATTACACTTTTATTTTTTTAAAATAATTATTTATTTTCTACTTTTTAGCCCTCAAAATGTTTCATTTCGATTTGAAAAATATTAATGCGCCATACTGTCAGCGGAAACACAACAGCAAATGTATTTTTTTTTTTTTTTTTTTTTTTTTTTTTTTTTTTTTTTTATATAATTTTAGCATATCCGAAAGAATAGGTAAAAAATAGACTATAAAACTTATCAAAGAATATATAATTTTTGCTGTGTTCCTTTTTTCATATATGGCAATAGGAGAGAAAAAGAAACAATATTTAAACTTCAGGAATTCTAAATTGATTTCTCAATTTATAGTATTAAATTAATTAATAAATATTAAATTTTTAACTGATAAAAGCGGATTCCTTTTAAATATTACAATTCCATTTTTTTTATTTATAATTTATTTCCTACTTTTTAGCCTTTAAACTGTTTCATTTTTGTTCTAAAAATATTAAAATGCTGTATTGTCATCGGAAACACATCAGTGAATGTAATTTTTACAATTCTAGCATATTAGAAAATGGGTTAAAAGTAGATTTAAAAAAAAAAAAAAAATAAAGAATATATTATTTTTGTCCCGTTTCTTTTTTCAGATATGGCAACAGGAAAGAAAAAAAAATGTTATTTAAACCATAGCCTACTATAATACTACCAGCCGAGCCATTTCGCGAAAAACCGCCGAAAAAGTGAAGCTGGCAACAGCTTCAAACCCTGAACCATTTCATTGAACCACGTGTAAGTCCACGTGACGCAAACCCTGCCCAAATTAGCATTGAATAAGCTGCTTTCTGGTCTGTGCACATGTTTGCACACGTGTCATTGTTTTGGTTCAGGATTTACATGATTGGTCTGATTAACTTGGGCAAAGTATCAGCGTCCTCTGGCGGGAGACTTCATACATTAATCTCAAATAAACAGGCCTTTACTTAGATCTAGTGGGCCATGTTTAAACTATCATTTTAGGAATTTTAAATTGATTTCTCACATAATCTTAAATTAATTAACATTAAATAATTGATATATAAAAGCGCATTCCTTTTAACTATTACACGTTTCAATTTTTAATTTAAAATTTATTTTCTACTTTTAAGTTTTTAAGGTATCCGAACACTTTTAAAACGTAGACTTCAATCAAAATATCGATTTTTCATTTTTGTAAAATTATTGAAATTAAATCTATTTAAGCAATCAAAATTTAAGCAGATAGATAAAAAATAAGTATTTTATCTGTTTGCTTAAATTTTGTCTGTATCTAAAATAGAACCCAAATTACAGTCGTTTAAAATTACATCTATTACAGCTTATGAATTGTGTTTTAAAGTTATTTTTAGCTTTTTCTAAGAATTAAGTTTTTCAGATTTTTACTATACGCAAAATATCCTAAAACAAACAAGTGGGTAAGTGTGATCGCAGATCGCACAGAAGGTTTCGTTTAATATCTCCTTAATAACACTTTATCATTAAATTAACAAACGAAAAACAGTTTTTCGGCGCGATTTTGGCTTTTCTTCGCCAATCGCGCCAACCAGAGCAGAATATATAATTTTCCCTCTAAATATCGCTTAGGAATAGCGCTCCAAGTGCTCTACCATTTAAGCTACGAGGACGATGCCCAGCTTGTCATTTCTCACTTACATTTTATTGGTAAGGCTGCAACTGCAGCACAAAATGTTAACGTCTACATCAGCACACAAACCTGTGGCATAGCATGAGAAACAAATAACCTAGCATCGGTGAATATATCATTTAATTATAGTTAATTTTTCAATTTATTTTCAGCAGTAAAATTTCAGCAGTAAAATTACGCTTGAAATTATTGAATATTTAACATGTGACTATCACATTGCTTACAAGTCGTAGAACCAACATACTGAAAAATTTCATTTGAAACATTTTTTTCACTATGTTGGTTCTACGACTTGTAAGCAATGTTATAGTCACATATTAAACATTCAATAATTTCAAGCGTAATTTCACTTCTGAAAATTAATTGAAAAATTAATTATAATTAAATGATGCCAATACCAGGGGCGTGCGAAGAGAAAATTTCGCCCGCGGAAAAGTTAGAATTTGGCGACCCCCACACCCAACTTTTTCTTGTAACAAGCCAAAAATGACACTGGTAGTATAAATTTGGCGCCCCCTAAATTTCCGCGCCCGGGGCGACCGCCTCCTTTCGCCCCCCCCCCCCCTCTTTCGCCGGCACTGCTCAATATATTTTTTTTATTTTTGAGTTATCACGTTTTGCAGAAATGTCAGTTTTTGACTATTTTTCTCTGAAAAACTATTTTTATAAGTTTTAAAATAAATGTCAATATAAAAAGGGAAAACAAGAGAAAATTTCAAAAAGTCACTTCCGAAGGTATGCGGATACCTTAAAATGCTTCATTTCTGTTCTAAAAATATTAAAATGCTGTATTCTCATCAGAAGCATATTAGCGAATGTAATTTTTATAATTCTAGCACATCAGAAATTGGGTGAAATATAGCTTAAGAATTTATTAAAAAATATATAATTTTTGCTCTGTTTCTCTTTTCAGATATAACAATAGAGAAGAAAAAAGCATTATTTAAACAATCTTTTTTAGGAATTCTAAATTGACTTTTGAATGTTTAATTTTAAATTAATTAATATTAAATAATTAATTGATACAAGCGTATTTCTTTTAAATATTGCACTTTTCGATTTTTTAAATTTATAATTCATTTTCTACTTTTTTAGACTTTAAAAAGCTTCATTTCTGTTCTAAAAATATTAAAATGTTACATTGTTATCGAATGTAATTTTTTATAATTCTAGCATATCAAAAAACGGGTTAAAAGTAAAAAAATATATATAGAGAGAATATATAACTTTTACTGTGTTTCCTTTTGAGATATGGCAATATGAAATTTAAAAAAAAACATAAATGAATGATTTCAGCTAAAACATAGAGCTAGTATAAACTATATTTAATTTTAAGTACACTATATGGTCATTCAGGACCGGCCACTTACATTTTTAGATGCTTTGTTAAATATCTAGAAAAATACTTGAGGAATATGAAACTAAAACATCAATTGTGTAAACAGCATAACGCATGGCTTATATTTCCGTGAAGATTTTTTCTGGAAACCCATAGGGCGGAGCCGAAACTAGGGGAGGGGGGGTGCAGAGGGGTCATGTATCCTAGGACGTCAAAAGGAAAAGCAAAATGGGGAGAAAGCAAATTGAGAATTTTGTCTATCGTTTCATACAAAAATGCGTATATACATATATATAATACAAAGAAACTCGCAAACTAATGTTAAACGTATGGGAGTGTTCTTTTCAAATTGTTCGCTTGCATTTTAATATAGTAAAATGATTTTTTTTCTCTTAAAATAGCTTAGATTTTTTTTTCTTGCGTTGTTATAGTTTTAGTCTTTGGAACCGGTATTAAAAGTGAAAACAATGTTATTAAAAAAAAAAAAAAAAAAAAAAAAAAAAAAAAAAAAAATCTGCAACCAAATTTGGAAAAAAAATACTAACTTAGTTACAATTCAACCTTAGCTCTTCTAAGCAAGAAAAAAAATCATTTAAAACTATTAATATGTAAGTGAGAAATTTTAAAAAAAACTTCACTCCCATAGGTTTAAAATTAGCGTCCCCAATTTATTCGCGCGATTAGTGTAGACTCTTAACGCTCAAGTTAATGTAAATCCTATGGGAGCATTGGTTACATATTTCTTTCTCGCATTTTAATAATTATTATAAATTATTGAATTATTTTAATTATTATTATTAAATTATTTTTACTTTTTTGCAAAGGGTACCTGAAGTTGATAACTGCTATTCTGCGTCAGGAAAGGAGGGGGCGCCAAAATCAATGTTCGCGCCGGGCGCAAAGTAGCTAGTTTCGGCTGTGGGTCCGTAAACAAATCGAATAGAAAAGCAAATTTTTGGAATTACCCTGTAAAAATTAATTTTGCGAAAGCGTTAAAACTATAGTTCATGATTTGGAAGCTTTTTATAATAAACTGTGTTTATTTTTATGATGATAGCTCACATACTCGTATAGAAATTATAATTTTTAGAAAAACAATCCAAAATTTTTCAAATGTTTTGCTTATAATATACAGAGCTCTTAATATAAAATAATTTTCTTTTCAGAAAGATGACAAATGATGAAAATATTATTATTTGCGCTACCTTAGAATTTATAACAATTGTTATAATGATCATCTCCAAACATGTAATAAATCTCTTGTGTAAATATGTATTTAAATTTAAACTGTTTTACAATATTATTATTTGGCCGATTTAAATATGAGTAAACTTTTTTAAATATACATTAATGAATTTATTATTTTAAAGATTCTTTTTTTAATATTCACTTGTAAATATATTTTTAATGTAGAAATATTTAATATTTTCCTGCTTTTTCAGAAGTTTTTACAAAATAATAAAATGACTATTATAAATCGATAGCATCGATTTTGATTATCATACCAGTCTTCTGTACAATATTTAATTACTTTCAAGCATACTCCCCGAGATACTCCCCTTATGATTGTAATAACTTAATAAAGAGATTCTTTGTAAAACTGTAATTTTTTTAATGTATAAATTAAATTAAAATATACTTATTTTAAATTAAAATAATTTGCACTATTCCGTTGCAATTTGGTTATAAAATTTGCAAGTGTTTCTGAAACTTCAACTTTAATTCGATTAATTATTTTTTCATCGTATGGCATTCATGTCTGAAAAAGTGAAAAATAAGTAAGTTTTTGTTTAATAATTCACTAATAGATGGCAACACTAAAGCAGCTTAGTTGTTAGAAGGAATGCGTTTAATATATTTTCTCTTGTATCAATTATACATTTACACAATTAAAAAATAAACATAACATTTAATCACTGTATAATAGAGATATTAAAACCAAAACTTATTATGTCTGTGTTCCATCATGATATTTAATTAACACCAACTTTAGCATTTAAGATTAGGAATCTAACATATTTTGATTGACAAGATTTCTTGGCAATGTATCTTTTCAAGATTCCTACTATTATTTTTAAGTACTGATGTTTACCTTGTTTAATGACAAAATATTGCATTTAAATAATGAAAGATTGCCATGCGAAGTTATAATTTTGAAAAGTCAGGGACGAGAGGCGATTTGACCACTTTCCAGCAGGGCCATAGATAGAAGTGAATAATAGGGGAGGGAGAGGGGCATATTTTCTCACTCTCGCTTTCTGACACAGAAAGATAAATTAGTGTATATTTACACTGTAGGTACTATGTTTCGTATTAAAATGTTGTAATAACTTCATTTTATGCTAAGATAAGAATATAATGATGAAAAATTCGAGTACAGTCGACTCTTGTTAATTCGAAATTGAATAATCCGAATCTTCGCTTAATTCGAACTAAACATGAAGTCTCGAAATTTTCAATGGTAGAATAACGTTAAAAATTTTCATTAATTCGAACTCATTTTCTCTTGACTTCGTTTAATTCGAACTAACTAGAATTCCGATTTTTCATTTTTCTTTTTCTCACGGATTTCAGATCATTTGAATAACGTTCTTTCTTTGATTTTTGTGAAAATTGTTCCAAACGAGTATACATATAATCCAATGCATTTGGCAAACGGGGACTATGCATTTGATATCCACTTTCTTAGATTCCCGTCTGTCCATCAGTGGCGCTTTAAAATTTTTCTTCAATTGTGCTTGTTTATAATCTTTTAATTAGTTTATGAATTTATACATTCTAATTTAATATTAAGTCATATTCTAATGATAACAGACGAAATAAATTTAAAAAACACTTTAACATTAATTCCTTTGTAATAGCACCATATTAAGCATGTTTTCATTTCATATTTTCATAATTCGAGCTTCGGATAATTCGAACATTTTTTGTGGTCCCGACGAGTTCGAATTAACGAGAGCCGACTGTATATAACTAGTGCAATATTAAACATCAGGTTAGTTTCATATGTGCAAATAGGATGAGGATGAGTGAGTGTTGAAACACTTATTTCAGTTACAATTTAGTATTTCTGCAAAAGTATGAAAGGGCCTCAAAACTAAATTATATTTTAAAACATAATTTCATTTGAATTTTCGGAACATAAATTCATTAAGTGACCTTGGAATTTTTTCCAGGGGAGACTCAAAATCTTTTAGGAAGGGGGATGAGCCTTTCCAGGCTATTAGGCGTGACCCTGTCTTTTGAGCCCCTTCCTAAGCAAGTATATAATAGAAATCTGTAAACATTTTTAATACATTCCCATTCAAAATGAATTTACAGTAAATTGGCAAATAAATGCATTTTTACGTAGACATTTATGAGGAGCCCTTACTCTAAAAAAACTGTTTTGTTCAGCAGTAAATGTTATCAGAGTAAATTTCATATTGCTATCGTGTTTAATAAACAAAATCAAAACTCTCTCATATTTCTACTTCTGAAACTACTTTTCACATTTTATTTACACAAATATAGAAGAAATTAATGACAGTGAGTAGTGTGTGGGATATAATCTACATCTTAACGAATAATAGAATTCTATGAACTAGTAAAGCAAGTAGTATATATATGTAATAATAAAAAACGAACAAAATTCTCTGCGCTAGCCCTCTTTTCTGAGTCCATAGGCTTCAGTCTATTCGGTCTAATGGGTAATTCGCTTCTGCCAAAAGTTAAAATCATATTAATCATTTTTTTTTTCTTTAACTTAAATTATTTATGTAGAATGTAAAAGAAACTGAGGGGTCGGGCTGATCCCCCCCCCCTCTTTTCCAAAAAGTATAAGAGTGTAATTTGAAAAGTTCTCAAAATTAAAGGGGACGTGCAAATTTTTTTTTTAAATATGTTTTATTTGTCTACACAATTTTTTTTTGAAGTTCAAAGCACTCCATCCCAAAGCTGTTGGCCGGGAACCAGAGAGATTTTTCGCTGTTTAAAGAAACGAAATTGATTAAGCAGAAACCTGCATTTTTACGAAGTTTTCATTGTTTGGAAGAATGGAATCTTCTTATTAGTCAATGTTGTTTCGAAAACAGCGGAAAATCTATTTGTCTTTCGGCTATTATGCCAACACGAAAGTGCAATTCTTCAAGTCCTCCAGGCCCCACCAGTGGCCGAGAGGTTCGGACCTCTCAACTGGTAGACGGCAGGTGCTGGGTTCGAACCCAATCGCGGCTGTCGGCCTAACCGTTCGGAGTTTTCCGTGGTTTTCTTCGAACCTTGCGTAAATACGGGTTAGGTTCCCTTAGAAAGACCCCCACGGATGGCACTCCCCCTGGTCCTATATCCCATTAGCGTAGATAATCGGACGACAAAAATCAACCAACCAACCAACTTCAAGTCCTCCAAAATAACAGTCGACAACAAATTTCACTCTACTTTTGTGTAAAATCATTTTAAATCGTAAAATTTTTTAGTCGCGTTAATAGATGAAAGTCAGAAGTAACCAAATGAGGCGAATAAAATTATCCTGATGGAAAATTATCTTCTTATGCAAACCAGAAAGGTCTTTTTCATGATTTTTTTTTAAACCCATTTCTTCTAGAAGTTTAGCGTAATATTCACCAGTTATTGTTTGATCCTTGGGAAAATAGTCAATTAGCAATATTTCATTAATGGCATCCCCAAATATTGAAGTCATGGGCACGAACAGTGCCTTCTTCGTTGGTAGAGAACCACTATGTTTCCATTATTGTAACTGCTGCTTGGTTTCAAGGATATAATAGTGAACCCAATCTTCATTTCTTGTAACAAATCGACGTACGAAATCGGTTTTATTTGCGTTAAAATTATCTAACCTTAGACGGGGAGGCGGCGCAGACAATCAACTCATTGAGTTCAAAATCGAGTTAAAATTCAATTTACATATTAAAATGCAACTGGTCTGCCTAGTCATATCTTGATGGTAAACACTTGCAAACTCGATTTTAGTGGTTTACCATTATATTTTTTTTTGCTCCCAGTCCTCAATGTTTTCATGCCTTTGGGGTAGGAAAACACAATGGTAAAACTACGAATCAGCAACTAAAATCGTGTTTACAAGTGTTTTGCACTAAGATATGACAGGGCAGATCAGTTGCATTTTAATATGCTCATCAAATTCTGTCTAATTCTGGAATTTCAGCCTCCAACTCGATGAAGTGATTGCCTCTGCTGCCAGCTCATGGTCTAACTTTCTTGACAAATTCTCATTCGGTGATGGTTTTGATGATTATCATTATATGTTTGAACCGTTATGTCGAAATTTTTTTTTAATCTCAAATTTTACAGTGAGGATATGAAATGTTCTTTCTTCTGAGAGCAATTATTCCATAGCAATTTTGGAGAACTTTAACACGTTCGCTGCCGCTTACGTGAAGATGTGATGACAGATAATGCCGCACTGTAGAAATGGATTTTTCCCAGAAGCCAATTTACTTTTTATAACAAAGAATCAGAGAAAGATTTTCCCGCGCCAGCGCGTGACTGGCTATTGGACATCACCCAAACATCACGTGCTGGCACGTGAGTGGCCCCTTAACATTAGCGTCATATAACGCGCTGGCGCGTGATCGGCAGCGAATGTGTTAATCGACCACCCTGTATAAACATACCGTGGTTTTTTTCAACGATTTCAGACACTGGCAGATTTTGGTCGTTCACTGCAAGGATAATTTTCTAGACTCTCACAAAACCACGTTTTAATTCTGTCACCCAATTATGGGAAGTCGTAAATGGTGAATCATAAAGTATCTTGCATATCTTTGTGAATTTCTGAAACCTTTCAACCTTTTTTCACAAACTTTTACTTACCCATCATACGTAGTATAGGGTAAGTCTTGCAATCGTTTTGAAAATCGAAAAAAAATTTCGACGGATTTACACATTTCAGATACTGGTGATACGGAAAAACATATTTTTAGAAAAAAAAAAAAAAAGGCCGTCCGTTTGCTGTCTGAACGCTCTATCTCCGGAAAAATTGAGATAGAGACTTGAAATTTTGTATGTAGTACTTAGCATGTAAGAATGGGGCGAAGTCTATTTAATATGAGTAACCTCGATTATCCGGAATTATTTTTTTCGAACTATCAAAAAATTCGTTCTGATGAAAGATATGTAAAAATTTTCGAATTTTTTTATTGTAAGGAGTGGACGTAAAAGGCAATAAAATAATACAAATTTTGTATAAAGAACAAAGTCGATCTGATTATTACTTGCCGAGACTTGTGTAATCCTGTTTTCCACATTTTTCGATTTTTCATGACCCTTATTTCATTCAAATTTCAATTCAAAGATATATATTAATTGAAAATGAGAAGCTTAATCCGACACAGTAAACTGCTAGTTAATATGATTACTATTTTTGGTGCTATAAGGATGTTTCTTTTACGCAATTCGGTATTACTTGAGTAGCTTGGCATTTTATATAATTTGTTGAAATTGGTTCATCAGCAATTCATTAATAGAGCATTACTATGTATATTAAAAATATTTAAATATACGTTTAAATATTGTTTTCGAATTGCAATGCATTTTATAAATAGTTTACACATATTTTATTTTCATATATTATTCGTATCAATGATGGGTAAGTATTATGGTGTCTCCCAATGACTAGTTTTATAATAGCCCGCGTTTCAGTTTTATGCATTTTGCAATACTCATGAAACATGCTTTATTGGAGGCAATGCCAAATTGATTACTGCTTAAAAGAACAATATCTAATTTTATCTTTTTGCACAAGATAATTGGTGCAATCTGTTGCGTATATTTTATTTCGACTGATGTTGCCCTTTGGGTTTCATTTCGCGAACTATTCAAATCACCCTCGAAATTTTGGGATATTGTAATGTTATGTATACTTTTTTGGCTTTTGTTTTAGCTCTTTTTACGCTGAAAAAATAAAGTGTTTTTAACATTTTCCAACGTAGTTAAAAAATATTTATGAATTCAATTTGTATGTCTGTCTGTCTCAACTTGCTCTAACTTGCATAAATATACTCGGGTTGCCATGCAACGTAATCGAGGCATAACTGAGCATGTTTGGTATTAAAAATGAAGTGTGTAGCACTTAGTTTTCGACGAATGGAAAATTTGAAAATCGTCTGAATTGCCATAGAAAAGCATTATCACAAAAAAAGTCCTATATTTTCTAATAAATGAGCCAAAATAAGCGAAAAACTATATAGCTAAATCCGAAAACCCCTGTCAAATATTAATCTAATCCGATACTTTTTATGATAGATTTTGCGAAACAGACAGACAGATAAACAAAAACCAAAACGTTTCCCGGTGTCAATTCTAATTGACTTTTCGAATTAATGAAAAAACTAGTTGGATGTGCCAATCCCAAAACTTTCTTCTATCTCATACATACATTTTAATATTTAAAAAAAAAATAGTTACCCATTTTAATGCTTTAATAATTTTAATTCAATACCTTACCAACTTTGATTTTCATCTTAAATTTCTGCTTCAATCAATTAATCGGAGTAAAAACGAATTTCCGTCTCTGCACGAGCCGATGGACAATAGAATGATAAGCAGATTCTTTTTTTTCAAATTCAGGGAGGACCTACTTGCCTTTCCAAAAAATAATCATGTACAAAATGTTTAGTTCAGTTCTAGAACTAACTTCATACACTTTTATGTGGTGCAATATTGAAAATGGCATAAAATTTGGTATTGCAGCGCCCCCTTCCGGCGGATTTTTTTCAGATTCAGGGCGATCCAACTAGCATAGCCATACTCTTACACAAAAATTTCGTTCAATTCGATGCATACTTTTGGTCGGTACAATATTGAAAATGGCAAAAAAATCGCGATTGCCGCGCCCCCTTCCGACGGATTTTTTTCAAATTCAGGGAGGACTAATTAGCCATAGTCATATACATACACAAAAAATTTGGTTCAATTCGATGCATAACTTCATAATCTTTTGGTCGGTACAATATTGAAAATGGCGCAAAAATCGCGATTGCGGCGCCCCCTTCCGGCGGATTTTTTTCAAATTCAGGGAGGACCAACTAGCCATAGTCATACACATACACAAAAATTTGGTTCAATTAGATGCATAACTTCATATACTTTTGGTCGGTACAATATTCAGAATGGCACAAAAATCGCGATTTCAGCGCCCCCTTACGGCGGATTTTTTCAAAACTGAAGGAGGACCTGCTTGCCACAGCCAAAAACATTCACAAAAATTTTGGTTCAATTCTATGCATAACTTCATACACTTTTTGATGGTAGAATGGCGACATACAGACACACAGACACACGGACAGACAGACATTTTGTAAAAACATGTTTTTTGGAATCTCTGACCCCTAAAACGTATAAATCCGTCAAAAACCGGAAGTCGAAAAAATTTCAATTACAATACTTTCTTCTATTGAAGATAGAAGAAAGTAATAAAAAGGTTTATGTTCCGTCAAAAGGTATAAGGCGCCGTAATTTTTGACACGTTGTGTTTGGGGACGATGCCACTTAGAGTATCTTTTATTGAATATCTACAGCAGAAAATTGATATTTTTTGAGTCCTCTTAAAGTGTGTAAACTTTTTCACCTTTTCAAAGAAGCTGCAGTTCTAATTTCGGTATAATGATATTTTTGAACAGAACTTTTTTGTTTGATAAAATAATGGTTGACTAGTTGCAATTCGCAAAGAAAAAAGAAAGAAAAAATAGACCTATCAAATTCTTCAAGCATTTCAACGTTTTCTGAAAAAGGCCAATAATATATAAAACAATGAACTACTTTTGCCACCCACATTGGAGAATGTCAGAAAGTATTTGATGAATGAACAAAAAAGGATTATGTCCTCAGGGGCGTGCCAGCAGTATTCGGCGCCTGTGTGCAGAACTGCATTTAGCGCCCTACCCCTGTCCCCATCCCCCATATCCCCCCCATCCAATCGCCTGTAAAAATAAAACTTTACCCTCCCCCCCCAAAAAAAACTAAGAATATTTATAAATGTATAGTTGTCATTATTTTGGAGTTTTTTTTTTTTTTTTTTTTTTTTTTTTTTTTTACTAGAAAATTTATTTAATAAAATATGTCTTGTTCCTTTACAGTTCGTATTTTATTTCATTAAATAAATAAATTTCTGTTTCCAAACATGTTTAAATTACTTGAAAAATAAAGAAGGATGGCAGCTATGTAAGTAAAATTCGTAACACAGTAAAACCGTGTAACTGTGTAAATGAAAGCACTCTCTACCAGAATGCTGCGTTACGGTAAAATTTCATTATCCCGGAGAAAATAATTTAATGCAATAACAATAGATTGCATCTAAAAGAAAGAAGTTTGTTTTTACTTTGCATGGATTGGCGATGGCTAAGAAAATTTACCGCACATCAGAAAATTTCGATAAGGATCGATGATGGTAGATGCACCTTGCACCTGATTCTCATTTTTTTTTTTTTTAATTATCCGAAATATTATTTAAAACCCTTAATGATCATCGCAAAATGGCGATCTTTTATTCTTCAACGAGACCATGCTTCTGTAATTCCCCAAGTAGTAGTTTGATTTTTTCTGCATTTTCAAATTGGGACAGGGCCGTAGCTAAGGGGGCACTATGGGCGGCTCAGCCCCCCTAAAATATTTTGAGCCCCCCTGGAAAATATTCCAAGGTCACTAAATGAATTTTTGTTCCGAAAATTCAAATGAAATTCTGTTCAAAAATCTAATTTAATTTTGAGATCCTTTTACATTTTTGCAGAATTACTAAATTGTATCTAAAGTAAATAATTCAACATCTCTCATCCTATTTGTACACATAAAGCTAACATGATGTTTAATTTTGCACCAGTTATACGCTCAAAATTTTCATCATCATATACTTTTCTTAGTATAAAATGAAGTTATTACAACATTTAATAAGAAACATAATAGCTACAGTATAAATATGCACTAATTTATATTTCAGTGTCAGCAAGAAGGAGAAAAAAATTATGAGCCCCCCCCCCCACAATCTTATGAGCCCCCCCCCCCCCCCCCCCCCGCTATAGATCACTTCTAGCTACGGCCCTAAATTGGGATATAGTGAGATCCCGGTAGCTTTACAAATAAATAATAAACAAAGAAAGAAAAACGATTTCAATGGTATTTTTAATTACTATTTCAAAAAACATTTTTATTTGGCAGCGATTCGCATCAGTTTTCAAGCTTTCCATTTCTCTGAAGTTTCAAACGCATAAAGAAAAAAAAAAAAAAAAAAAAAAAAAAAAAAAAAAAACAAGAACAAAAAAAACTACTGTTACATTCATGGTATTTTTCAGGTTCTAATAATATATCTGGAGTGAAAATATTAATATTTACTGTTCAAAAAGTTTTTTGAAGTCATTTGAAGGATTCGCCAAACATATTTTTTCTCTCGGTGCAAATTATCTCAAGATATCGTTTTCCAATTAAGAAATATGTGATTTGAATATCCTTTCGAGTTAATAAATAAAAAAATATGTATGAGGGATTGTGCGCATTTCCATTATTTATTTCATCAAGATTTTTTATTTTTATTTATTTATTTATTTATTTATTTATTTATTTTTTTTTTTTTTTTGTCAGAATTGAAAGTTTTATATCTAAATGCATAGCTGCCAACATCTTCCACTTTTTCGGCCCGGAAAAATTTTACAGTAAATTTTACTATTTCAAATCGCCGTAATTTGCTGATTAAACAGGACAGAAATTTCTGTTAAATTTTTCCGGGTTAAAAAATCAGAAGAGTTGGCAGCTATGTCTAAATGTCAGAAAATAAATACAAATTGACGGTTAGCTTGAAAAATCAGACCGGAACATGAATAGCACCGACGGTATACTCTACTGAAGGTAGTGGGGAAATCAACTCGAGCTTCGATTGGATGGATTTTCATTTAAAAAGGAAAAATCATACAAATTCAAGATTATACACTGCTAACAATATAATGTTCGTTCGAAAATATTTTTATTCAAAATTATAAAATCAAATCAACATGCTGCTGAAGACATTGCCCTCCCCACACCCCATCTCTACATTCGTTTGAAAAAAAAATAAAAATAAATAAAAATAAGTAAAATAACATTCAATATTTGACTTTAGAATATTTAAGATTATTGTAATTGGCCTAGATGATCCAAGGCGGCTGGTTAGTAGGCTCCAATTATATAAATTTTGAACAGTTGAAAACAACATACTAAAGAAAATTGTAGCAATATAACACAATATTTCCTAACAATACTATCAATGAATATAAACAGTTTATTTGTCGTAAATTACTACCAACTACCATATATACTCCTGTATAAGTCGAAGAATTTTAGACAAAATCTGGGATATGAAAGTGGGGGGATCGGCTTATAAATATGTTGTAAAAAAAAAAAATTAAAATGAAATAAATAAATCGAAGATAATGGATTAATGGGCAATTTTTTGAATAATCGCATACGAGTCTATGTTGGAGAGAGATAAAAGCTTAGAATAGAATCATTTCTATCAAAGAATATCATAGAATTATCACTGTGATTAACAGAAAAAGCTCAACAATAAAGTCCCTGTAATTGTTCTGCACCCCTTTATTCTATTGGGATAAAATTTCCTTCAGTACAGGGGCATTCATTTCAACATTTTAATCTTGAGATTGCTTCTAGATATCTCTTCTAAAAGGCCTACATTCCAAAGAAATACTATATTTTAGCAGTTTCAGAAATTATTTACCCTTGTAAATGAGGCTTGAATAGGTTTTATTTAAAAAAAAAAATTCTCTTTAAGTACGATTAAATTGGTGTGAAAAGTTATTTAAAAAAGTTAAGCTTTTTCGGTTTTATATAATTATACAATTTTAAAACGCTATTATATATATATATATATATATATATATATATATATTATAGCGATTAGAAACGTAGGAAAAAAGTTTACTAGATTAACGAAAATTTACTATTTTTTTTCTTTTATTACAAATTATTTTTCAACACACTAACAGAAATGTGTTTCGACTTATACAAGAATATACTTTAAAAAAAATAATAAAAAAAAATTGAAGAGGGGGAGGTTCAATAAAACCGTGTTGAATTCAAACACTTTTCCCCGAGAGGAACTTCTGTACTCCGTATGTATACTTTTAAAAATATTTTTTTTTTAAATAGCAAGTGATAAAATGGATCATTGTACCCCATGACCGGGGTACAATGGTCCACAGCATAGGACTCTGTGAACCACATGTAATTCTGAAAAAATATGTAAGTGTAGTACATTTTTTAATAAGAAAAAGCATAAAATATATCATAATTTGTTTATTTGTGTCTTAACTTCATAGATATAATGTAAGATTAACGATTATTAAAGTTAGCAAATGATACATCAAAAGATATTTGTGTCACTGAAAGCCTGCTGCTTTCTTACTGAAACATTAGAATCTGGAAGAATCATTACAGTGTCGTAAACATTTACAAGAGATTCATCAACATTATTGGAAAACATAAATACATTTTGGTTTGATTTTCAGCACATGAATCTCACAAATATAGAATCGTCATCATTTTTTTCTATTACTAAATCAACAAAATAAATGTTTTTAGCCTCCGATGCTATTTCTTTCAGACAAGCTAAAAAGTGTCGTGTGAAAAATTCTGGCCCACTTTTACTTACCTATCATACGTAGTACAGGATAAGTCTTGCAACCGTTTTGAAAATCGAAAAAAATTTTGACGGATTTACACGTTTCAGATACTGGAGATTCCGAAAAACATATTTTTACAAAAAAAAAAAATTGCCGTTCGTCTGTTTATCTGTAAATGCTCTATCTCACGAACAAATGGAGATAGAGACTTAAAATTTTGTATGTACTTAGTAAGTAAGAATAGGACGAAGCCTATTTAATATCAGTAACCTCGATTATCCGGAACTATTTTTTCGGACTCTCAAAAAATTCGTTCTGATGAACTGTATATAAAAATTTTCGATTTTTTTTATTTTAAGGAAAGGACGTAAAAGGCAATAAAATAACACAAATTTTGCATTAAGAACAAATTCGGTAGGATTAATAGTTGCCGAGATATTTGTAATCCTGTTTTCCACATTCTTCGATTTTTCATGACCCTGTATTTTCTTCAAATTTCAATTCAAAGATGTGTTTTAATTGGAAATGAGACGCTTAATTTGACGCAGTAAACTGTTAGTTAATATGATTGTTGTTTTTGGAGTTATAAGGATGTTTCTTTTACGCAATCCGGTACTACTTGCGTAGTTTGGTATTTTACATAATTTGTCGAAATGGGTTCATCAGCAATTCATTAATGGAGCATTACTATGTGTATTAAGAATAAATAAGCTTAATAAATTAGCTTATTTATCAATTTATCACCAGTGATTACGGTGTTTTTTTATATATTAAGAATATTTAAATATACGTTTAAATTTTGTTTTGGAATTTCAATGCATCTTATAAATAGTTTTCACATATTTTATTTTTCACATATTTTATAATGCATATCCATGATGGATAAGTATTACGGTGGCCCCCAACGACTAGTTTCGTAATTTGGCCGTTAAAATGAGACATTCATAGAATTTTATTGTTAAAATGCATTTCCTTTTTCTCAGAGTCTATAAAAAAGCGTTTAAACTAAAAAAAAAATCCGTTTTTGATTAATCTAGTCAATGAAGAAGTAGCACGTCAAATTGTATCTCTTTATTATTCCGCAATTCTAATGTCTGAGAGAGAAATTGCTAATCAATTGGATATTTCACGCCGTTCTCTTTGCTATTATATTGATAAACACAAGAAAAATGAAGTTAGTTCATTGCATTCTAAACGGGGTCGCCCTTCTAAAAGACCTCTATCGATTTTTTTTTCAAAAATTTAACCAAAATGTAATTAACAACTTTTATTTCTGGCTATTGGTGTTTCATTTGAGTTAATTTTGAAATTTGAAAACATATTATATAGATAATATTTCAAAAATGCACTACGCAACATGAATCAGTTTATTTACATGCAAAAAATAAAATAATTAATTAATTCTTAATTTTTCATATAATTTTTAATTTTAAAAAACACAAAATTCAGGACTGGAGTACAATGGATCATGGTCCATTGTACCCCGATTTCTGGTGGTCCATTGTACCCCATATGTGACTTTGACAAAAAAATTGATAAAAAAAAGAAGTTTTATATTCAATTATTTTACTTACAATAAATATAGTAATATATTGTCTTACCTTTTTATTGTGCTGAACAATGTCTTCCAAATTACAGATCTTTAACGTAAAAAATAGCATATGTTTCACTGAAAATATTTACTTTTACCTGTCTCAAATCGACTATCAAGTATAAAATGACTAAATTGACAGCTATGCACATGGTTTTAAATTTTTATTTACTACTGCAGGGCTGCCATGTAAGTACCAAAATATGAAACATTCTAAAACAGAAATAATATCAAAAATAGGGGGTGGACGACTATACCCCGGGGTCCATTGTACCCCAGTCTCCCCTACATGTAAAAAGTGAGTAACTTACCTTATTATATATTAATGAAGCATCAAGATTTATCTCTTAATTTATACCTTGGATCCAATTATAAGAACGATTTTTTTATATCTCTTCTTATTGCACCTCCTATAACAACGAAAGGCAGACTAAATTGCAATATCTTCAGAATTTCATGTCTCAGCAAAAGTGAATGTAACATACTACGGCGCCACTACGATTGGAGCCAATACAGTATTGCTGAATTTTACCTTTTAGAAAGAATGGTTTATCTTAAACAAAAAGAGACAGCTTAATTCAATTTAATGTTGCAAAAAAGATACGTATTCATTTGTTAATTTGAAGTAAAATAAGTAATTTCTTCTTCGAAAAAATTCGACATTTTTCACATATCTTTATTATGTTCCGACAAATATGATAATTGTAGGACAAATTATTTTATCTGCTTCAAAGTGTATTTTAAAAGAAAAATCTAATTATAGGATAGGTATTATATCATAGAGGTCTGCAATGGCCCGGCCTTGGCCCAAATCCCGCACCTTGCCAAGCCGGCAAAAAAAAAAAAAAAAAAAAAAAAAAAAAAAAAAAAAAAAAAAAAATGAACGGGTCATACGGGCCAATAAAAAAATTCTAGCCGGCATATCGACCCGATATAAATGTAAGAGTAAAAACGATAAAATATGAACTATTTTTAATGAATAGGGCTTTAACAAGAAAAAGTACAAATGTGCGTTACGAGCCGATGCTAGTTTGACAACATCAATACCAAGATATAACTTGCTGAGCGTAGAGATATGAATAGGACAATTACATTGTGTCTGACCAAGGCTTAATTTTTTTTAGCAGGCTCTTGCCGGGCCGAGATCAGCCTTGTATTCTTTTTCTATATGAGCAGAACTGGAACTGGACTTAATTGCTCTCAAGATGTGTAGGACAGACAATATGTTTTGTAAAAGTATTAATAGCGATAATGAACTTCTGTTAACGTAATCTATGGAATTATACCTAAAGGTGGTTCTTAAATTCACTACTCAACAACGCGAAATTTTCGCACATTTTCTGACTAATTTTAAACTATAAAGGTATAAAATTGGCTAGCCTGTCTATTGATGGGATTTGAAATAGAATAGCGTTTTCCATTTTTGTTAAATACATTACTTGTCAAGATATAAGAGATTCTTGTCCAGTGGCTGCAGATTTTTCACCCTTCCCAAGCTGCTGCTTCCGGAAATTAGATTCAAAACGCCAACTTCGACAGTATTTTCTCAAAAATGTAATGAAGGGGAGATAAAGTGAAGGGGGCGCCAAATAAAGATTTTGTTTATCGATTTTTCTCAGGTATAAGTTTAGAACGGCATTGTTATTATTGCCCTATCTAGATTATTCCATAGCATAGAAGAATCTAAGGATGATATAGTATAAGGATCCTGTATAAAGCAGATTTTCTTTTATATTCTTTTCGATTTCTTTTTCATGGTTTTAATGAAGCAATATTTTAAAAAATTGATTACGCAGTTCAATATAACATATTTTAGGATTTACTCTAAATAAGTCAGCTCTTTGCAACTTAATAAAATTATCTTTGTAAATTTCATTTATGTAGAAGAGGTGGGAGCGCCAAAATCCATGTTTGCCCAGGGTGCAAAAAATAATAATTTTATTTATTAATTGTTTCAGTTATATGTTGCCGATTGATATAATTGATTTGTTTCTTTTTCAGCAATTTACTTTTACATAGGAATCTGCATAACCTATAAAGTTATGTTGCTTTACCATTGTGCAATGCAGTGGCGTAGCAAGCGGGGAGTGGAGGGGGCGGTTCGCCCCGGGTGTCACCCTCTAAGGGAGTGACACCCAATCTTTTTTTTCTGCAAATCAATATATATATACATATATATATATATATATATATATATATATATATATATATATATATATATATATATATATATAATCTTATTAGATTTTTTAAAAGAATTTTGAAATAAAATGAAAATTCTAGCGCAAGATGCATCAGAGTTAATTTTCTTTTCTTTGAGAATGTGAAAATTTTCTAAATAAGATATGCACAAGAGAACAAAAACCAAGTTACCCAACAAACAGGTTGCAAAAGCTAACTTTAAAATAAACACTTAATCTTCTAATTATAGACACCACATTGATTTATGCGGATTATCAGAGCTGTGCGAAAGGGGGGGACGAAGGGGCAGTCGCCCCAGGCGCGGAAATTTCCAGGACGCCAGATTTATACTACAAATGTCATTTTCGGCCTGTACAAGAAAAAGCTGAGAGGGGCGCCAAATTCTAACTTTGCCCCGGGCGCAATTTTCTCTAGTCTTTCCTGTGGTCTTTTTTTATGCAGGAGGACAAAAGGTAAATTAGTAATGGTATGCTTATTTGTTGTATTAACGCTGGCTTGGAATTGAAAGAATCGGCGGGGGGTGGGGGGGGGGGGGGGGTTGACACCATTTACATCCGTTCCGAGTGTCATCCATTTTAGCTACGCCACTGGTGCAATGTATAATTCTACTTGTTTATGTACCGTCAGTATGTATATCGCTCTAGTACTACAATAAAAGAGAAATGTTGCATATTTTCAATCTTTTTCTTAATGGAGCCTTCCCATGTTTGCCAGCAGTTGTAGTGCGCTTCTGCTTTCTTAAATGTTGGACAGGCCTAGTGTAGAGCAGCATTTATCAAATGCAATATTCAAGTCGTTGTTCCAAACTTTTAAAGTTCCTACCTTTTTTAAATGTATTTCAGGTGCTTGATGGCGCCTTTAAGAATTCAGTGGCGCCTTTCGACCATGACTTTTCGCCACAGTGGTGCCCTTCAGTTTGAGACCACCCCCCCACGGAGAAACCGCTGAAGAGATCTGCTAATATTATATACTTTAAAAATAAAAATGAACTCAGAAATTTATCAGAAATAAGCATTTTAGATTTACAGTACAGCTTTAATAAGTTAAAAAAGTTATTCAAATATTTCAGCTTTGCCTAAAATATTTGGCGCCTTTACTATTCTGGCGCCTGTGTGCGGTGCACACTTTGCACACTGGGTCGACATGCCCCTGTATGTCCTAACCAGAACCTAATATGTATAAGGTATAATAATTTCTTTAAAACCAACTTGGTAAATCAGTTCATCCCTTATGCATTTATTTTATGAAAAGCTTGTCGGTGATTTGAATAGAAAATGTCGCTCTACTGTCACTCACTGTTCATTGTTTAGTTTATCTTTTTTTTTTTCTTTTCTTGACCGTTTTTCTATGTCATGTAGAGAAACTGTGGAAACAGATCTGAACTTTAGTGAGAAATGTTAGCTTTGATGGACTGAAAATGAATAGATTATGAAGATTTATACGCACCACTTAAATGACATATTTTTTACTTTTCAGAAATATTAAGCTTCCTTGAAATTTTTATTCAGCTCCTTCTTTGAAAAAATAAATAAATAAATAAATAAAAATAAGATAAATAATGATCATAGTAAAAGAGTAAAAATGAAAAGAATAAAAATAAGACATTTAATAAATAAATTCTAATGTAATGTTTTTAATTTTTCAGCACAATAAGAAACAATAAGCTATTTTTCTTTCTAGTTACTTTGCTCGTGCATTTATCAATCTGTGGTGCTGGAGATCCTTGTCCACCAAAACACCAACTTGCACCATGTATTTGCTCACATAGGCCTTTCCCAAACTTGACGCTAGGACAGTCAAAGACTCTGACTACACCAGTACCAGTAACCACTTTAGACCCTAGACCAAAACGTGACACAAAGCAAGAAGAAAACGATCTCACGCCTCAAGCTGCACCTGCCATAAGCGACTCCTACTACACCGTGGTAGAATGTAAAATTTCCAAGAGTCTCACGGCCCTAGAAGAAGTTGTGTCTTCTGCACTTGACAGAAAGTTAGTGGACACGCTAATTGTGGCAAATGTTCCTCCAAGCAAGGAACAAACTTTAGCTAGACTTCCTAGTGGTTGGTTAAAGAAAATTAGAGTCAGACAGTTTGAGGTAAGATTAACGAAAGATTTTTTTTAATTGAAGTAACTGTAGTATGCTATAAACAAGTGTTCTAATTAGTTATAGGCCTAAAGAAATTAGGGTTGGTTAGTTTTGAACCTGGGGCTTACTATAGAAGACGAGTGCGGTAGCACGGAGTAAAAGACTAGCTCAATTGTTCTGAGCCATTATCATATATTGTTCGCTGAATTTGTTGTTGAGAGAAATGATATCGCTACACATATTGCACTCCATGACTCATTACATAACGTTAGACGAAGTTATTGTTGAGAAGTGACGTCGCTACATAGTTATTTGAATTTTCTGAATATGTAACAGAGTAACAATAAAATAAGATGGGAAAGGGGGTGGGTATATGGTTGCTGAAGATATTTACAGAGCCATAATATAAGCAAGACTAAAATAAAGTGAAGTACGTAGCATAATATTTTCATATCATTAGTAGGGGAAAATTGCGACGCACCATAAACTATTAATACACAGAATTATTTTTTTAATCATATGATCAATTTTAAATTACAAAGAAACTAATTGTTACGTGATCTAAACTTAAACTAAAAGTCGACCTAAGAATCAAGAGGAATCTAATAGACAGTTTAAAATGATGATCTGGGGCAACATTCATCGCTCAGGAAGATGCAGTCGCGATATACTCCTAATTCTCGAATATGAAAAAACAACGAAAAATTGTTATGCTTTAAAATTTTAGAAATGAGTCTTGATTAAGTGCATTATATTTGGATTAATTCTATTATACGTGAAGCGAATTATTACCTATGGTGGACTCTTTTTCTGAATAAATACAATGAATATTCATCGGTGCAGAAAATAAGAAATAAGACATTGAATCTATTTATTGTTACCTGATGTGTTCCATGGTATGAAGTCTTTTTCGATTATTTCAGTGCAGGGACTTGAAGTAATTTGTGAATTAAAACATCAGAGTTAATAAGAAAGCTAAACTTGACTCTACACATGATCTCAGAACATTTTGCGGTCATTGAGTCACGAGACTTGGCTTAATTTTTTACATGGTATGTTTTTGATGGAATAGGTCTTTTACAAACTATTTCTATCTAACCTTAACTTTTCAAAAATTACTTAAAACAAAAATCTGGCCTATCACTTTTACATATATAAAGAAAATATATACATTTCACATACATCTTCTTAAAAATGTATAAAGAAGAACCTGAAAATAGCTATAATTTTAAATTCGCTAAATTATGACTAGACTTTGACACAAATGTAAAAAGCTGTTCACAGTTTCAAAATGTTAGGACGTTGGGAAAAAATCTGGACAGACGCACTCAAAAGTCGTAGACAAACTCCTGAAGCACAAACATAGCGTGCCTATAAATAAAGATATAAAAATAAATACCATTACATTAAATAATATAATATTTTATGTCATTAAGAATGTATTAGAAAGTTTCATAACAGATTCATGTTAATGTTTCATAATTTGTTATAATGCTTCATAAGAATAACATTTTTTAACGCGTCTTTCAATCTAACTATTCCAATCAGCTGTCGGATTGTCGCCCATGCATAGCTGTTTCTTGCACCAATTTATGGATGTTAATTCCTCTGCGAGGAGAGTACTGTGTCATAATCAGGTCCTCTATGAGTGCATTTATGCGACACCATCATTTAATTTACCAAACAAAATATCATAACACAGTAATAAATGTAAAAATAAACCTAATCAATCCATAATTTGTATTCTTATTATTTTTCTAAGGTACAAAACTCAAGATTGTCAGGCGATTTTATTTGGTACGGAAATCCATTCGAAGGCCAAGCTCACACTCTTCTGCGGTTTGCTGCTACGAGATGTATGCTAACCGGATCTCTCACATTTGACACCATCGGAACAGTCAATACTAAAGGTCTCAATCTGCTTCCTCGGATTGAAGAAGTCGATTTTTCTCATAACTACCTGACTTCCATCCTGACTATGGCTTTTCGCTATCCTCCTGCAAACTTGTCCTCCGTCGTTCTCTCTCACAACAGTATCAACTACATCGAGAACACAGCTTTCCAGTATCTTCCTCAACTGAAATACATCGATTTGTCTCATAATCTTCTAGAAACTATAGCAAGATCAATTTTTTCCTCAAATGCAAGGTTGCTTGAAGAGATAGACTTGAGGTAACTATCAAAGGCTTGTATATACGCAATTTTTTGTTTTTATCACATTTTTTTACTGGAGAGCATCAACACAATGTCTTAGTACACTGTTAAAAGTTTTGTCTTAGTTCGAACCCATTTTTAGTGCTTAGTAGATGCCACCATCAAATGGTGAAATCTCGTACCAACATTTGGAGTTTCCTATTGCAATGTTGTTCCAACTATTGGAATCTTGCTTCAACCAGAACTTCAAATGTTGGTACGAAGTTTCACCATGTGATAGCGGCAACTATTAAGCACCAAAAATGGGTTCGAACTAGGACACGATTTTTAACAGTGTAGCTGATGCATTTTCTTCTTCTTATTATTATTATCGTATTTAAAATACCCAGACCAGACCGATTTAATCATTTGCCAATTGAATTTTAAAAATTTCCCGAAAAGATAATTCAAAAAATTTATTTTCTTTCACATTATTTAATTTTGGCATCCACTTTAATGAAAACAAAAATATTTTTTTCTTCGATACTAAGGATTAATAAAATATTGTAGATTATCATTGAATTAATTCTGTTCCAATTTAACTTCAGAGCAGGAGTTTTAATCTTTTTGGATTATTTTGAATCTTGGATATCGAA